>RYFJ01000214.1:0-495578 GCA_003991445.1 Oryza meyeriana var. granulata
AGACTCGGTCTGCGTTCTTGGATCATTTCCATTATCCGACTGCACGTCCTCTTGACCGGAATCTATTCAGGTTTACAAATTTTGGGTTACCACATGCCCGCTAATTTGGAGCTTCTTCTGTAGGATTCGAAATTCTATCAACTTTGGGGCCTAGATCTTCTTCCATACCGAGGGGCCAAGATCCCACTTGCTATACAATGTTTGGAACAGTGCCAACGGCCTCAATTCCCGTCGGTAGCTGTCATATTCCTTTATAAAACGCTTTGTCTCTTGCTTCTTGGCCACTTTTTATACTTTCACATCACAGAGCACCACCGTTCATCTATCACATCTCACCAGAGCTTAGCGAATCTAGAAACGATTACTGCAACCTCTCTCTCCGTCCGTCGACCCTGCAACCTCTCCTATTTTCCGCGATGGCAATAGCATTGCAATTCCTGAGGTAATTCTTTCCCCCCGGCTTATTTTTCAAATCTGCAATCTGTACGAACGATTTGCATGTTTTTCACCTGTTCTTCGTCGTGTTTTGTCTACTGTAGATCTCAGAGCCCAGATCCTGATTCCGGCCTGCCGATTATGTCCCCTGCTTTTTTCTATCATGGCCACATGGGTGCGAAGATCCCACTTTTGATTTCGGCATCAGTGCGAAACCCAACGCACTCCTTCAAGAACTCGGCCATGTTGGTCAGTGACTGGACCAACAGCTTCAGGTCTGGCCGAGCAGATTGCCCAGATGGAGAGACTGGTACATATAGAGTATCGGCTGCAAAAGGGATCTATTGGGAAGAATTCACAGGATGCATTCAACCTCTCCTTTTGGCCGATATGGAAAGGAGTGAACTCCTCGTCGCTATCGGCTCGTTCCCTTCTGGTCTGATGCTCTCTAATGCTTTCTGTTTGGTCATGGGGCCGATGACCCCACTCTGCTAGGAACTGTGACCATGCTCACCTGCTGTGCCATACACGACAAGCTACATCAACCTTCAAACTCTCGGTTCAAGCTGCCCACGCGGCTGTCACAACAAAGAAACATCGGCTGGCTGGTCCGAGTATATTCTCTTCAGCAAAGGAATGGACGTTTGATGAATCGGAGCATGTCGCTTTTCTAAACCTTGTGGTTGGAAGCGGTTCGTCTTTGGTGGCGCAACCTCGGCACCGACGACAATATGCAATGCTAGCGAGTGCTTTGGCGCTAGGAACAAATTCGTTAGGGACCTATCTCCTTGGCGCCACCTACGCAGCTGCTTCATCAGGTGGCAACTAAGCTACTGGTGCCGTCGCGGCAGCCGTCGGCCACATTGGGGGGTCCTTGGTGGTTTGTACAGCTCTAGCTTAATGTTACACCTCCAGGCATCCCAGAAACCTCCCTCCTCCAGCAATCCTTCCCAGCTGATTACCGAAGAAGATCAAGACCATCTACCGCCGATGCTCTCTATGGGTGAGGCTGCATCGGCCCTTTCTGGGCGGCAAGATATCCCCTTTGCTGAAGTTAGTCAGTGGTTCAGGGGTTTTAATTATGGTTTACCAGGGATGCTATCTTTGTTAGCGCTTAGCAATGACGCATCATCCTGATTCGAGTGCCCTTCCGACTTTTGATCCACTCAAAGCTCTGAACGATGATCATCTAAAGCCATATTTCTATCGGCATCAGTCCTTGCTGCTGCGCCAACTCGGCTTTTCTCTGGGCCGAACTCAACATCGTATGAGTTCTACCACCATCAACCAGCTCCCGTCACTCGGCCTTGGCGCAGCTTCCGATTCGGCCCTGTTCTTCACGACAAACTCCAGGCTCGGGGCACGGTCAGCAGCGCCCTGGACATATGATCGGCTGCGGTCTTGACAGACTCCTCTGCTAGGCGCTGCACCAAGGTGTACGTCTGCATGCCAACACAAAGCCTTTTTTGTCCGATGGTGGTCGGAATGGAAAAACCATCTGTTCTGCTTAGCGCCTTGTTATTGCTCCGTCTGGATGCCGACTATGTTGATATCTGACAACGAGGTAACTCTCGCAAGCTACAAATATCATCCTCAATCGTCCTTTTGACCGCTTACTTTGCAGGCCGCCAGCGGTCGAGCCCGCCATCAACAAGCAAGCGTCGGCCAGATTCTGTACAACCTCATCAGCGCTCCGAACTTAGGGACGCGACGCTCCATTCCATCGGCTCTTCTTCAAGGCGCTCGGCCGATGGGACAAAGCGGAAGAAGTTACGCATCGCCCCTCTTTGAAGAAGCAGAAGACCGATGCCGATGTCGCTGCTTCCAACGCCACCGCTCCTTTAAGCAACATCGGCTCCCCATGCCTCAGGTATGCGCGCAAATCTTTGTTTATCGTCATTTATCCACTCTCTCATTTATTTTACCAAATCCTTCTCAGCTTTGGGTCATGGCTCCAGAACTCAACATTTTCTTCTGACATCCTTCCAAGTGCCGAACGATAGCTTCTCCAGCTCCCCCTCTTTTCAGCACCAGTCTCTCAAGCCATCGACGAGACTGCTTCTATTCCATCGGCTGACATTGGCCCCTCTGAAGAACAACCCATCATCCTACCGAAGCCGATGTTACCGATCTGCCTGACGTCCTTCCTCAGGTAACCTTTGTCATGCTCGCACTTTGCTTCTAATCTCTTATTGATCACCTTTCCGATACCAATTTTGCAGTCCTTGACCGACTTGTTCTCCTTCGACATCGGTCAAATATCTGGAGGTAGAAGAAGCTACAGCCACAGTGCAGCCTCCAAACGTCTTCTCAGCCGATGTGCCGCGAGTATTTAACAAGCATCATCAGTTGGCTGGAAAATCCAATCGATGCACTGGTAGAAGACTGCGGGCCAATCCGAGCAAGATTTGCAGACATCGAACACCACCTGCCCGAAGAGCTCGTTGATGCATTGACCCCCGCAGCATACCTGGAGTCTCATAGGTTTAAACTTTATCAAGCTCAGACAGCGTATAGCCGATCGTGGCTGACCAACAGAAGATAGCCCAAGACATCCAAATTGGATCGGCTATCAGCCCAGATAGACAAGAAGAACTTGATGACATGGCAGCTGTCCCCCAAGAACTTCAATCCAAGCTAAATCAACTGAAGAAAAAGGAAGCCGATTTGCTGGGAGAACTTGAAAAAGTTCGCAGGATCTTGAGACAAGAATCCCAGCTCATCGGCCTGCGCAAGCCATCCAAGATCAAGAAGCCAAAGTCAGCAAGCAGTGCGCCAAGTCATCCATCGGCGCAAGCTTGAAAGTCATCCCAAGCTCTGATGAAGACGATATCCGGGCCATCAATGAAATTGATCAGATCCGTCTGCGCGCAATCGAAACTATCCGAAAGTTTTTGTAAGCTTAAACCTTTATAATGACGGATTTTTCCGGAACATGCCGATCACCCTTCTGCTGTCATGTAACCAGATCGGCTCTGCTACTCATCTCTCTCATCCCTGATATTTTTCCGCTTATTTTAATCTAAAGGCGATATCAATTGATATCAGCTGTCTTTAAGCGACGTACAAAAACATCGGCTTTCCGAATTGCTTAGAAATGGCTGTACTTAACCGATTTAAGAGTTGATCCAAACGCTAGGGTAGTATTTTTGAGATATTTCCCATTAAGTGCTTTAGCAAACTCCGTCCCGTCAAGATCTTTTAATATATATGCGTTACCAGGCACACAGCGATTATCCGATAAGGCCCTTCCCAATTAGGCGACCATTTTCCGAACTTATTATCTCTGGACCCGATCGGGCAAATCAACTTCCACACAAGGTCCCCTCGGCAAACGACTTATTCACCACCTTTTTGTTGTAATGCCGAGCTGCCCTAGCCTTATTCTCCTTGATTCTTTCCAAGCGCTCTCAACCGATTCTGAGCTAAATCTTCAAGTTCATCTGCCATCAAGTTATAATAATCATCGGCGTCATTGATTCTGCAAAGAAAGTCTTCTAGAGCCGATGTTAGTTTTCCCATGGTAAAACCGCCTCATGTCCATATACCAACTGATACGGCGGTACCCGAGTAGACCCGTGGCATGCCATCCGATAGGCCCATAGTGAATCGGCTAATGTAGAATGCCATCGCCGTGGCTGCTCATCAATTTTCGCTTAATCAACTTGATCAAACTCTTGTTGGAAGCTTCTGCTTGCCCATTGGCTTGAGCATAATAAGGCGATGAATTTAATAACTTGATTCCCATACTGGCAGCAAACTGTTGAAACTCATCAGAAACAAAAATAGACCCCTGATCAGTAGTTATCGTCTGAGGAATCCCAAACGATAAATGATATGCTCCTTGATAAATTCAATCGCTTCTTTGGACGTGACCTTCTTCAAAGGAATTGCCTCTACCCACTTGGTGAAATAATCTGTTTGCTGCCAATATAAACTTATGTCCTTACTTGATGGAGGAAAAATCTGGCCGATCATATCAATTCCCATCCTCTGAAACGGCCACGGTTTGATGATAGGATTCATAGCCGATGCGGTGCCCGCTGTATATTTCCAAACTTCTGACAATCTTGACATCCTTTTATAATACCTAAAGCAATCTTCCAGCATTGTCGGCCAAAATACCCTACTTTCTCAACAACCACTTCATCTTATGAGCGATTGATGAGTTCCACAGATGCCTTCGTGCACTTCACACATAACACTTTGGCTTCTTCCAAATCCAGGCATCTAAGCAGAACTCTCAAACGTCCGATAATACAACTCCTCATCAAGTAGCACATATTTAGTAGCTTTATACCGAATCTTCCTGGAAACAGACTGCGACGGGTTTTCGTAAGTAATCAATTATCTCCTGTCTCCAGTCATCGGCCTTGTTCTGGACATCAATATCGGCTATCTCCACCTCAACCTGCCTATTCAGCCGATATCCTGAAGCAATCTGTGCAAGATCATTGGCTTCCAAATTCTGCTCCTGGGAATATGATTCATTGACACCATCTTGAAATCCTTCAACAAATCCACGCACTCTTCATAATATGACCTCAAAACATCATCCTGCACTCATATTCTCCAGATAACTGTTTGATCACCAAAAAGAATCACCAATAATCTCTATAATATCGGCCCCCGATCTCCTTTAATAGTGAAGTCCTTTCAGCACCGCTCGTACTCCGCCTGATTGTTAGTCCGATAAGGCTTAATTGTAAAAGCAACTCAAAACTTGCCCCCCGAGGCGACACAATAACCAAACCGATACCAGATCCATGCTGCAAACCGATCCATCAAAAAATAAGACCCACGGGATCGGCTCCACATAGTCCTCGTGAGACCCCCTGTGCTGGACAATAAAATCGGCCACTGCTTGTCCTTTGATTGCTTTAGCGATTCGTACCTCAAGTCAAACTCTGTCAAGGCAAAAACCCACTTGCCAACTCGCCCTTTCAAGACTGGAGCGACAACATATATTTGACCATGGCTTGGCAAACTACTGTACATTCAGCGATAGGATGTAATGCCTCAACTTTGTACACGAGAATATAAACACAGCATAACTTCTCCACCGCTGGATATTCTCGTCTCAGCATCCAAAAGTCTCTACTTAGATAGAACACAACTCGCTCTTTACCTTAAATTCTTGGATCAAAACAGAACCGATGGACTTCTCATCGGCGACAAGTATAATCTGAACGGCACTCTTCCTGCGGCGGAATTAAAACAGGCGGGAACTAAGATAATTCTTGATCTCGTCAAACGCCTTCTGCTGCGCTGCCCCACACAAATTCTTGATCGGCTTTCAACTTCATAACGACGTGAAAGACTCAATTCTCCCTGATAAATTTGATATGAATCTCCTCACAAAATTAATCTTGCCGATCAACAATTGCAACTCTGTCTTTATCGCTTGGTGGCTTGCGGTCTTAATGGCTCTGATACTTCGCTGACTAACTTCAATCCCTCGCTCATGACCATAAAACCCAGAATTGCCCAGCCGATACCCAAAAGCACACTTATTGGGATTCATTCTTAGTCCCGTATTTCTTGGCCCTCCAGCACTCTTCGTAAATCGGCTATATGGCTTTCCCCACTTTTAGATTTAACCACACACATCATCAATGTAAATTTCCACCAACAAACCGATGAGATCATGAAATATATAATTCATTGCTCTTTGATAGGTTGCACCGGCACTTTTCAATCCAAAAGTCATTACTACCTCACTCATACAAACCGATAGCTCCAGGACATCGGAACGCAGTCTTTGTGTATATCCTCTTCGGCCATGAAAATCTGTTGTATCCTGCATTGCCGTCCATGAAGCTGATAATCTTGTGGCCTGACGCTGCATCACCAACAAATCCGCTATCGGCATCGGGTACTCATCCTTGGGGGTAGCTTTATTTAGATCCGGAAATCAATACATATCCTCAAATTTCCCATTTTTTTCTTCTCCACCGGGACGATATTAGAACCACTCAGCATATCGGCACGGCCTTATGAACTTGGCATCGTACAACCTTGTGATCCCGCTTGATCGGTTCATATAATTCTGCCTTGAATCTCCTTGGAGCCTGCTTGAATGGCCGATACCCTGGTTTAATAGGTAGCCGATGTTCAACAATCGATCGGCTTAATCCTGGCATCTCATGGTACTCCCAGGCGAAACAATCCGATACTCCTTCAACAATGCTATCAATTCTTCTCGTAGCTCAGGACTTAATTTTTTGCTTATATACGTCGGCCTTGGTCTATCTCCTGGTCCTATATCAATCTCTTCCAATCATCAGCGACGTAAATCCTTGCCCCAATTTCCCCTCGAAGTCTTCATGGAGCCCATCAGAGTAACAATTCAGAGCCGACTTGCTGGATCGGCTGTATCCCCTGGCTAGTAACCTTGAGGTAATCTCCTTCCCAAACTCTTCCGGATAGGCAGTCAACACCATCGGCTTCCCAGACTGGTAGATCGGTCATGGCAATATTGGTTGACCGATCTGCTTGCACCACCTCGACTTGATCTCCCTGCCACTGTATTAGACTTGATGCATTGTCGAAGGCACGCAACAGTTCGCGTGAATCCAGTCCCTGCCGAGAAGCAAACTATATGACCCTTTCCGTCAATTACAAAAAACGTGGTGGGTAATGTCTTACTCCCTACTGCAGCTCCACGTTCAATACGCCTTTCGCTTCAGATGAATTCCCCACCGAAGTCTTTTAGCACCATATTTGTCTTGATCAGGTCTTCGGTAGTCTTCCCCAATTTCCGGAACGTAGCATGAGGCATGAGGTTAACAGCCGCTCCCCATCAACCACATCTTTGTCATCGGCTTCCCATTTACGTATCCCTTGATGTATAACGGCTTTAAGTGCGATGCTCTGACTTCTCAGGTTTATCAATATAGCTTGATCAGATTGCAAAGTTAGTTGAGCGAAAACCTCCTCATCTCCTTCTTCATCTGATGAAAGCGCTTTATACTCCCCGAGGCAAAAAGAACACCATATTTACCGGTGCTGATACGTCCTCATCGTCCTTCTTCTTCACTTGCCAAACTTGCCTAGTCTTTTTGGGACGATGATCAACCTCCTCTTGACCCTGGCATTGCTCCTTTTGCTGTTCTCGGTGTCGTAGCCGTTGTGCCTTCTCTTCTGATTCTTCGTGAATATGCCGCTAGGACACCACTGAGGATTCTGGACTTGTTTCCCATGCGCTTCCTCTTCATCTTCTTCAAAGAACTCTTCATGGATCGGCCCCAATCGGCTATGAACTGATGTTCTTTTCCAGGCGACCGATCCACGCGAACACTCCTGCTGGCGATCATGCCGATTTCCTGTACCGCTGCACTCAGGGCAATTTTCAGCTGATGGCAATCTCATCCCTTGATCCCAGCAGAAACGAAAAAACGGGCAGTCCCAATGCGGATTATATTGTTCCGGTCCATCCCCTGTTCATCGTACCTTGAGTACTTCTCTATCATACCTGATGAAGTAATCCTCGATTTACTCTGACGTTTTCCTTCATCGGCTTGAGTCCTGGACGATGACCCCGCATAGACCATGTTTACGGGGAACGGGTGCCCATCTATCTTCATTGGCTTTTTATCTTCAAACTTGATTCGTCCTTGCTCAACGGCCAGCTGAATTTGTTGCCGAAAAACCTTACACTCGTTAGTATGGTGCAATATCGCGTTGTGCCATTTGCAATACTTCTTCTTCTTTAGTTCTTCGGCTGATGGAATCACGTGGTTTGGCGGCAATTGTATTTGCTTTTCCTGCAACAACAAATCAAAGATCTTATCGGCTTTGCTCACATCGAAATCATATCGTTCTCTTTTGCCGATTCTTGACCCATGGGCATGATACCGGAACTTCTTGTTCTTGGCCCACTCCGCCAATCCAACTCAGCGTCGATTCTCATCATCTGAATCCGTTGAATAGACCTGAACCTGAGCAACTCTCCTCTGGTACTTGTCCTTTTTCGCCTCTTGAAATCGGTTTCATGAGCCGATAACCTTCTGTACTAGGTGCGACAAAGATTCGAACTCTTTGAGACGAAAACCTTTCTCTGATTGGCGCCAAGAGTCCTGAAAAGCTAGATCGGCCAGATGCCCATCGCTCAGGTTTAAACTATAACACCGGCTTCTGATATCCCGAAATCGCTGAATGTATTCCGGTACTGTTTCATCTGGTCGCTGCTTAACCGATGTCAAATCTGACAGTCTCAGCTCGTGAATCCAGCGAAGAAATATTTGTGAACTGTTTCTCCAGATCGGCCCACCCCCGAACAGAATTCGGCGGTAACGAGGAGAACCATGTAAAAAGCCGATCCAGATAGTGATAGGGGAAAAAACCTAACCCTTAGGGCCTCTTCAGCGATGCTTCCCGCACTGCGCCAGAAATCGGCTGACATGTTCTACTGTAGATGTGTTGTCCTGCCCTGAAAACTTAGAGAATCGGGACCCTGTATCGGTGTGGCAACGGAACCCTGTCAAACCACTCAGGATATGGGTGCCGATACATGAACGCTTGTTCCTTGGGCTTGATCCCGAACTGCTCCCTTACTATTTCCTCAACCCGTGCCGACAAATCTTCCTCTCTTGCATTCTCCTGTTGATACTGCTGATACTGCATCGGCGGGGTTGATTGCCGATTCTGTCTGCGATACTCCCTCTGGTAAGTACCTGGATCGACTCCTCCTCCCGGATAGTTCTGCTGGTATCCCCCATAATAAATAGATCGGTGATATCCAGGAGGGATATCCTGTTGCCCCCCGGCCTTGTTTTGCGCGAACAAGTGTTCTGGTATATCCTTGCTAATGTTGTAATTAACTTGGCCTGGCTCTATCTTCGGTGGGAGAAAAACAGGACCCCGAGTTGGCTCTTGGGCAATCGATCCATCAACAGTCTTCTTGATAAGGTTATGCAATGTATTTACTAAGACCCCTGACTGATTGATGAGTGCGTGTTGCACAGCCTCGTTGACCATCTCCTGTAAAGGCTTGATTGGTGGACTCTCAGGTTGTGTGCGGCTCGATTCTCCTACCAGTACTGGTTTTGGAAACTGAGACTTCTGAATCGGCCCTTGTCTTGTCATACTGAAGGATTCTAAACACAGCTTCTAGAAATTTGTCATGGTCTGTTCAACTTGCCGTTTTTGTTCTTCAGTTAGATCCTCCATGGTGACCGGAATTACGTTGTCCGTCTTGACTTCTTGTCCAGCCATGTTGAAATCTTGATTGAAACAATGTTTGTTGGAATTCTGGCTTAAAACTTCGTGTCCCACCAGGCGTGCCAAAAGCGTGTTGACGCCGAAAATCGCCGGGTCCCGGTTCGGCGTCTGGGTGACACGCGAAGGCCTGGGAGATTTGCTTCACTCCAGTGCAGGTCCTAAAGTTTGAGGTTCGTAGGCGTGCCAGTCAATTTGACCCTGTAATTGACAAGGAGGAAAATGTTAGATCAATGAGCCAATCGGCTGGAAGCCGATTAGACTCGTTTCATCAGCGATGGCCGATGCACACTGTAGCACTTTACATCGGCTTAGGTCCGATGACGGCAAGAACAATAATGTAATAATAAACAAATGTCATGCTAGCCGATCATCGAAGGGATATTCGAAAACCGGCTATAAGCTAGATAAAATAAACAAGTATAATGCATAAATAAATCAAATAGATCCTAGCTGATCATGATCTAGTGTTACTGGTGTTGTTGTGAAGGTATGCCAGCACCCGGGCCCTTGCTCCCAAGATCTTCGTCCGCTATCCGGGCCCATATACTGGTCCTTACCCGGGCTCATGCCCGGGCCCTTACCTGGGGTCGTGCCCGGGAACCTGCTTGTACTTGTGCTTGGATCGGCAGAATAAACCATCGGCTAGCCTTACCGATTGTGACAATAATACAGGCAAGAACATATAATAAAATATGCAATAACGCAAATCGTAAATAATTGATAAGCTAGCCGACCGCTTAAACGAAGCGAAACACAGGATAAAACAACAAATAAATGTAGTCGGCTTTAACAGGTAACTTATCGGCTAAGCGCTCCGATAACACCATCGCACAACACCATCGGCTTATTAAGAGTAAAGTATTATTGTCAGTCTAGTAGATCGGACTAACCGTTGCAGCACAGACCGATAACGATAACAATGCCTCAATGAGCCGATAGATATAATGCGATCGTGATGAAAATAACTTACCCTATGCGCTCCGATAAAAAACGTCTGCACACGATGCATCGGCTAGCAGGATCGACTTATCACTAGCAGTTTCAGTAGGTCGGACCTAACGATGCAGGACGAACTGGTGATAAATCGCTCCCAGCAAGTCGATACAGCCTGTGCACGCGTATGTGATATACCTAATCAATCTATGAGATCAAACTGAACTGATGCAGCCATAGATAAAGTAAATATATCGTGGTAAGCCGACTACCATAAACCAACTAGAATATCGGACCTAACCGAGGAAGTCCTAGCCGATTGGTAGTCGGTGTGACGAGACTTACCCTCTCGCAGGAGTTCGGACCTAACCGATGCAGCCCGGCTCGAGAAGCAGGATCCCGTCAAAAGGGGTGGCGATGCGCCGAGTTTGTATTGATCGTTGTGATGTATTACAAGGTCCCCGGGCATACGTATATATACCCCGAGTTACATGAGTCCTTATAGGACACGATATATGATTTCCTATCTATAACAGAAAACGCTAACGAGGCCTGACCGGACATGAGGTCAGGTTTCCTAAATGAGATAAACCTTTTCCTAATAACTATAGTAATTAACTGCCACGCGCGGTCTTCACGGCTCCTTCTCAGACTCGGTCTGCTTCTTGGATCAATTTCCATTATCCGACTGCAACCGTCCTCTTGACCGAATCTGATACAGGTCCTTACCAAATTTTGGCGTTAACAAACTGCTTCTCGTTTGGATCCCATGTTTGCCAGTTCATCTGCTGCGTCGTTGTATTGGCGCAGGACATGTGTGATTTCCAGCCCGTCGAACTTGTTTTCCAGCTTGCGGACCTCCTGACAGTATGCCGCCATGGTGTCTTCGAGGCAGGTCCAGTCTTTCATGACTTGGTTTACCACGAGTTGAGAATCTCCGCGCACAACCAGTCGACATATGCCGAGTGATATGGCGATGCGGAGCCCGTGAACGAGTGCCTCGTACTCGGCGACGTTGTGGGAAGCCGGGAAGTGGATTTGCAGAACGTACTTCAGTTTTTCGCCAGTGGGGGACGTCAATATGACTCCGGCCCCGGCGCCGCCGATCCGTAGAGAACCGTCGAAGTACATTGTCCAGTACTCTAGCTTTGCTGTTGGTGTAGGCTGTTGGGCTTCTGTCCATTCGGCCACGAAGTCGGCTAGAGCTTGTGACTTGATTGCTGTCCGTGGCTGGAAGGTGATGTCGAACGCCATCAATTCGATTGCCCATTTAGCGATTCGGCCAGTGGCCTCGCGATTATGAAGGACATCCCCGAGTGGAAACGCTGTGACCACCGTGACTTGGTGTGCTTGGAAATAATGCACCAGCTTCCGGACTGTGATAAGTAGGCCATATAGCAGCTTCTGGACCTGCGGATATCTCGTTTTGGAGTCGGCAAGGACCTCGCTGACGAAGTAGACCGGCCGTTGTATTTTTTTGAATATGACCTGTTCGGATCGCTCGACCACGATCACCGTGCTGACTACTGTGTTGTTGCCGCCAGATATAGCATTAGCGGTTCCTGGGGTAGAGGTGACGCCAACACCGGGGGTGATGTGAGGAATTGTTTGAAGTCTTCGAAGGCTCGCTGGGTTGCGGAGTCCATGGAAATTGTCGGTCTTTTTGAGTAGCTTGAAGAAGGGCATGCCCCGCTCGCCCAGTCAGGAAATAAATTCGCTGAGTGCCGCCATGCAGCCTGTCAGCTTCTGGACGTCTTTGAGGTTAGTCCGGGGTGCCATGTGCCTGATGGCCTTGACTTTCTCCGGGTTGGCCTCGATGCCGCGATGCGAGACGATGAAGCCGAGTAACTTTCCGGATGGCACACCGAAGGCGCATTTTTCCGGGTTCAACTTCATCAAGAATGAAGGTTTTGGAAGGTTTCTTCCATGTCAGCGATGATGTCTTCTTTGGACTTGGTCTTGATCACCACGTCGTCAACGTAGGCTTCCACGTTGCGCCCGATCTGAGTATGCAGACACCGCTGAATGGCCCTTTGATAGGTTGCGCCCGCGTTCTTCAGACCGAACGGCATTGTGATATAGCAATACGCTCCGAACGGTGTGATGAAAGATGTCTTCAAGCAGTCTTCTTCCCTCAGGCTGATTTGATGGTATCCCGAGTAGCAGTCGAGAAAACTGAGTAGGTCGCACCCTGCCGGGGAGTCAACCACCTGGTCTATCTGAGGAAGACCAAATGGGTCCTTGGGGCATGCTTTGTTGAGTTCGGTGTAGTCGACGCACAAGCGCCATTTACCCTTTTTCTTCCGTACCAGAACTGGGTTTGCCAGCCAGTCCGGGTGGTAGACCTCTTTGATGAACCCGGCTACGAGAATTTGGTAATTTCCTCCCGGATAACATCTTTGCGGTCTTGAGCGAAGCGCCACAGCCGTTGCTTGACTGGCTTGGTGTCTGTCTTCACGTTTAGGGCGTGCTCGATCACCTCCCTTGGTACGCCCGGCATGTCGGACGGTTTCCACGTGAAGATATCCTTGTTGGCCTGGAGGAAGGTGACAAGCGCGTCTTCCTATTTGGGGTCGAGTCCGGTCCCGACTAGAGCAGTCTTGGAGGGGTCGGAAGGGTCCAGGGGGATCTTCTTCGTATCAGAGTCCGCTGAAATACCCGATTTCGCTGCTTTTTTCGCCGGAACCTGATCTTGCTCGACTTCTGTTGCGACGGCTTGCCGAATGCTGTCGTGCCCGACTGCCGCCTCTTGTGATTGAGCCAGTTCGCAGCTCTCCTTGTCGCAGGTGAAGGCTTGCTTGACGTCGCTGCGGAGGGAGAGGACTCCTGCTGGTCCAGGCATCTTCAGCACCATATATGTATAGTGCGGTATCGGCATAAATTTGGCGAGTGCCGGTCGTCCGAGTATCGCGTGGTACGCGGTCTCGAAATCGGCGACCTCGAAGCAGACAGTTTCTGTGCGGAAATTATCCCGCGTGCCGAAGGTTACTGGCAAAGTTATCTGCCCGAGTGGAGTTGATGACAGGCCGGGAATTATCCCGTGGAAGGGCGCGGTGCTCGGCCGTAGTTCTGAACGAGGAATTTTCATCTCGTCCAAAGTCTTGGTGAACAGGATATTGAGCGCGTTGCCTCCGTCGATGAGGGTTTTCTTCAGGCTGATGTTTCTGACGACCGGGAGTCCAGGACGAGTGGATAGCGTCCCGGTGGGAAACTGATCTGGGTGATCTGCGCGATTGAAGGTGATGGCCATCTCTGACCAGCGCAGGTATTGGGGGGTGTCGGTCGTGGAGACCGTGTTGATGTCGCGCGCTGAAAGCTTCTGTTTGTGCTTGGACTCGTATGCGAGTGGTCCCCCGAAGATATGGTTGAGCTCGGCTTGAGGATCTTGGAAGTTGTCAGCCGGACCCGAGTCTGGCTTGTCTTTGTCCTTGTCGGCGCTAGACGATGAAGTCTGCTCGGAGGCAAACTTTTTGAGCATATAGTAGTCTTTGGCCGCGTGCTTTCCCTTGGGGTGAAAGGGGCATGGCCCGCTCATGACTTTCTGGTAGTCGTTGTTCCGCTGGGGCCGCGACCGGCTGAGCTCCATGTTGGCCACCTCATTGTCCGACTTCCGTTTACAGCTGCCGGTTGGTTTTGAGATGGCTCGTTGTCGGCTTTCGTCTTCTGTTCTTTCTGTCGGGGCTCCTTCTTCTCGTCGAGGGCCTCGGCGACCGCTTCGGCCGAGTCGGCGTATTTATTGGCCATGTCGAAGAGCTCCCGGACTATGGATGGTGGCTTCCGAGTGAATTTTGCAATGAGCGGAGCGTCTTTTACCCCTTTGCGAAAGGCGGCGATGATGGCTTCGTCTTTGACAGTCGGGATTTGGTTGCACTTCTCGGAAAACCTTTTGATGAATTCGCGCAAAGACTCGTTTTTCTTCTGGTGCAGTTGATAAAGATCATGCTCCGAAGCGGTTCTGTCGTAGGTCCCCTGGAAATTAGCGATGAACCGGTCCCTGAGTTGTCCCCAGGAATCGATCGACCGCCTCGGGAGACCTGTCAGCCATGTCCTCGCCGAGTCGGCTAGCACGACTGGGAGGTAGTTAGCCATGACTCTGCTGCTGCCCCCAGCAGCTCGGACTGCCAGGTGTAAACGGTAAGCCAGGACTCTGGGTTTGTCTTGCCGTCGTACTTTTCGATCCCAGTGGGCTTGAAGCCAGTCGGCCACAAGACGTCCTGTAGCTCCCGAGTGAAGGCTGGAATGCCTTCGTCTTCGTGAGGGCTCCGACTCCGATCTTGGCGATGTAGTCGCTCGTGGTGGATGCCGAAGCGCTCGTTTCGTCTTCCAGTCGGCGGCGTTCATCTTCTTCGCGTTCTCGCGGTGGGCGTTATGGTGTGACGAAGGTCTCGGTGCAGTCGAATGGAGGTCCTGATTGGGTCGGCATCGTACTAGCGACGCCGCGGTTGTCATTATTGGTATTGCGAGCGTTGTTTCCGGGACTCTTCGCGTTGCCGACTGGAGCCGCCGCCAGCGTCGTGCTGATGCAGATGACCGCCGCGGAGAACCTGACCGGGTTGGTCGGTATAGCAGTGTCGCCCGACTGCTGTTGCTGTTTATAGGCAGCAGCTGTATATCGCCTTGATCTTGGCGATAGTCGGGGTGGCCTGGTGATCGGCCCCGAGCTGGAGTGTGTCCAGCAGAGTCGCTGCGGCCACAACGTTCTGTTGTGGCGTGACGAAGATGTCGTGGTCGCCAATCTTGGTTTGGAGGATTGTTGTGCTGAGGCGACTCGCCCAGCCTGGCGAGCCGTTGTTGCGGGCTTCGCGGTTGGCCTCCTCTTGTTGTAATCGGTGCGCCTCCTCTTGTCGCTCCTCTTGTAGTCGGCGTCCCTCGGAAGGTGGTGTTGAAGCCATGAAGATCTCGCGGGAGATGGGGAAGCTTGCTGAATTAAAGTCCAAGCTAGCGCTCGAACCGCTGTCCGACTTGGTGTCGGACTCCGAATAGTTTATCGGAGTGAGAACGACTCCGACCTCTCTAGATCCAATCTGAAACGGCGCTTGGTCATGTCCAAACTGAATCGCTGGAGATCGGGTCTGCTGCGTGAGGTAAAGGTGCGCAGCGTCACCGGAGTTATACGGGAAATTAACGACCTCTTCCCTTCTCGGCCCAACTCGGCGGCTCAAGGCCTAGCGCAAGCGGACGCCGAAGGAGAGGGTCGTCCGATGTTGGTGATGTGAAGGACTGCGCGCAGAAGTCGCTGAAGGAGACGCGTGTCCTGTGTGCCGACTGGTGCAACGTCGGCTTGGTTCCCGGCTGGCAAGATTGGAATCCACCTCAGCCAGGGTGAGATCGCCGAATTGATCGGCAATGAAGTTAAGCTTCGAAGGTAATTGCATCTCCGGGAAGAGCTTGTTTGCTGTCGACTCCGTTGATTGAATCCACTCGAATCTTCAGATGAGGAATTCGCCAGGTCCCTACCTGGCGCGCCAACGCTGTCGATGCTTTGCACGGCAATAAAACTATGGGGTTATCCTGGCGAGGGTGATTCGGTGGATTGCAGAGTGAACATCAAAAGAATTATATCTTGGTTCAGGCCCTCAAGGTGAGGTAATACTAGCGTCCAGTTGAGGTGTTATTCTCTGAAGTATATGGGGTCGATGATCCGGTTGCTCTTGTTGTGCTTGCCTGAGGGGGGCGCCCTGCTCCCTTTATATACTAGGGGACAGGGGTACATAAGGATCCAGTCGGATACAACTAAGGGATTTCTTCTTAGAGATATAGAAATCCTATCCGACTAAGACTTTGTTTCTTATTATCCATAGGTACAGCTGCCGGTGCTATCTATCTCTAATTACATGGTCCGGCCATCCTCTATCCGAGTTGGCTGTACTGGTATGAGGTACCCGGGGCCTATGGCCTCCACAACACCTTGCATTAGCATAGGATTCGGCTGGCGACCCTCATGGGGCGTATCCTACTTAGCCGAGTAGTACACGAGCCCCGACTGCGCCGGAGGTCGATTATATTAGCCAAATTAGGTACACGCATTGCATTAGCATAGGATTCGGCTGGCGACCTCATGGGGCTACCTCACCCAGCCGCAGGCTGATATACGACCCGATAGTGCCGAAAGTCGGTTGTCAGGTCACATGGAGCGTAGCCAAGGAAGACGACATCCCGACTAGTGCAATACTTAGTCAGTAGCCTCATGGAGCATTCCGAGGCGTATCTTGGCAACTAGTCCAGCCCCGAGCGTAGGAGATAGGCTCGCAGCCTGAGTTCTGTCACGCGTATCCGGAGCTGGCCTGCACTATAAAGAATTGGATGAGTAGCATCTGATGAGAAAACAATCACCCGAATAAATGTATTTTACAATATATGTAAATACGAGTTCTTCTCTTATTGATATTAATTCCCCGAGTAGTTGACCCTTACGTTTAAGCACTCTGCCCGACTAGTCATAGCCCCTAGCGTCGGGAGTTGGCTCATGGCTCTTTCCCAGACACGCATTTTGGGTGATTGAGTTCGTTTTCATGGAGCAAAGTTACGGATTGGAATTTATGCTACTCGAGTACTTTTGCAATCATTTACGAGAAAAATAGAAAAAAGTGCAGCTTGTACACCTATTAGGTGTAAGCGGCTGCGGCATTGGCAAAGCCAAGTGAAGAATATTTATCAGGACATCGTTCGCTGTCGTATTTCGGGAGTGGGGATACCATCCTTGCGTTTGAGCTTGTGAGCCCCCGAGCATGGTCACGTTGTTGTTTTGATAATCTTCAGTTGTAGGAGGTCGATGACGGTTGTGAGACTGCCCACAATGAAGCCGTCTAACTGCGTTTGCGATTCCCAGCTTTAGTCGACCGGTCGTTGGTGCCCTCCTGCTTCTTCTGTCAGGGTGTCTTCTTGTCATCGAGGGCCTCAGCAACAGCGTTGGTCGAGTCGGCGTACTTGTTCGCCATGTCGAATAAAGCCTTGACAGAGTTAGGAGGCTTCCGTGTGTATTTGTTGATGAACGAGGTGTCTTTGACTCCTTTTCGAAAGGTGGCGATGACGACCTCATCCTTCATCATTGGGATTGAATTCTTCTTCTCAGAGAACCTCGTGATGAAGTCACGAAGAGACTTGTTCTTCCTTTGATGTAACTGATACAGGTCGTACTCAGAAGATGGCCTCTCATATGTTCCCTGAAAGTTGGCGATGAGGCGTTCCCGAAGTTCTCCCCAGGAGCCGATTGATTGCTTGGGAAGTCTTGTTAGCCATGTCCTCGCTGAGTCGGCTAAAGCGATTGGGAGGTAGTTAGCCATGACTTTGTGATTTCCTCCAGCTGCTCGGATCGCCAGAGTGTAGACCGTGAGCCAGGACTCAGGATTGGTCTTGCTGTCGTATTTGTCGATGCCTGCAGGCTTGAAACCCGACGGCCAGTCGACTTGTTGTAGCTCTTGGGTGAAGGCCGGTATGCCTTCGTCTTCATGAGGGCTCCAACTCCGAATACGGCGGTGAAACTGCTCATGGTGGAGGCCGAAATGCTTGTTCTTGTCTTCCAGTTGGCGTTGCTCATCTTCTTCTCGTTCACGGCGCCGAGCAATGATGTCTTGCCAAAGGTCGCGCCGTAGTCGGTCTCGAAGGTCCTGATCGTCTCGACGGTCGCTTCGACGCCGCCGGTTGTTGTTGGGGTTGCCGAGTGACGTTGGCGTGACTCCGTGTGCAGCCGACTAGAGCGGACCGCTCGACGTCGCTTTGAGGTGGATGAGATTGCCGCTGGGGAAGCCGACCGACTGGTCGGTATGAGTGTGTTGCCCGACTGTTGGTGATGTTGACAAGCGGCCGTGGTGATCATAGCCTTGATCTTCGTGATGGCCGGGGTGGCCTGGTGATCAGGCCCAAGCTAGACCGTGTCTAGTAGGGTTGCGGCGGCCACGACGTTTTGTTGTGGCGTGACGAAGACGTCATGGTCGCCGACTTTTGTTTGGAGGGTTTATCGCTGAGCAGTTCGCCCAGCCCTGCGTAGGCCGTCGTTGTGGGCGTGCAGGCATCTTGCTTCTTCCTCCAGTTGTTCTCGTAGTCGGCAGGTCTCCTCCCCTTGTTGCTCGTGTAGTCGGCGTGATTCCTGAGTAGGAGTAGAGCCTTTGGATGCTATGAAGATTTCTCGTGGCGGGGAGAAGCTTGCCAAACTGCTGTCCAACTTAGGGTCGGAATCTGACTGAGAGTCGTAGTCCGACTGAGAGTCATAGTCGGAATAGTTGATGGGGGTGCTTATAACTCCGACCTCCCTAGATCCGATCTCAAGCGGCTCTGGGCCGTGTCCGAGTCGAACTCCAGAGGATCGGGTTTGCCGCGTCGGATGTTGTCTGAAGATATCCGCGGCGTTGCCAAGTCTGTATAGGAGATTGACGATCTCTTCCCTTCTTAGCTCGATCTTGGCCAGCTCAAGGCCGAGTCCAGGTCGAACACCGAAGAAAAGAGTTGTCCCGAGACTTAGACAAGATGAAGATTGCCACAGCAAGTCTGCGACGGTTGCTACAGTGTCATGTGGGCCGACTAGCATGGAGTCAGCCGGTTCCCTGGCAGATCGGATCAAGTCCGAGTCGGCCAAGGTGAGGTTGCCGATCTGGTCGGCGACGAAGTTGAGGCTTTCGAATGAGATTATATCTCCGGGGGAGAATTTGCCGCCGTCGACTCCGGTTGCTGGAATCCATCAAGCTTGTAGATGTAGATCTCGCCGAAGCCCCTACCTGGTGTGCCAACTGTCGATGTTTTACACCGGCAATAAAACTATAGGGCTACTGGCAAGGGGAAACTCGGTGGATTGCAGAGGAATGCAAAGGGATTTTATACTGGTTCAGACCCTCGATGTGAGGTAATACCCTACATCCAGTTGTGGTGTTATTCCTCTGAGAGGTTATGTCGATCAATGATTTACCCGTGCCTCATGGGGCGCCCTAGCCTCTTATACACTAGGGGACAGGGTACATGATAGGATCCAGCCGGATACGGCCAAGGGATTTCGTTCTTAGAGATGAAACTTATCCGACTACGACTGCTATTCTTATCGTACAAGGTAAGTCTGTCGGGTGCTATCTTATCTCTAATTACATGATTCGCCCCTCCTCTATCCAAGTGGCCCATATGCGCGGTGGTGAGGTACCCCGGCCCATGGGGCTCCACACTTATATACTAGGGGACAGGGGTACAAGGTAGGAATCCCAGCCGGATACGGCCAAGGGATCTCCTCTTAGAGATACATTTTACCCGACTAGGACTGTATATTCCTTATCGTATAAGGCAAAGTCTGCCGGGTGCTACTATATCTCTAATTAGCACACAAGTCCTCTATCCGAGTGGCCATATGCTTGTGATGAGGTACCCGGCCATGGCCTCCACACATGGAACATAGAACAACTACGTCCTTTCTATACCTGAGTTTTGTACTCTTTTTATAGATATAAATAAAGTTAGTTACTCCGACTCACTATGTCTCTTGTTCCAACTGAGTAGTGAGTCGGGGGCTACATGTTAATACATGCCTGTTGTCATTAATAAAGTCTGAGCTTGTTTTATCTAAATCATGAAGCTTTACAACAACTACGTTAAGTTTTCCCGGGTATAATCCTGAGAGGTGAATGTTTTTAATTAAGTTAATCTCAAACCACTTTGTGTATACTGTCTAGTCGGGTAAAGCTAATAATGGGTCGGAGGAAGCAAGTACTCAACAAGACTTAACGACAAACAGAAAAAGTATTTACAATATTCACATATTGTTTTTTGACAACCTAGTCGGCGGCGGAGAGTACGACCGTCGGGCTCATGGGCGCGGTAGTTAGCGGTGGAGAACTTGGCTCGGTCGACGCTATACTTAATGTGGCTGACTGGGTGGTGGCGGCACTCGGTGGTGCAGTCCTAGGGCTGGGTGGCCTAGGGGCAGTACTGCTGGAGTCCTTGATCATCAGACCACCAGATGCCTTGCTCGGCATATCGTTCTTTTTGTCCTAGTCTGTCGCTGGTCTTTTCCCAGCCCTCTTGGGGCTGGGTTGTGCTGCCAAGGGGCTAGCCGGGCTTTCCTGGCCCACTGGCCGACTGGCCTTGGGGGACAGAATCAAACTCTTCACATTCCTACAAACACCCAGATATCGTACATTGCAAGATGGAACGACATTCATATCATCTATCATAAATGGATATCAAGATGACTACATCATCATATATTACCTTTGGCTGGGGCCTGCCCTCGCAGTATGGCTTGGGGCTCTTTCCTTATCCTCGGTCTCCACGACCCCCTTGATGAAAAAGCCGAGCAGAGTATCGATTACTTTATTCTTGTCAACGAAGTCAGGGTACTCTCGGGTTGGATATTCTTGCCTTTGTTGTCAAACCTAAGGTGGCTTCTGGCCTTTAGGGGCTGAGTTTGTCGATTCAAGAATGCCCTGGCCACCCAGGGACCAGTCAACCCTGTGCCCTTTAGCGTGCTGATCTTCTCCAGTAGCTTGTATACCTGGTTCATTTCATCTTGTGACAGTACTAAAGTCCAGCTCTCCAGGATAGATGGTGGATTTCCCAAAAGGGGGCAGGGAGGGTTCTAGATTGGAGCAGTACAACCACTCCTGATGCCACCCCTTGAGAGAAGTCTTTAGGGGGACATGGAGATAAGCCTTCTTCATCTCATTGCAGAGTTGAAGGCCCGCTCCCCCTATCGTCTGAATCTTGGATTTTGAGGGCTGAGGTTTGATGTGGAAAAGGTACGGAAGAGATTGAAATGGGACTAATTCCAGGAAGGCCTCACAGAGGGTCACAAAAATAGAAATCTAAAGGATGAAATTGGGGTTGAGGTTGACGAGCTCAATTTGATAGAAATCAAGAAGGTGGTGGAGGAAATCAGAAGATGGTAGAGAAAGACCGTGATTGAAAAAAGAAGTAAAGACCATGGTCTTGCCCGGGCCTAGAGTGGGGACTGACTCACCGATGGCGGGGCACCAATTAATGATCTCCTTGGGATGTAGAATCATCCTATTCTCCAAAATCGTCAGCTTCGTGGAGCTGTACTCTGACACTAGCTAGGATCTAGACGACATGTCTGGGATATTGAAGGGGGCTCTCGGTATCGCTCGAGGTGAGGAGCTAGGTGGAGAAGCTTTTGGCTGCTGGGAATCGGTGCTGGGAGGCAGATCCTAGCAAATCGCAGGCTGGGAGCGTGAGCTACAGCAAACCCTAGCAGAGTGGAGAGCACAAAGTTTGGGCGCGGTTTTGGAAGCTGAAGCGATTTGGCGGATTGGGGGAGAAAGGGGAATCTTTTCTCTATCCCGCTGTTTTATAAGGCCTACGCCGAGTTAGCGGGCTTGGGCCGGCTTGCTTGGCAATGGGCCATAAGATATGAGTTTCTAAGTAGCATGTCCTATTGGGCCAACTGCTGACTGTGTTAAAATCACAGTACATATGCTATTTTATAGAAACCGATCAAAATAATTAGATATGCTTCATGTTAAGCCTAATTGCTAGACACATGTGTTCAGATATCTGAATTATTTAACAGGTGTTGAGGATATATCCTTATAAGGATAGATAGCTAGTCTCGATGGAAATTAGGGATGCAGATATCTCTCAAGTACACCTAACCACATATTGGGTTAAGATCCATGAAGTGGTACTCGGCTTACATGCTTAGCCAAAATTGCCTTCAGCAAAAATATTTCCAGCAGATATGATGCTGAAGAGTCCAATTTTTGAGAAATATACCACTCAGGTAAGGCATAAAGGTTAAAGATCTTTGACTTTATGTTTAATTGTTTCACAATTAAGCACAAAGTCAGAGGCTACACCTAATAGGTGCGCCTATTTAGCACACACTATTCATATTTTTCTACAAAGCCCTTCATAGCCTTGTTGCCAACTGATATGAAGCGGGACTTGGAGAAGAAGCACTCGGACAATGAGTACTTAGGAGCAAGGCACTTGGGAAATCTTCACCAAGGAGGATGAGCATTCAGCACCAGCTGTGATTCAACTGTGAAGGTCTTAGGGTCTATTGTGGACGCCATGGGTCCTAGGTACCTCATGGAAAGCTTTCTGGACCCTCGGACAGAGGATAGACCCAATCCTATAGTTGGGGATGCAACAGGACTCGGTGCATATTACCTTGTATGATAAGAAAAGGGATATAGTCCTAGTCAGGTATGTTGTATTCCTAGAAGGAAATCCTCTAGTCAAGTCTGACTGGGATTCCGACCTTGTAACCTTGCCTCCTCAGTATATAAGGAGAGGCAAGGAGCCCCCGGGGTAGAACAGAATCTCACCAGAGAAACCTCAAAGGCAATACACCACAGCTGGAAGTAAGGTGTTACCTCACATCGAGGGCCTGAACCAGGATAAATTGTTTCGTGTTCCTTTGCAATCCATCAAGTTTAGGTCTCTCGAGTAGCCCCATATTATTATTGCCGATACAAAACATCGACAGTACCCGAATCTCACATTAGCATAGGATTCGGCTAGCGACCCTTATGGTGCGTACCCTACCCAGCAAAGTTGTGACCAAATAAGGTACCTGAATCTCTCATTAGCATAAGATTCAACTAGTGACCCTCATGGGGCATACCCTACACTACAGAGTGATACATGTGCCCCGACTGGTGCTGAAGGTCAGTTATTGGCCCACATGGAGCGTACGAAAGTAAAGGTGACATCCAAGTCCTGACTGGCGCGAGTACTCGAGTAGTAGCCCTCATGGAGCATTCCGAGTGATTCTTGAAGCGACGCACTCCAAGTGTATCTTGGCAGACTAGTCCAGCCCCTGAGCGTAGAAGATCGGCTCGTAGCCATGAGTTCCTGTTACGTGTATCTGTAATTGGGCCCTGCATTATAAACATATCAGATTAGTAGCATCTGATGTAGAGAACAATTACCCGAAGAAAATCTAAATATTTTACAATGTTTGTAAATATGTGTTCCTCATCTTATTGATTTTAATTTCCCTGAATAGTTGACTCCTTACGTTTAAATACTCTGCCCGACTAGTCATAGCCCCCGTGCGCCCGGAGTCGGCTCATGGCTCTTTCCCAGACACGCGTTTTTGGTGACTTGACTTCGCCTTTCATGGAGCAAAGCTTCACATACCAGAATTTATGCTACTCGAGTACTTTTGCAATCATTAAGAGCAAAAGTAGAGAATGCGCAGTATGTACACCTATTAGGTGTAAGCGGCTGCGACATTGGCGAGGCCGAGTGAGGAATTGATGATGTCATCCCCTAGAGACGATCCCTACTGGCGCTAAGCTGTATCCGAGTCAAACCATAGGGAAGTGAGTTGCCTCCTGGCCCATTTAGATAAGAATATCACATAAAGGAGAAAATATTTATCAGAAAGCGACTTAGCTGTTCGGTATTGCACGGGTTGGGACTGGGGATGCCATCCTTGCATTTGAGCTATTGAGCCCCTGAGCATGTCACTTGTCATTCTGATAATCTTCGGTTCTAGGAGGTCGAGGACGGTTGTGATCGACTGCCGCAGTGAGGTCGTCTGACTTGCATTTGTGATTCCCAGCCTTAGTCGAGGCTGCATCGTCAGTGTCCTTCTGCTCCTTTTGTCAGGGTGCCTTTTTGTCATTGATCGCCTCGGCAACAGTGTCGACCGAGTTGTCAGGGACTCGTTCTTTCTTTGGTGGCACTGGTACAGATCGTACTCAGAGGATGGCCTTTATAAGGTCCTTGGAAGTTCGCGACGAAGCGTTCACGGAGTTCCCCACAGGAGCCAATTGAGCACCTGAGAAGTCCCATTAGGCATGTTCTTGCTGAGTCGGCCAAGGTGACTGGGAGGTAGTTAGCCATGGCCTTGTGATCATCTCCGGCCGCATGGATTGCCAAGGTGTAAACTGTGAGCCAGGACTCCGGGTTGGTCTTCCCATCATACTTCCCTATTCCAATCGGATTGAAGCCAGATGGCCAATTGACTTGTTGTAGTTTGTGGGTGAACGCCGGTACTCCTTCATCTGGGTGAGGGCTCTGACTCCGACTACGGCAATGAAATCGCTCGTGGTGGAGGCCGAAGCGCTCATGCTCATCATCTAGTTGGCGGCACTCACCCTCCTCACGTTCTCGGCGTCAAGCGTTAATATCGTGGCGGAGATCCCACCGTAGTCATCCTCGGGCGTCCTGGTTATTGCGGCGGTTGTCATGATGATGCCGCCGTCGATCATTACTCGGATTGCCGAGTAACGTATGTCATGACTCCGAGTGATGCTGACCAGAGCCAGCTGCTCGGCGCTGTGCTGAAGCAGATGAAACCACCATGTCTGAAGCCGTCTTGTTTGATGATATGAAAGTGTCTCTAGATTGTTGTTGCTGCTGACAAGCTACAGCGGTGATCATTGCTTTGATCCTCACGATTGTCGGGGTGGCCTAGTGGTCGGGCCCGAACTGCAAGGTGTTAAGTAATGTGGTAGCGGCCATGATGTTCTGTTGTGGGGTCATGAAGATGTCATGGTCGCCAACTTGGGTTTGGAGGATCTCTTGTTGAGCAGTCCGCCCAGCCTTGCGCAAGTTATCATTGCGAGCATCGCGCTCAGCTTGCAAGCGTCGTGCATCTTCCTCCTGTTGCTCACGCAGTCAGCGAGCCTCCTCCAATTACTGATCACGTAGTCGGCGTGCATCTTGAGTGGATGTTGAGCCCTTGGATGCCATGAACACTTCGCGTGGTGGAGAAAAGCTTGCCGAGCTGCTGTCCGACTGTGAGTCGGAGTCAGAGTAGTTTAGGGGGGTGATTACAACTCCAACCTCCCTGCATCCGATCTCAAGTGGCTCAAGGCCATATCTGAGCCGAATTCTAGGGGATTGGGTCTGCCGCATCGGAGTAAGATTGAAATTATCCACGGCATTATTGAGTCCGAACGGGAGATTGACGATCTCTTCCTCCCTTAGCCCAACCTCGGCCGGCTCAAGGTCGAGTCCAAGTCGAACACCGAAAGAAAGAGTTGTCCCTAGACTTATGCATCTTGGGATTACCGTAACATGTCACCGAAGATAGCTGCAGTGTTGAGTAGGCCGATTGGCGCGAAGTCAGCTTGGTTTGTGGCCGACCGGATTGAATCCGAGTCAGTCAGGGTGAGATCGCCGAATTTGTCGGCGACGAAGTCGAGCCTCCCGAAGTTGACTGCTTGTCCGGGAGAGAAGTTGATGCCATCAACTCCTATAGTTGGATCCATCGGGCTTGATGACGATGATCTCGACGTAGCCCCTACCTGCCGTGGCAACTATCGATGTTTTATATCGGCAATAATTATATGGGGCTATTCATCGGACCGAAACTCGATGGACTTCGAAAGACAAGACGATTTATACTGGTTCAGGCCCTCGGGGTGAGGTTATACCCTACTTCTAGTTGTGGTGTATTGCTTTCACTGTATTCTCTAGTGAGATTGTAATATCTCTACCCCAGGGGGTTCCCTACCCCTCCTTATATATTGGAGGGATGAGGATTACAGGGTAGGAAACCCAGTCGGATACGACCAAGGGCTTTCCTTATCAGTACATAGAGTATCCGGCTAGGACTATATCCCTTTCCTTTTCATGCAAGGTTATATGATGCCATGTCCTACTCTATCTTCAATTGTAGGGACCAGCCCACCCTCTATCTGAGTGGCTGTAATTGCCTTCCTTGAGTTACCCGGGGCCCATCTCCTCCACACCTTGGTGAGTCGATCAATGATCACCTCGATCGAATCATACGCTAAAGATGTTCTGGGCAAACCGGTGATGAAGTCCATCCCGATCTCTTCCCATTTCCGCTATCACAGAGTGCCACGAATTCCGCTATCTCTCTTCTCATGCTGGCCCACCAAAACTTGGTCTTGAGATTCTCGTACATTTTAGTGCTTCCGGGGTGAATGGAGTCCTGTGCCTCATGAGCTTCCCGAAGTATCAGGTCTTTGAGTTCCTTGTTTTCTGGGACACATAACCGTTCTCCCATCCAGACTGTCCCGTTTTCATCTTCCGTGAATCCCTAGGCTTTTCCAACTCTCATGTTCTTCTTGAGCTCTTTAATCTCTGGGTCGTTCGCTTGTGCCTCACAAACCTAATCAAAGAGTGTGGGCTGGGCCTCTAGGGCTGCCACGAATCTGGGGTCAACGATGCCCAGATTCAAGCGTTCAAATTCCTATTGAACTTCCTTACATAGTGACCCTGCTCGAGCAGTGTTGCAGTAGCTCTTCCTGCTCAGGGCGTCTGCCACCACATTGGCTTTACCCGGGTGGTAATGTATTCCCACGTCATAATCATTAATCAACTCCAGCCACCTTCTTTGATGGAGATTTAGGTCAGGCTGGGTAAATATGTAACTATGTAGATCTCACTGTGGTTACCGATGAAGTAGTGCCGCTAAATCTTCTAAGTATGAACCACTGCAGCCAATTCCAGGTTGTGCATTGAGTAGTTGCCCTCATGGGGACGCAGCAGGCGAGATGCGTAGGCTACGACCCTGCCTTCTTGCATCAACACATCCTAGTCCTTGGCAGGATGCATCGCAGTACACCTAGAAATCCTTCTTGGGGTCAGTCAAGATCAGAACTAGCGCCAACACTAACCTCTTTTTCAGCTCTTCAAAGCTGCGGCTACACTCGGCTGTCCAAAAAATCTTCACATCCTTCTTCAACAATTGTGTCATGGGTCTCGTGATCTTCGAGAAGTTTTCAATGAACCGGCGGTAATAACCCACGAGTCCAAGAAAACTTCGCGCTTTAGCAACTCGTCAGGTTCGAATTGACCTAGGCCCTCGTCAAGACCTATCTTCCATCAACAGGAATCGCTTTTGTGACGCAGTTCAAGATAAGAAGAGGGGCAATCGCCCTTTCCTCTCTCTACATCTGTGGGCCGATAGGCCACCCAATTCTGCTCTTCAAATGAATCACTTAAGTCCCCAACCTATCTATGATACTAATACAGGCCTCTGGTTTTTAACTTCCCAAAGTAAATGGTAGTATCCAACTAAAAGGAGGAAATCCAATTATAAAGGAAAGCTTTCTATCTCTAATCTGATCAATTCCCTAGATAAAACTTCTTTTATAACAACTGGCCTAACCCCAAAAGGAGGGCTCTGACCCGATTGGAGGCTTCCCTCTGGAACGAGGAACTAGTGGAGGTGAATCACTAATCAAAAAGCAAGTTTTTGAGAGATTCTTCATCAATCTAGTGGCCAGTGAATCACTGATCAAAGAACAAGCAGCCACCGGGTTTAATGATTTTGTGGGATCCCTGGATGTAGCTGCTGGTGAACCGCTTCTTCTTCCACAAAGATTCAGACAAAACCGAGCTTGGATAGAACTGAAGAAGATTTGGCGAAAGAAGAAAAAGGTCAAAGGGTTTTGTATTAAAAAATCAAAGGAGGTTATTCTTTGTGTCACTGTCTTGGGCGGTTTCCAGTTGGTAACTGACTCCACATTCATTGGATCGATGGCAACTCCTTGAGCAGTGATGACGTGCCCAAGGAACTACACTTCGCTCAGCTAGAGTCACACTAGCTAAACTTGGCATACAGCTGGTGCTCTCTTAACTTCTCGAGAACCAACCGAAGGTGCTGTTCATGTTCTTATATTGATTTCGAGTAGATGAGGATGTCATCAATGAAAACCACCAAAACTTGTCTAGAAACTCCACGAACACCTTGTTCATCAAGTTCATGAAGAAAGCTGGTGCATTCGTCAGTCCAAAGGACATAACAGTGCACTCGTACAGGCCATACCGAGTGGTGAAGGTTGTCTTCGGAATATCTTCTTCCCGGATTCTCAGCTGGTGATACCCTGATCGCAGGTCTATCTTGGAGAAGATAGTAGCACCTTCCAACTGGTCGAAGAGATCGTCAATCCTTGGCAAGGGATACTTGTTCTTAATTGTAACGTCGTTTAGTGTGCGATAATCCACGCGCATCTGCTTTGTTGTGTCTTTCTGTTCCAAAAAGATGACCGGTGCACCCCAAGGTGACGTGGTTGGTCGGATGTAGCCCTTCTATTGCAGGTCGTCAACTTGCTTCTTGATTTTCGCCATCTCGTTCGGTGCCATTCTGTATGGCCTTTTATATGTTGGGGCCATTCCAGGTGCCAGATCAATCCTGAACTTGATCTCTATTTTTGGTGGCATTCCTACTAGATCTTCTAAAAACATTCGGGTACTCCCTTACTATCAGAATATCTTCCACCTTTCTGTCTGGTTTCTTTCCACTTTCAGGCTGTTGCTCGGCTGCAACCTGATTCATACTTCCTCCTACCTCTGCGGCATTGGTGATGTTATGGTAACCACCTTTCCTCCCAAGCTGGTCATTGTAACGGTATGGTTGGCACAATTGATCACTCCTTTATGCCGGGTCAACCAATCCATCCCTAGGATGACATCTAGGTCTTTGGATTCTAGGAGGATGAGATTGGCTAGAAAGGATGATCCTTGGATTTCTAGACTCACTGATGGACCATAGTGAATTGCTGTCATGCGGTTCCCGGGGGTGTGAACCTGCAGGGGGATTTTAAGTTCCACTACTTTTATCCCATGTGTCCCCACAAATTTCTTGGATATGAATGAATGCGTTGCACCATAATAAAAAAGTACTGTTGCAGGGATTGAGTTCACGAGAAATGTACCCAGTGCCACTTCTGGTACGGCCTGCTCTTCCTCTGTAGAGATGTGATTAACCCGCCCCTTGATCACGGGCTGGTTGGCGTTGGGGTTCTGGTGAGCTGCAGGCTTGGTGCCAAAGCGCTTCGGCTTCGGGCACTTATCTACGAAGTGGCCCGGCTCATTGGAGTTGAAGGAAATGAGGGTCTTTCCCCCACTGTCCTTCCATGGCTGTCCCTATTGAGCTGGCGCCATTGGTGGGCACGGAGCAGGGTGGTGGTTATGTTGCTCGCAGTTGTTGCTGTTGCCCCCGAAGTGCCTGGGGTGGAATGGGCGTTGCTAGCGGACGATCATGGTGGAGGGTCCACCCTGATGCCCCAGCATCACCTTAGGCCTCTGGTGCTGTCCCTGGTGAGCTCGGAATTGGGCCGCCTTTCGCTTGTGGTCCATCTTGTTGCACTGGTCCTCCTGGCGGATCGCCTTGTCCACCAACTTCTCGAAGTTAGGGTAGTCACTGGAGAGGAGCTAGTTGGTCAGTTCGTCATCAAGGCCCTCCAGGAACTTCTCCTGCCTCTCTGAGTCAGTGCGGACATCCTCTGGCGTGTAGCATGCCAGGCGGTTGAAGTCATGGAGGTACTCCGTGACTGTCTTGTTCCCCTACACAAAGTCTCTGAATTCCCTCTTCTTCTATGCCACAATGCCGGCCAGAATCTGGGATTTCCGAAAGTTGTGACAGAATTTTGCCCAAGTGACCTCGGTCGTGGCTGTGCGGGTCATGAGGAAATTGTCCCATCAAGCAGAGGTGGGACCCTGGAGCTGGTGTGTTGTGAAGGCGACCTTTTGTTGGTCGTTGCATTGGAGAAGGTTGAGTTTCTTCTCAATCGCCAACTGCCAGTCATTGGCGTCCATGGGGTTGGTGGTGCTCGAGAACGTGGGCGGCCTGACCCTCAAAAACTTGGGCACTTTGGACTAGGGAGCAACAGCTGGGATGTGAGCCCGCTAGTGCTGCTGCTGCATATTGTTCTGCTGCATCTGCTGCATCATTATTGCCATCATTTGGTTCTGGTTGGCCAGAACTTGAGCGAGTGTTGGGTTCTCGGGTAGCGGGGGTGGCATGTGGTAGGGAGCCCCGTTGTTCTGTGGCACTCCATCCTGTTTATTGGTGGTGCTGGCATCACTGGCAGCGTGGTTACCAGTCATGGTGTTCACCATCTGAAGGGAGATGGAGGTGGAAGGGAAGGAGAAAAACAGATGGCTTAGAAACAGGAGTGGTAATTAAGTGATTGAATTAAATTAACTGAGGTGCATAGTTTGGAAACATAACAAAAATAGTTCAACTCCTAACTGGGGCAGCCATACCACAACAGACGGTATGAACCACCGACTAACCCCAAAGCAAACATTCTAGCATTACAACTAACATGAAAACAAACTAAGGAAAACAATAAAGCTAGGACAACGCCTCTAGTGCTTTGAGCGGCTCTTGTGGTGGTCTGAGTCATACTCCGGCTCCTACTCGCTGCCCACCTCGTTGTTGGAGCGGCTCTTGGACCCACTCATGTAATCCTCACTGCCGTGTGATGACAAAATAGCCTCACTGTAGGTGCGGGATTCACTGAAGAAGCTGCTATCGTCAGTGGAGGTAAAACCCCCATGGATGCTGGTGCTGCCATGGGAGCTATTGTCACTCGACGATGCACTGATCATGCCGCCGGTTGGTGCTGGCGCTGGTGCTGGTACGGGGACTGGAGCTGGTGCTGGAGCTAGAGCTGGTGCTAAGGTGGGAGCTAGCGGTGCATGTGGCCCGTTCCTAGGGACCAGCTGGATACGCACTGGAGGAAGGGTCCTCTTTCTTAGGGTCAGATAGATCCTGGCCCGGCCTAGTGGCTGTTGTCCCTTCAGTTCTGCGACCTCCTTCTTTAGGTGGTCAACCATGTTCTGGAGACCGATGATGGTCATCTTGTTGGCATCCTCCCTGTCATGAGCCGCACACACCCAGTTGGCATGCATGAAGTCCATGGCCCACAATGCTCGCCTCATGTGGATGATGGTGGTGTTGTTCTCCACATTTGCCGGCTGAAATGTGCTATAAGTCTAGTAATGAGTCTAGCTGGGGAGGTAGCGGTAGGCCATGGTGCGGAGGGTGGAGTAGTGCCTGCAGCGTAGCTCTCTAGTCAGGCGGAAAGCGGCCTCCTAGCAGGCGTGGTCAAAGGTACACCCACTGATCTCTATCTCCATAATTGGCAGGACATATTGTTCACCTAGCAGCTCCAAGCAGACATGGTGTGGGAGCTAGCCCTCCAGTGGCTCCATGGCGGTACACTCTAGGGCGTGACTGTACCCCAAAGTAAAGCTCATCATCCTGAGCTCCTCCATGAAACCTCCCATCTCTGCTCCACGCTAGTTAGGAAGGCTGTCCATCTATAGAAGACAATGAGGGAGAATAAATGTATGCTCAGATCCAAATAAAATAACCGATAAATAATTTGGAAATAAATAATGATTTTATGCATGAAATAATTTTGAGCATGACCGTTATTATGAAATCGACTGAATGATATGACTGAATAAAATAATGCCAAATTAATTTAAATAATAATTGCAAAGCGATTAGGAAAATTTATACATGCCTTAATCTATACATCACCCCCCCGATGAACCAATGTTTTCCCAAAATTTGGACCTCCATAACGTGACCATCAAATAAAATCCCCATCCTAGACTTGATCCAACTTAAAAATTTTAGTCAAGTAAAGGCCAAGATTTTATTCCAAACCAAGATTAAATTCCCAATTTTTCCCGAAACAACTCCAAGTGCGAAAAGGCATATGCAGATGAGAAGTTTTATAGGGCTCTTAGGGATTCCATTTGGCTGATCCTATGGTCAAGTTCAGCTTTGATATCAACTTGTAACGCCCAGAAATTCACAACCAGAATTCTGAACATTTCTTTGTATTAAATCCCTATCCAGAAAAGCCAAGGTACACAATACCAAGTTGCCATACAGAGTGCGTCTTACAAACAGAATAAAATTGTCTTACATAAATGCAGCGAAAAAAGATAAAGAAAGCCAATAAACAACTAGCCACGCGGAGGCTTCTATTCCATAGACATCTTAACGGCAGATCTAGCCTAGTCCTCCTGACGATCCTCGTCTGAAAGGTACTCCATCACTGAGAGGGGGAAAAGGAGCAAGACTGAGTACCACCCACAGTACTCAACAAGTCACACCCGCAATTATGCACAATGCACGGGAGACAAAGATGGGCTCTGGGTTTATTTGCGTAAAAGCAGTTGCAAACAATAGTAGTTCGCAAACAGATAAAATGGTTATTTAATTCAGTAGTATTGATCCATCATTGATCAATGTTACACCACGTTGACCAGGCCGAACCATCCCTCCTATCCCTACAGCATAATTTTAAGTCAAGTTATTAAGGTGGGACTAATCAAGGTGAGTCTTGACCAAATGCCCATAACCGCGGGCGCAGCTATTCGAATAAATTTTAACTCTGGCCAGAGGTATACAAGTGTACCCACAAGACATAGCCCCACACACGTTCCCGTGTGCCGGTGTGTCACCACGACACCTCATGAGAGGCTATGACAGGACCGTTTACGCAACTCCTCCCTAACCATCCACACCACACTGAGGTTGCACCTGCCGACAGGGCACACCATATTGGCTAGGCTACCCCCCTTGCACCACAATGGATCTAGAAGCCGATCAACCTAACCTCGAGCCGACCCAACTCCATCACACCCATTCTCACCAACAGTGTCTAGGAGAGGGAGAAGCTATGCTACAAGCCCAGCCGTTGCCCATGCTGGCTTGTGGTATGTACAAATAATTGCCCAAGGGGTTCCCACAAACTGGTCCTTAATTGCCATGGGTGCGACCAGCAAAACCATGCACCCACAGCCCACCATTAAGGTCAAATTATAATTGTTTATGTTACCATGTCCAAAGTTTCATCTTCCGACATAAAGTCAGGCATAAAGTATATAATAATAAGTGTTTACTCCCAAAATGAGCTAATTGATTCCAAGCATGGCTAAGCATCCTAACATTATTTATAATCAAATTATTACCCAAGTTACAAAGGCATACAGGGTGATCAAGTCATAGCCATTAGATTGTACATATATAGGTTACCCTTCCACATGAAAGAATGAAATCATGCACTTTTATTAATTTAAAACAAATATTTCACAATGAATAGGTGCAATATGGTCGAGGGAATGATGTAACTCGATGTGCTCCGGCTCTGCAAACTCTGCAACGACCTCAAAGTACACAGGAGGGTCGAACATGTCGGTTTATAAAGCAATCAAAGCACAAACAATTAAAAATAGTACATGTGACCACTGAAACATGAGCTAAAAGTATTTTTAATGGATTCTTGGCATTTTTCTAGATTTAATGAAATTTGAATGGAATTAATTGGAGCTCATATGAATTAGTTATGAATTTTAAAGGTTTTCTGTGTTTTCTTATGCAAAAATAATTTCTAAACGATTTATTGCGCATTACAACAAATTTATGGCGTCAGCAGATGATGGGGCCGGCGCCGATAGGCGGGGCCTACGGGTCAGTGGCACGCGAGAGAGCGGTGCACGGTGGACGTGGTCCACGTATGTGCAGATGTGGCGTGGGCGCTCGAGCGGTCCTGATCTACTAAGGCAGATCGCGTGGGTCAGATCAAGCCGAGGCTGAGCCCCGCCGGTGCGTGTCACACCCTGAAAATTGGCCTAATTAAAAATTATTTTAGGTAAATGGAAATACAAGAATACACTAGAAAATTTCGTCTGTGGAAGTGTTTGAATAAAATTTTGAAATCTCAAATATTAAAAATCCCAAGTTGAAATTTTAAATAAATGCTTGGATGTTTTTATATTCCTGGGGTTTTGTTGGAATATTTTAGGCATTCAAGTATTTACAATATTAAATTTACCATGTGTTTCACGGTGGTTTTTGTTTCTGGTAAACTCCCCATGGATTAATAACTCTTTGAAATTTTCTCGGAATTTTCGGAGCTCCAGAATTAATTTTAACGCTGTAAAGATCATTTCAGTAATTAAATAAATGGAAAACAAATTCCTTTCCTTTACTTGCTCGGGTAGTTCCTGCTACAACCCTTTGATATCTCTCCGTTCCTATCAAACCCTGCTCCCCTTCTCTCTCTATTCTTCCTGTCGCTTCCGAATCCTTGTTTTCCTACAAAAGCCCGATTTCGAAAAATCTCTTCAAAATCCTAAAACCCCTTTGAACTTCCAATTCGAGATTCCCGATATTTGAAATACCCACTTCCTCTTTTCAAAGTAAATTCCTCAAAATTCCCTTACGCCGAAATAAATCCAAACCCCAGACATTCCCAGAATATTTATAATATTCGAAATATTCCAGTTTTCTAGTACCCGGGAATTATCTTCCAATTGCCAAGTCGAAGAGTATTTCCAATATTCTGAATATGCCCAAAATCCCCGACAATCTAGTATTCCCATAAAATATTCCCCATCTTCGAGTCCCAAAATATTCTCTTATTTTGGGATATTTAATTGTTCCCTACATGTCCCAAATATTTCCATCCTTTCCAGTTTCCATAAAAAGATTCTCGAATATATCCAAAGTCCCATATCTCAAATATTCTAATCACTATGAAATATATCCAAAGTCCCATATCTCTAATATTCTAATCACTATGAAATATTTTCTAATTTTGAATTCCAAAACAATTCCTATGTTTTGGATGCCCAATTATTTTCCCCAAATCCTAAACACTTGAGTCTCCATTTTCAATAAATTATTCCTAATATTCTCGCATTTCCAATCTCCGAGTTTTAAACCAATATTCCATATGGTCATGTTCTAAATATTCCAAAACTCCCTTTGAATCTAAATTCTCCCCGAATTACTACATTTTTCAAATTTAGGAAAATTTCCTAAAGCTCCTTCTTTTCTTTTTCCTCCTTCTTTTCTTTTTCCATCTTTTCCCCTTTCTCTTTTCTCTCCTTTCTTCTTCCTCCCAATCTCCTCCTTCCTCTCTTCTTCCTCCTCGTGCGCTCTCCTTCCTCCTCTGCTTTCCCTGGGGCCAAGCCACCCGGCCCAGCCTACTTGATGCCATTGCTCCTTGGCCCGCGCCACCAGCACCTCGGCCCTCGGCCCGCTCCGCTGCCGCCCGGCCTGCCACCGCTTCACCTTGGCCCAGGCCGCATCGAGCTGCCCGTGCGCATCCCGAGACTGCCACCGCCTGACTCTGAACCCACCGCGCCGCCACCCTCTTGCCCTAATCACTCCCCCTATCTATAAATAGCAGTGCCTCTGCGTACCCTAGCCTCTCCGCTTCTTGCTCCACACCGCCACCGCCCCACAAACCGCCGTCACCGCTCAGACCCCTCCACTGCTGCCATCGTGTTGCGCAAGCCGTTGTTGGTGCCCACTTCTTTCCTTGCCGCTGCTTGTTGTCATCTTCATCGTCTACCTGAGACTGGCACCCCTTCTTCATCAATCTGGCACCATCCTCGCTGACCCCTCTGCCGCCGTCGCACCGGTTGTCGCCGGCGTCTATGTTGCCGCTCCCCGCCGTTGCTGCCACTGCCGTCGTGCCAACCGTTGCCCACTCCTCCCCGGCCGTGTGCCATGCGCCTTGGCAGAGGCTTGCCCCGGGTGTCGCAGGCACTGACCTTTGGGCCGTCTCCTTCCTTGTGTGTGACATATGGGTCCCATGGTAGATATTTTTTTCTAAATGACTCCTGGGCCTGGGCGTCTCTCCTCTTCTATGACCGACAAATGGGTCCCCACGTAGATCCCTGATCTAATCTTAGCCATCCATTGCCATGATAAATCGGAGCCGATCGATCCTCATAATAGCCAAAGTGAATCTCAGCTGTCCAATCTCCAAATGTGATCCAAGCTGTAGGATTTCTATAACCCTCAACCCTAGCCACATCAGCCCTAATCGCCTCGTCATCAATCCATCTCAGCCGCCACCTCACTCCCTCTGCCCATGTGTTGCCAAATGTGCATCCACATCATCGGTTCATTAACCACCTCCTCCCTCTGGTCCATGGACCCAGTCCCTGTGAACCTAGCCTATGACAGTGGGTCCCACCCATTCATCCCTCCAAAAATAAATCCTTTATTAATTAATTTCTGAATGAATATTCCAGGAATATTCCTTTTCCAATTCTTTTCGGATTTTTCTATGAATTCAATCTTCCCGAAGCCGTAACTCCTCCGTCCGAACTCTGATTCTACCCGTTCTTCTTCCTAAATTCATCTAAAAGCATGATCTACATGTTTATGTACTTTTTATGTACTATTTATTTGGAGTTTCTTAGGGTTTTTCCTCATTTTACTTGTAGTCACGTAGATTTCGCCGTTTCGAAAGGAAGCGAGGATCGAGGAAGAGTTCGGATTGTCTAGCGAAGACTTTTCTATTGCAAGGCAAGTCACCCAACAATCCCCTTGAGCATGTTGAACCCATTTGTGAAAACTATTTTATTTTAACGTTATTGCATGCAATGTTTTCGAATTTTGTTATTACGGGTAATTATTATTATTCCGATATACTTTGTTTATGGCCAATATTTTGCTATTGATACCTTGGGTAATTTAAAACGGACTAGCTGGATGACTATTTAATGATCTAGCTAGGTTATTTTAGGATTTGCTTAGCTAATGCATGGAAACTATAGCGTCATTTTATGTGGGATAATTATGGATTTATTTATGGATAACTAATGTTTAAACGGTTATACTTTCACCATGGTTGGTCATGGTTGGTTAATTTAATTTGCCAACTAAAACTTGACTGAAAGGTAGGTTATGAGCACATGGAATGGTGATGATGCTAGCGGTGCTCACGACAATTAAGGACCAGTTCGCGGACTACTTGTTGCGTAGCATTTACCGTACTAACCACAAGCCAGAATGGGCAACGGCTAGACTTGTAGTATAGCATGTCCTAGCAGGAGGCACCACGGTGGTTGGGCCACCTCTGCTGGGGACTTGGCCGGTGGCCATTTTGTTGGGCATATTATGAGAGGGGTCTTGTCACAATCTCTATTTGGATACTTTTGGGTATCGTGATGTATGGCTGACATGATGTTGAGATTGTGTCTTGTAAGTAAATTGGTACACCTCTGGACAGAGTAAAACTATTCGAATAGCCATGCCCGCGGTCACTGGGCAGGCCTAGTAATGTTTTCTGTGATTAGTCCCACACTATGCATTAATGGTGATAAATGATGGAAACTTGATAGCTCCAGTTTGGAGGGAATATGGTTTGGGCCTAAGCTACATTGGAGTGCTGTTTAGTGGATGGTTAAATGCTGATTATTAATTAAGCTATGCTATTTTTAAAATGCTTTTAAATGCAAAAGTTTTAAATGTTGTTTTAGCAAATAAGCCATACTTGCCTTTCCTTTGGATTCCTATTGTATTATTTTGCATTTCATGTGTGGCTTGTTGAGTACGGTGGGTGGTACTTAGTCTTGCAATATTACAATCATCAGAGTGAAGCTTTGCGACAAGGAGAAGTTTGGTGTTTGGCTTATACCCCAGTTGAGCTGCCTGTGGCTTGGTGCTGCTGTTTCACTAGTTGCCGTTCCACTGTTGTTGTCTTTTGTGTGAGGACTAAGTGCCTTTTCTGTAAGTATTTATCGGTATTATGTTTTAGTTATGTTTATCAAATTATTGATTTGTGTACCTCGACTGATTCCTTGATGAGGGTTTATTGCACAAATTAGCTTTGGAAATTCTAGTGAGTTTTTGAGCGTGACAAGTTGGTATCAGAGCCAATCTTGACTGTAGGATAAGCCAAACGGTTAAGCCCTTAAGGACATGTTTGTGAAATGAAATTGTATTTTTGAAAATCTTCTTGCTCTCTCTCCTCTATGTTTGATTTCTCTCTCCATACCCTTAATCAGAGGCAACAGAAGAAGGATTACTAATTTAAACTTTTCAACTTTGTTTTAGATGGCCAACAGAGAAAGCATGTATCTTGGAGACAGCGGTTTCTCGATAGAGCTTCGCCGCATGGCTGCCGAAATAGGATATGAGTCTTTGCCAGTGTACCACTACACAATTGCCAACAATGGTACAGACTTCTGCTGCAAGATCACGTTGATTCTCGACTCCAACTGAGAAGATCTTCCTCGACTTACTTCGCCACCGAAGTTGATCATTTCCTGTCCGCTCGATAGGAAGTCTCCTATGAAGCCTTGTGCCAACTTCTTCATCATTTCAACACTGCTTTGGAAAGTACGGTGTATCACTATCATCCCTCCCACATCTGGTCAGGTCTGCAGAATGGTTGTGAGAATACCTGGTTTGAAGGCAATATGGTGATAGTGCACATGGGGACTATGCTACATTACTTCGATGATCTTCATGCCAATTACAAAGAAAGAACCAGAATCCAGCTGCATGCATAGCAGATAAAGACCAACAAGCTACAGAGACAAGTGGATCAACTAACGCAACAGAACCAGGAACTACATCATAAGAGGATCCGGGAGTTGGAAAGGAGCTCAAGGAACTAAAAGGAGAAGCAGATGCCCCTCGGCCAGGAGAAGACAACCCGCTGGTGGAAGCCAAGCGCCTTCGCCTTGGATCAACCAGTGCCGCACCTAGGGAAGGAACGTCAAGTCTGCCTAAGAAATCGAAGAGACTCTCTGATTATCTTCCCAAAGGCTAAGCTACACCCCCAAGATTAGTTATTCCCGTTTAGTTTAGTCATGTGTGTTAGCTTGCTTGTTACTGTGCTGGTGCTTGCTCCTTTTGTGTGTGTGTGCTTGGGTAGTGTATGGCATATGTCAGGTGGTGATATGGCCATACTAGTTTGGCAGTGTAATAATCAACACTCTATATTCACTACAGTTCAGTAATAATTTAAATATTTAGTAAAGAAGTGCTCCTTTCTCTCTCTTTGCCCTATACCTTCTCTCCCCGTTGATCCCTTCACCATGGATGGGCAATTTGTACATGATGTTTTGGAGGAAGAGATTATGTTGGATTCAGTATTGGGATTATGTTGACCGCAATCATAACCCTGTTTCACCCTAAGCTATGCAAACTCAGTTGTATTTAATACCCCAGTTCACCAAGAGCCGAATAACCCAAGCCACCATTTGGATGTGGAACTTTAAACAGATCCTGCCTAAAGGATTATGAGAGCTACTTTCCCCTATGGAAGCTAGTGCTCAGGTATACGCCTACAAGATGGAGCTAAGCCTTAAGCAGATTTAGGAAGGCTCAAGTAATAAGCAGTTAGTTCAAGTTTATCTTTAAAGATTATGACCGAATCTCAAAAGACAAAGTAGTATGTCAGGAAGACAGATAGAACAGGATGTAGAATAGAAAGAGACAAGTCAATCCAGGATGGGTGGATCATCCTTGACATTTGAACTTTCTTGGAAGCCTTGCTAGTCATAATCAAGACCACAGAGTTAATGTTTGAATATGGATCATTCCTCGAGATGATATCCCAAAGCAGAAATGCCAGATGAGACACATTACCAATGCCATCATCATAGAAGTCACTGCGGCAAAGGAATAACAAAAGAAGACATGCCTCACTCTCGATGGAGTTAGTGAAACCCAGTTATGTTGATGGAGTTAGTGAAAGCTAGTTTGTAATGGTAATAGTAAGCCTAACCAAATTATTATCTTCAGGGATAATATCGGTTGTCGCCTTGATTATAAGTCAATCTACACTAACATATGGTATCTAAGACAGAAGGAATCAAATACCAGGTAGAGATACCAGAGAACGAAGATTCTTTTAACTCATATCCCAATGGAAGACTCGGATCATTTGAGTAATAGTCAGGAGTTTCAAAATGAGATCACTCAAGAACAAAGGATAACGTCATGCAACCTAAGGACAAGGACTAGAAGATGTTCGACTTAAAGCTCAGCGGAAACATGGAGAACTCACTACCGCGGACATTGAGTTGAATCACCCAACTTGGTAAGCCAGAGGGTATGTCCTAAATCGAGAAGCTGAAGCAAGTGCTCACGAGGATCTAGGTACGAAAAAGGATTTAAGAATATTGACTATGGATCAATCAGTTGTGAACTGAAGAATTAGACGAGACGGTAAGACATCAGACCCAGTTACCAATACAAGTCAGTCAAACTAGGATGGACAGATATTTGTGGTTGAGTTAGGTCTGAATTATGGATCCATCCAGGTTAATTTTATTGAAAGAATTAGTGAGAAGCTTGAAAGGTCATAGGTAACGGTTAAACAAAGACAAATCTACGGATCAACAACCACCAAAGCAACTGTTGTAGCTATCGGACAAAATACCTACAATGACCCTGGAAGTTACAGATGAATATTTCCAACACTATTATGAGGATCTCAAGTAGAAAGATGCTAAGAAGTAGTTAGTAGGAAGGTAGGCAGAAACGTGATTGATAAAGAAAACCAGGTGAAGACAATTCAGTAATGAAAGGAAAGTGTTGCACCAAGGAGGATCAGTGGTCAAGAACACCTCGGCACCATCCATAAGTTGGTGCATTGTAGGCAAATCGTTATCCCGTCAACAAGGAAGTATATAAGGAACACCAGGGACAAAAGGGCAGTTGAAGCGAAATGGATCTATCACTAAAAGATCGGGTATAATTGGAAGTCGACCGAATGATCAAACACAAGATTGTCTGAAGGAAAAATTTACGAGTCTAAGGGGCTGTTCGATACAATGGACACTTGGACCCAAGGGTCAGAAGTTGGATTCAAGCAAGAGAGTCCAGTAAAGTTTTGAGACATTGGATGTGGTAAATGGATGGAGATACAGATTACCAGTCACTAGAAGAGAGATGCTTGAAGAAAAGAGTTGGACACCAACCAAACCTCTTTTCTTTCTAGCCGCTCCAAATCTTGGGACGAGATTTCTCTAAGGGGGGTGGATTTGTCACACCCTGAAAATCGTCCTATTTAAAAATTATTTTGGGTAAATGAAAATACAAGAATACACTAGAAAATTTTTTTTGTGGAAGTGTTTGAATAAAATTTTGAAATCTCAAATATTAAAAATCCCAAGTTGAAATTTTAAATAAATGCTAGGATGCTTTTATATTCCATGGGGGTTTTGTTGGAATATTTTAGGTATTCAAGTATTTATAATATTAAATTTACCATGTGTTTCATGGTGGTTTTTGCATATGGTAAACTCCCCATGGATTAATAAATTGTTTAAAATTTTTTCGGAATTTTTGGAGCTCTAGAATTAATTTTAACACTATAAAGATCATTTCCGTAATTAAATAAATGGAAAACAAATTCCTTCCCTTTACTTGCTTGGGTCGTTCTTGCTCCAACCCTTTGATATCTCTCCATTCCACTCAAACCCTAGTTCTCCTCCTCTCTCTTTACTTCGTGTCGCTTTCGTATCCTTGTTTTCCCCGAAAAGCACAATTCCGAAAAATCTCTTTGAAACCCTAAAACCGCTTTGAACTTCCAATCCGACATTCTCGATATTCGAAATACCCACTTCCTCTTTTCGAAGTAAATTCCTCAAAATTCCCTTATGTCGAAATAAATCCAAACCCCAGACATTCCCAGAATATTTATAATATTCAAAATATTCCAATTTTCTAGTACCCGAGAATTATATTCCAATTGCCAAATCGAAGAATATTTCCAATATTCTGAATATCTCTAAAATCCCCGATAATCTAGTATTCTCATAAAATATTCCCCATCTTCGAGTCCCAAAATATTCTCATATTTTGGGATATTTAATTGTTCCCCACATGTCCCAAATATTTCCAGCCTTTCCAGTTTCCATAAAAGGATTCTCGAATATATCCAAAATCCCATATCCGAGTATTCTAATCACTGTGAAATATTTTCTAATTTCGAATTCCAAAACAATTCCTATGTTTTGGATGCCCAATTATTTCCCCCAAATCCTAAACACTTGAGTCTCCATTTTCCATAAATTATTCCTAATATTCTTGTATTTCCAATCTCCGAGTTTTAAACGAATATTCCATATGGTCATGTTCTAAATATTCCAAAACTCCCTTTGAATCTAAATTCTCCCCAAATTACTACATTTTCCAAATTTAGGAAAATTTCCTAAAGCCCCTCCCTTTTTCCTCCTTCTTCTTTTCTTTTTCCATCTTTTTCCTTTTTTCTTTTCTCTCCTTTCTACTTCCTCCTGGTCTCCTCGTTCCTCTCTTCTTCTTCCTCCTACGCTCTCCTTCCTCCTCTGCTTTCCTCGAGACCAAGCCGCCCGGCCCAGGCTGCTGAGCACCGCGGCTCCTCGGCCCGCGCCGCCACCACCTCGGTCCTCGGCCCGCTCCACCTTAGCCTGGGCCGCATTGAGCCACCCGTGCGCATCCCGAGACCACAGCTGCCAGACTCTGAATCGACCGTGCCACCACCCGCCTGCCCTAATCACTCCCCCTATCTATAAATAGCAGCGCCTCCACATGCCCTAGCCTCTCCGCTTCTTGCTCCATGCTGCCGCCGCCCCACAAACCGCTGCCGCCACTCGGCCCCTCCGCCACCACTGCCATGTTGCGCGAGCCGCCGTCAGTGTTGTCGTCTTCGCCCTTCGTGGTCCCCGCTGGCTACAGGTGAGCAACGCCGTCGGCGCCCACTTCTTCCCTTCCCGCTGTTCGTTGTCATCTTCATCATCTACCCGAGACCGGTGCCCCTTCTTCATCGATCTGGCGCCGTCCTCGCTGACCCCTCCGCTGCCGTCACGCCGGTTGTCGCCGTCACCGGCCATCGCCGCTCTCCACCGTTGGTGCCGCCACCATTGCGTCAGCGTCGCCCGCTCCTCCCCGGTCGTGCGCCGTGCGCCTTGGCAGAGGCTTGCCCTGGGTGTCGCTGGCACTGACCTATGGGCCACCTCCTTCCCAGTATGTGACATACGGGTCCTACCGGAGATGATTTTTTTCTCAATGACACGTGGGCCCGGGCATCTCTCCTCTTCTGTGACCGACAAATGGGTCCCCGCGCAGATCCTCGATCTAATCTTAACCGTCAATTGCCGTGATCAAATGGGAGCCGACCGATCCTCATAATAGCCAAAGTGAATCTGAGCCATCCAATCTTCAGATGTGATCCGAGCCATAGGATTTCTATAACCCTCAACCCTAGCCACATCAGCCCTAATCGCCTTGTCATCAATCCATCTTGGCTGCCAGCTCACTCCCTCTACCCATGTGTCGCCAAGTATGCATCCACATCATCGATTCATTAGCCATCTCATCCCTCTGGTCCATGGACCCAGTCTCTGTGAACCTAGCCTATGATAGTGGGTCCCACTCATTCATCCCTCCAAAAATAATTCCTTTATTAATTAATTTCCAAACGAATATTCCTTTTCCAATTCTTTTCGGATTTTTCGCTGAATTCAATCTTCCGAAAGCCATAACTTCTCTGTCCGAACTCCGATTCGACCCGTTCTTCTTCCTAAATTCATCTAAAATCATGATCTACATGTTTATGTATTTTTATGTACTATTTATTTGGAGTTTCTTAGGGTTTTTTCTCGTTTTGCTTGTAGTCATGTATATTTCGCCGTTTCAGAAGGAAGCGAGGATTGAGGAAGAGTTCAGATTGTCGAACGAAGACTTTTCTATTGCAAGGAAAGTCAGACAAAAATCCCCTTGAGCATGTTGAACCCATTTGTGAAAACTATTTTATTTTAACGTTATTCCATGCAATGTTTTGGAATGTTATTATTACGGGTAATTATTATTATTCCAATATACTTTGTTTATGGCCAATATTTTGCTATTGATACCTATACCTTGATACCTTGGGTAATTTAAAATGGATTAGCTGGATGACTATTTGATGATCTAGCTAGGTTATTTTAGAATTTTCATAGCCAATGCATAGAAGCTGAAGAGTCATTTTATGTGGGATAATTATGGATTTTTTTATGGATAACTAATGTTTAAATGGTTATACTTTCATGATGGTTGGTCGTGGTCGGTTAATTTAATTTGCCAACTAAAACTTGGCTAAAAGGTGGGTTGTGAGCACATGGAATGGTGATAATGCTAGTGGTGCTCATGATAATTAAGGACCAGTTCGCAGGCTACTTGTTGCGAAGCATTTACCGTACTAACCACAAGCCAGAATGGACAATGGGTGGACTTGTAGTATAATATGTCCCAGCAGGAGGTACCACGGTGTGTCTAGTTGTTAGGTGGTAGTGTCAATAAATCCACTATGGCAGTGCCAATAAGCCCATGTTTGAGAGCCAAGAGTTTTTGTCACGTCCTGAAAATCGCTTTAATTATAAATTGTTTTTGGGTAAATCGAAATACAAGAATACGCTAGAAAATTTTTGTTTGAGAAACATGTTTGAATAAAATTTTGAAATTTCCAATATTAAAAATCCCAAGTTGAAAATTTTAAAATAAATACTTGGATGCTTTTATATTCCCGGAGTTTTGTCGAAATATTTTAAGTGTTTAAGTATTTATAATAATAAACTCTTGGTGTTTTGTGGTGGCATTTATTTCTGGTAAATTCCCCATGATTTAATAAGCTCTCTGAAATTTTCTCGGAATTTTCGAAGCTCCAGAATTAATTTTAATAGGACAAAGATCATTTATGTAATTAGATAAATCTATAATAAATTCCCTGTCTTTTCCCCTGTTCAGCTCATTTCGGTTCAGTCCTTTGAAGTCTCCCCATTTATCGTGAACTCTGACTCTCTCTTCTTCTAGAGTTTCGTGTCGCTCTCGGAACCCTAAAACCTCCTCGTCGTTCCAATTCTCAAAATTTACTGATATTTCAAGCGATCGAATGTTTTCTAAACTATTCCCTCCCTGTTCTCGACTCCCAAAATATTCCCCATAGTTTGGAAGTTCATTTATTCTGTTTCCCGAACTCCGTGAAATATACTCCTCGAATATCCTAATTTCTCGGTCGACGCAAAATATCCTCCATTTCCTCCCAAGTTCCTGATTCCGTAAATTTTCCCAATTTTTCCTGATTCTGGAATATTCCTGCTAACTCCTTCCAATATTCTAGAAATTCCCAAAATATTCTTATACTTGGAGAGTTCCAAAAATTTCGGTGAATCCCCTTGATTCCAAAGAAATATTTCGATTTCCAAAGGTGTTTCGATGCTTTTGATTTTCCACGTCGACATTCGCGACCCTCCAAAATTTTGAACAATTCCCCAATTTCCGATATCCTTGATACTTCTCGAAATTCTAAAATTTAAATTCTAAATTTGGAAAATTTCCGAAAAATCCCCACCTTTTCTCCTTCTTTTCTCTTTTCCTTTCCCTTCCAATTTTTCCTTTCCCCTTTTATTTTTCTCTCCTTCTTTCTGGTTCTGCCCTCCTGTTCATCTTCTTCTTGGACTCTCTCTCTCTCTCTGCTTTGGAGCCAGCTAGCCGAGCCGCCGCCGTCGCCTGGGCCGAGCCCCTCGGCCTTGCTCCCCCGGCCTGTGCCAGCCCACACCGCCTTGGCCTCCGCTGCCCTGCAATTGCTGTGTGCTGCCCCGGACCCAGTCTCCTCCACCTCCCGTCTCCTTCTCCCACGACGCCACCATTATGGCGCCCACATCGCCGTGACGACCACGCCCACTCCCACTCCAAAACCGCCTCCTCAGCCACGATTCTGCCTCCCCGTGCCCTCAAATAGCTCTCCCGAGCTCCCCTCTCTCGTTTTCCCCGCTCGCCCGAAGCCGCCGCCGTCTGGCTCCGCATCGCCGTCACCGTTGTCTAGGAGTCCTCCGCCGTCGCCTGCCTCTGTTGGCGTCACCGTCGCCCTACCACCACCGCGTGCTCGCTCCTGTGCGCCGCCGCTCCTCGCCCCTGCCGAGCTCGGCTACGGCCATCGCCATCCTTCACCGCCCCGAGGTAAGCATCCTCCTCGACGCCGCCCCCTTCCCCGAAGCTGCCGTCCCTCTTCCTCTCTTCCTCCTTCGCCGCCCCGGTCTGCCGTCGGCCATGCCGATAGCCGCCCTTTGCCACCGCCCTGCTCACCCTGGCCGCAACGTCCCCGGCTGTTGCTCCCGCTCCGCGCCCTATCGCCGTCCAGCCATCCAGGCGCCGCCACCGCTCCTCATCTGCCGTGCACCGCCCCTTTCCTGTATCCTGAGTACGTCGTCGCCTCTGCTCCTGCAAGCTGTCCCCGATGGGCATCCTCGTCGTTGCGCCCTCTCCTCCCTCATCCCCGGCATCAAAGCCTCCCCTCCGGCCACGCTGCCCCAAACGGTGGCTCTCCCCGTCACCTCTGTGCACCCGGCCATCGCTGGTTTGCCGTGCTGGCACGCCATCGGTTTCGCCGTCACCGTCGCACTCCATTTGCCATGCATCGTCGTCCCCCGCCACCCGGCGCCGTCACCTGCCGGCGTCCGTCGCTGTCGTCACTGATGCGTCGTTGTCATGTCACCGATGACCGCCAGTCCTCGCCCACAACCGAACGCCGTCGTCGTCTGTGTTCTTCACTACCGCCGGTAAGCCCCAGTCGAGGACTCCTCCCTCAGCATCTCCTCGCCGGAGCCGCCTCCTCCTTCCTCATCCCGTGCCGCGCCGTGGAGCCATCTGTTGGATCGACTGATACTAAGATAAGCAATCAGAGGGGGGTGAATGATTGCATAAGTCAAAAATAAAATTTAACACTTCCCCTAATCACAAAACCTAAAAAACCGCGTTTTAAGAATCTGAACATAACACTGTTTTGTCACTAAACAGATTGTAGCTGAAGATCCATAACTCTGATCGATCTGAAAATTTGTCAGAATAAACTAGACAAAATTTACAAACAAACCCAATTGGAATCACATCAATCAGACTTCTGGATCTCGAGATATTAACAAAACAAGATTACTGAACAGAAGGTTGACGGAAATTAATTAAGCCCTAATAATTTTTTAAAGGAGATCCAAATATAATTAACCAGCCAAACTTTTAAGAACACTAGAAAAACACCCTAGCTAGATTTTAGATCAAAGAAACCAAGCTAAATCTTAGAGAAAAACAAATCAATCTAAAATCGATCGCTAGGCATGCACAAAGATAAACGAGAAAGAGGAATTAATTACTGCACTAATCTTCCATAAACTTTACCTTTATTACCAAGATTATGCTTACAAGATGTTTCTCCAAAACATCCAAAAAATTTCTCCACGAAATTACCAAAACTCTAGATTAGAACTCTAATCTAAAATAAATTCGCTCTCTAAAAATCCCTAAAAAAATCACTCCAAAAAATTAACAGGGAGTCACTATTTATAAGGCCTTCGTGGGCCTCCAGGCCATCACTCATTCCCTGGCCTGGACTGTGGCCGTTGCCCATCTAGGTTGCTTCTTGCCTGCTGCATTGGCGGCGTCCTGCTTCTTGCCTGCTGCATTAGCACCCTTGTCCTACTTCTTGCCTGCTGCATTGCCAGTCACATGCTACATGCTGCAGAATGCTACAGTACCACATTGTACTGTAGCACCATGCATGCACTCCTTTTTTTCCGATCTTTTCCGCATTTACACACTGCCTTGTGAAGCTCGTTCTGAATATTTTCCCACATAATTTTTATCTATCGTGTATCACCTTGTGTCCTACCTTGTCACCTGGCATCCTTGACCGTTCTGGACCTAAACTCCTACCTGAGTTTAGTCCCGATCCCACCGCTGACCAAGGTTGACTCCAAGTACCTACACACAAATAGACCAAACACACCGTTTTCGGCCACAGATATTCGCAACCTGACCGATGTCAGTCATACACACGCCGCATCGCGCCGCCCTGGAGTCGCTACTCCTGCCACCGAAGTCGTCGCGCCATTGGGTCTCCTCTCTGCCTCTCCGTGACAGTGCCCCGTCGCGCTGGCCATCGCTTGACCCCCTCGGCTGAGCGCCATGGCGAGCTCACCTTTTCTCTAACAGGCCGGCCCCATGACATCCCCATCCTTGGAGATAGCCTTGTGGACCTGTTGATGGTTTTCTCGGTGTATGATAGATGGGCCCGGTGCACAGTAGTCTGAGCCATCTTGGCCGTCCAACCCTTTTAATCGATCATAGCCATTCGATCTTCGTAGAAGCCCCGATCCAAATCCTAGCCATCCGATCTATTTCGATCGAATCCGAACCGTCGGATTCCAATGACTCAATCCGGATGCCACCTCAGCCCTCTTTTCCTCGTCATTGATCCACCTCATCGTCATCTCACCTTTCGTGCCACATCGGCATCCACCTCAGTAGTAACGTCGTTTCTTTGTTTACGAGGCAGACACATCACTCCAGTCCATCACCTCACCTTTTCCCTCGATCTATGGACCTGGTCCGCAGGATCTGTGTCCATGACAGTGGGTCCCACTCATTTATCCATTCAAAACTAATTCTTTCAATTTAATTCCGAGAGAATATTCCTGAGAATATTCTTTTTCAATTCTTTTCAGATTTATTCTGAATTCAATCTTCCAAAAGCCGTATCTTTTCTGTCTAAACTCCGAATTGACCTGTTCTTCTTCCAAAATTCTTCTAAAATCATGCTTTACTTGTTTATGTATTTTTTATGTACTATATATTTGGAGTTTCTTAGGGTTGTTATCGTTTTGCGTGTAGTCACATATAATCACCGATTCGGAAGATCGCGGAGTCTACGGAAGAGCAATCGAAGACGTTTGTCGCAAGGCAAGTCACACATTCATCCTTGAGCATGTTGAACCTACTTTGTGAAATATTTTATGATTTATAAATAAATTGCATGTTTTTCCAATTACATGGAATATAGGACTACCTATCCGTTTGCTTGAGACCCTGTTTATTTGTTATCCATTCCTTGATAACTTTGGGTGATAATCTGACTAGCTTATGTCTAATTTGATGACTGGGCTAGAGATAGGACCTGCTTAGCCATGCTTAGTACCACTAGATCACTGAAGGGATAAACACATTATTTCTATATTTGGTAACCTGATGAGCCACGTGCTCGAGATGTTTGACCACGGTGATTGGTCGTAACTAATCAAAGAGCTTGATCAAGAAGGCAGTGAAGCCGATTCAAATACCCGGGGGGCAACAAGATGGGATTCCTCAAGGATATCAAACTGCGTACTATGGGGGGCATCAACAGAGTTATCCAGAAGCTGTTCCTAAGTACAACTATCCGAGGGAATATCAGAATCAGAATCGGCTATCAACTCCACCTCTGCATTATTACGGTGAAAATCCAAGAGAAGAAGATTTGACAGCAAGAATCACAGAGGTGATGAGAGAACAATTCGGTTTAAGACCAAAGGAGGAAACATTTATGTATCGGCATCCATATCCAGATTGGTTTGATAGAGTTCCGTTGCCACGCCGATACAGAGTACCAGACTTCTCCAAATTCTCAGGGCAAGATGATGTATCTACAGTGGAACATGTCAGCTGATTCTTGGCTCAATGTGGAGAGGCATCGGCTGTAGAAGCTTTGAGAGTTAGACTCTTCCCGTTATCGTTATCCGGATCGGCCTTTACATGGTTTTCTTCATTGCCACCTAACTCAGTTCGAAGTTGGGCCGATCTGGAAAAGCAATTCCACAAGTATTTAGTTATGGGAAGTCAGGAGATGACTTTGATAGACTTAACATCGGTAATACAGAAGCCGGAGGAATCAGTCACAGAATATATCCAGCGGTTTCGTAATGTTAGAAGCCGATGTTATAGTTTAAGTCTGGATGATGCACAGCTGGCCGAATTAGCATTCCAAGGTTTGTTGGCTCCGATCAAGGAAAGATTTTCATTAGAAGACTTTGAGAGCCTAGCACACCTAGTACAGAAGGTATCGGTTCATGAAAGCCGATTTCAGGAGGCCAGGAACGAATGATGAGGCCCGAACAGAAGAATTTCGAAGTTTGATAACAAACTCCGAAATTGGGGGGCATGTGTTAACGCCAAAATTTGGTACGGGTCGTTACCATGTTCGGTTAAGGAAAGAAGCGATATCAGAAATTGGAAACTAATCCAGAAGAGTCCGAGCTTGGGAAGGAGTCGTGAAGGCCATGTTATGGCAGTTATTTATCTTATCTATTAGATAGTTTTATCTTTTAGGAAACCTGATCTCTTGTCCGATCAGGTCTGTTAGTTTTCCTTTTCTAGTTAGGAAAGTCCTGTTCCGTGTCCTATAAGGACTCTTGTAACTTGGGGTATATATACGTATGCCCGGGGACCTTGTAAACTATCTCTCGATCAATTAAACTTCGGCGCATCGCCACCCTTTCGACGGGTTCTTGCTTCTCGAGCGGGGCTGCATCGGTTAGGTCTGAACTCCTGCGAGAGGGTAAGACTCGTCACCCCTTACCCAGGTGTATCTGCCCTGTCTACGGCTGCATCGGTTCGGTCCGACCTCTTAGGCCGATCAGGTATACCACATCACGCGTGCGTAGATCTTATCAGTTTACTGGGGGCGATTTATCATCAGTTCGTGCTGCATCGATTGGGTCTGACCTACTGAACTGCCAGCGATAAATTGTTCCTGCTAGGTTGATGGTTTTTGCGCAAGCGTCTTATCGGAATGTATAGCCGGTAAGTTATCTTATTACATCACAGTTGCATTAGGTCTATCGGCTTGTTGAGGTTCCTTTACTATTATCGATCTGTGCTGCATCAGTTAGGTCTGAACTACTAGATCGATAATAATAGATTTATCCTTGTCGAGCCGATCGGTGTATATGCGACGTTCTATCGGAGCGCTTAGCCGATAGGTTATCTTTTTATAAAGCCAACTGTATTATCCTTACTATTTTAGTCATCTATATTATCATCGGTTTTCTAGCCGATGCACATGTGTTTCCTCGGCAGTCGGCTGGCTTACTGTTTTGCTTATCTATTTTATCATCGGCTTCTAGCCGATGCACATGTTATACTAACAGCTTATCCATTTGTTTATAGCGCTATCGGTTTCCTAGCCGATACACAGGTGCCATGGCTATCGGCTACGAGGAGTCTATATTAGCCCGTATCGGCCGATAGCCGATGTGCAGTTGCTGCCGACCCGGGCACGAGCACAAGCGAGAACCCGAGTACGAGACCCGGGAGCGAGGACCTGGGCACGAGGACCCGGGCACGGGCACGAGACCCGGGTGCGGACAGCTGGGGCCCGGACAAAGTTTTATCATCGGCTCTAGCCGATGCTCAAGCATTCCTTCGGCAATCGGCTAGCGGGATTCTTATTGGCCGATTGAATCCTTGAGCTAATATTCTCCTTGTCAATTGCAGGGTCAAATTGACTGGCACGCCTACGAACCTCAAATATTTTAGGACCTGCACTGGAGCTAAGCAGATCTCCCAGGCCTTCGCGTGTCTCTAGGTGCCGAACCAGATCGTCAGCAAGCTTTTGGCACACCCGGCGGTTTTCGGCATCAACAAACGTTGATCAGCGGAGTCCGGTTAACGTGGTGCAACATTAATTGGTGGAGTCTGGTTAACGTGGTGTAATGTTAAACAGTAGGGGATGGTTGGGCCTGGTTAATGTGGTGTAATGTTAACCAGTGGAGGATTAATATTGTTCAATCAATCAACCTTTTATTGTTTATGAACTACTACTGTTTATAACTGCTTTTACGCAAATAAGCCACCAGCCTCTCTTTGAAATCCAGTGCACAAATGCATCATTGGTGTGGCTTGCTGAGTATGGTGGGTGGTACTTAGTCTTACTTTATTCCCCCTTTTCAGAAGAGAAGACCTTGGCTTATACCCTAGTTGAGCTTGCCGGTGGAGTGGAGCTGAAGTCACGCTAGTTTCGTCTTTCCGCTGCTATTTTCTTCCGTGCGAGGACTAAGTGCCTCTTCTGTAAGTATTTACGCTTTATTTACGTTTGGGTCCGTTTATTGATTTGTCATTTTGTGTACTCTGGCTTGATTCGTGGATAGGGAATTTAATACACAAAATAGTCTAGAAATTGGCTAAATTTCTATGCGTGACATTTCTCTAGCATGGAGGTTGGGCCACCTCTACTGGGGACTTGGCCGGTGGCCATTCTGTTGGACGTGTTATGCGAGGCGTCCTGTCACAATCTCTATTCGGGTACTTTTGGGTATCACGACGCATGGCTGACATGATGTTGAGATTGTGTCTTGTGGGTAAATTGGTACACCTTTGGCCAGAGTAAAATTATTCGAATAGCCGTGCCCACGGTCAATGGGCGGGCCTAGCAATGTTTTCTGTGATTAGTGCCATACTATGCATTAATGGTGATAAATGATGGAAACTTGGTAGCTCCAATTTGGAGAGAATATAGTTTGTGCTTGAACTGCATTGAAGTGCTATTCAGTCGATGGTTAAATGATGATTATTAATTATACTATGTTGTTTTAAAGTGCTTTTAAATGCAAAGATTTTAAATGCTGTTTTAGCAAATAAGCCATACTATGCCTTTCCTTTGGAATCCTGTTGCATTATTTTGCATTTCATGTGTGGCTTGTTGAGTACAGTGGGTGGTACTCAGTCTTGCAATATTGCAATCATTAGAGTGAAGCTTTGCGAGGAGGAGAAGTTTGGTGTTTGGCTTATACCCCAGTTGAGCTACTTGTGGCTTGGTGCCGCTGCTTTGCTAGTTGTCGTTCCGCTATTGTCTTCTTCTGTGTGAGGACTAAGTGACTCTTCTGTAAGTATTTATCAAATTATCGATTTGTGTACCTTGGCTAATTCCTGGACTAGGGTTTATTGCACAAACTAGCTTTGGAAATTCTGATGAGTTTTTGGGCATGACAGCATGCGCAGCCAGCGACGGCGCGCGCGGCCTAGGCGCTGCCGGCCACCATCCATCGCAGCAGAGGGCTGCGGCACATAGAGGAAGGGACGGGAAGTCCATTGGAGTGCTCATTGAGGGGCGTCGATGATGGGAATATGGCCAATGGCGGCAAGGAAGGGAGGTTGGCGGTGGCAAAGCTTCGGGATGACGTCGCCGATGGGGTTCCGACGGTGCAAAGGGACGACGGAGGTGCAGACGAAGTCGGGGAGGACCTGGGGTAACTTTAGAGAGGGTTAGGGGAAGGAATTCCCGAGCGGAACGGCGGAATTCCACCGCCAACGGCTGGCGGAGATACTCACTGAAGAGGATAACAGGGAGAATGGGCCTCCGGCAGCGATGGGGCTTGTGGGGGTAGTGGACTGGGTTCTCCAGTGTGCGGCGGAGCTGACGGTGGCGAGAGGCGGTGTGGACACCCCGGAAGTGCATTATGGAGAGTAATTACTATGACAATGCGAAATATCTAGATGGATAGGATCTCGAATCAAAACCAAATAAGTGCAATAACCATCCATCCTCATCGCAGCCTTGCCATAATATTTACCTATTCATAATACAAATCCAAAGCACCGAATTCAGAAATAAGGAGATATTTGGAGAGTTGATTCACCAGTCCGAAACGACGAAGTGTGCCCGTTAAACCACACGAAGGTGACGACCAAACACGATACACACTTCTGGGGACATGGTCTATGGTTGAATCAATATCCATGCATCTCATCATTTCTAAATTCTTACTAATGTGTGACTAGCCCAGGAAAGCTCTAGTCCCACACGTTCATCTTAGCAATTGATAAACATCACAAGTACTCTAAATATGGATAAAAGTGCAGCAGGGTTATATATATGTTACATAGAGGGTTCACACCCTAAATCATCACAGAGTAGCACAAAAGATAGCAGTGGAAATGTGAACATAAAGGATAAAACCAGTGGTGCCATACCAAACCCACAAGGCAACCGACTGGGGTAGAGCTTACTCCAACTACACATTATCCTCATCACCCTCGGCGGGATAATAGTAGACCACACCAATGTCGTCGTTATCCTCACCTGAAAAATATGCAGCGTGAGTACGAATGGTACTCAGCTAGACTTACACAATATTACTAGTACAAAGGAGTAATGCTGGTCTCTACATCAAGAAATATGGCTATGTTGATCTGGTTTTGTATAAAACTAAGTTTATTGAGCAAGATAATACCTTGAAACTATAAGCATTTGCGAAAGAATAGCAATCTGAAATTTCATGACAGCAAGTAATATGTTCTGAAAAAGAGGTGAAAATGAGCACAGTCCCATGCTCTAACATCAACAATGGGCCACCATTGCCCAAATAAATATGCTACAGAAGCATACCATCTTTCATGGCTAAAACTAAGCCATATTTAACATCAAAGCCTCTTATATAAACCCATCCATCCATGACTATCCTAAGTCATGATATAACCACATAATCCCATAACCACATATCCCAAGTTGGATGCTAACATAGACTGACTAACACATCAAGCGGTCGTCCTGTAACCGTGGACACGGCTATTCGAATAGTTCTTACTCTGATAAGAGGTGTACATCTTTACCCACATGATGTGGTAGAAGCTAAACGGCTACACTCTAGTTTGATCTGTACTCGTCGATACCCATACTCTACACATTGAGTGCGGACTAGAGGTCACAAAAAAACCTTTCCCACACTTAGCTCCAACCACCTAAACCACGTCTGGGCCCCCGACGACTTAGCCACACACACGGTGACTAAGGCGGGCTCACCGTCGCGGGAGGCACCTCCGGCCAAAACCAGGTGCACATGAGGCTCTCCAAAGGAAAGACCATCCTCACGACTAACGGACGGGCGTAGATGGCCACAGCCTCCCGTGCTACTAAGTTAAGCCATCCCATTCCTGGCGTGTGGAAGTACGTAGGGTGCTTGAATAGATGTCAACATGTTCGGTCCTTAACGACCCAGACGGAGCTACATGCATCAGGGAAACACCATCCCGTCATCGCCCTATCATCCATCCAAGTCAAACATATTCTCAATTATAAATTAGAAGTTATTCTTTTCAGATTTTAACCGATCCATTCGTATTAAACTAGTTTTGAACCGATAGCTCCATCTATCGGATTTTTCTAAGCCTAGAACTAAGCATGGCTAAGAATTCGATAAAATAAAGTATCCCAAAGTCCTTAACTAGGGGTGACAAGGTAAAAACATGGAATCAACAACCAAGGAATGGAAATGCATACAATTGGGCAATATTGACTCTACCCGTTTTTCCCATTTTAAATAGACCGAAACAAGCATATAGATATTGTTTTCGCAAACAAATCAATTTATTGAAGACATAGGTTCAATATTCTTAGATGCTTGCCTTGCTGCTGCGGTGGTTCACACTCAACCTCAGGTTCTTGCTCCACGTACTCCGAATTGTCTGAATCTACCGATAAAAGCGAATATGCAAATAAGAATCAATTAAATATGTCTATGCAAAATGATCAATTAATTCTGAGATAAATACAGTAGGTATTTAACATTTTCAAGTGAATTTTAGTGAAAGAATCATTTCAAAATCTTTTACGGTTTATGAGTTACAAAAAAATAACAAGATAAAAAGGTTGAAAATGGCAGTTTTGTAATTATTTATATTGTAAACTAAAGTTGTTATATTTGACTGACATTTTCTGATAAGATTTCAAGAAGGCATGCATTTTTATATAAAAGAGCATAACTTACTGGTTCCAACAAAATTTGGTTCACTGAAATTTGATTTAAAAAGATTTAGATATGAATTTCTCAACAGTGTCAAAAAGAAGGGTTAGAAATTACTTAGGCCTATTTTGGGAGGTAGTTTTGTCAAAAACAATTTATCCACAGCAAAGGTTATAATTTTCTGAGTTAAACAAAAGTGGTTTCATATTTTTAGCAGTTAGGATGAATCTTCTAAAAATTTACAAAGTTCTTGGGCACAAAATAAGTTATTTTTGCTTCACATTATTTTATAGACATTTTCTGTACAGAAGTGGTTCTATTTTATTTCACAGTATTAAAGTTCACAAATTTACAGAACTAACAAAATTGGTTTCACTCAAAAAGGAGTTAAAATGAAATAGTTATGGATTTTCAAAGTTTGACCATTTTTCTATTGTAAATTAAATCTCTTAATCATTTTTCTAATTCTTTCTTCTTTTCTCTTTTCCCCCAGCCCGGGCCCACCGGTCGGCGGCACAGAACAGGGGAGGCGCAGGCTGGCTGGGCCGCCGGTTCTGTTCGCCGGCGCCGGCGGCGAACAGCGGCTCGGTTGAAGTCGCGGCCAAAAAGGAAAATGTAGCCGAGGTCCCGGCGAACCTAACGGTGCTCGCTAATTCACCGGTGATGGACCATAGCTTGCCAGCGGCAAGCTCGAGTGGCAGCTGCGTTTGGGTTGCACATGGATGTGTCAAAGCAGCCACAAACCGAGCCAGGAAATGCATGGAATGGGTGTTAGGGGTCATCAGGAGACTCACTGTGATCCTTGATGGGTTGAGTGAGCTCACGTGAGGCCCGGTCATGGTGGAGTACTCCCGGCGGTGGCAAAAACCTTTGGGTTCACGTGGACTGGCTCGATTTCCTGCATGCGCGGTGGAGACAACACATGCAGGAGGTTAAGTAACACCCTAGGATGCTACCAGCGCAAGGAATCGATGAACGGCTCACCGGTTGAACGGGATCGGGCTCGCCGGAGCTCGGCCGGAGACGAAGAAGATGGCAGCCGATCTCCCTCCTCGCTGCACCGAATTGGGGGATTCTTGGGCCGTCCTGCTCTTGGTGTTGAGGCGGCACTAGTGGTGCACTGGCTCGGGCGAGGACTTCCTGTGCCAGCCGAAACGACGAGTCGATGCCGGCGGCGGCGCTGGAGTGCAGACACAGATAGCAATGGCGAAGCTCACATTCCCGGGATTGGCTACGAGATAGGGGACAAGATTAGGGCAGGAGCTATGGCATGCGGAGGTGAGTAGGGAACCCGACAGAGACGGCAAGATCGCCGGAAGACCGAGCGGCGACAGTGGCTTCTTCTCCACGGCTGGCAGCAAAGAAGAGGAGAAAAAGGGAGCCAGAGGAGCTCTCCCTCGGTTTCTCAGCTCTCAGGTGGAGTTGTGGGGTTAGGCTAGCTAGCTGGAAGAGTTAGAGGGCGAGGGAAAGAGTTTTTCACCTGCCACGATATCGAACACGCGTCGCAAACCTTCTGTGTCGACCCAGGGCGTGTTCCTTCACTTGGGTTGGCTGGACAGTGGGCTGGGCGAGCTAGGGGCACTGCTAGGTGGGTCCAGGGCGTGGTGGTCAAGGGATAGCAGAGAGGGTTGGGTAGAAAAATTGGTGAACACTGATTTTGAGGGGTTTTTCTGGATTTTTCTCTTCCTCTCACTTTAAAAATCAAATTGAGTAAGTAAAACTGGTGTTAAAAATATGATGATTTTTGTGTAGCTAGCACAGACTACCTAGATTCTATTTTCGAAAGTTTCACACAAAAATTCAAAATGGTTTGCTCACAGAAATTCAAAGAATAGGACCCAGGCTGAAAATTGTTTGAATTTTTAAGGGGTCTAAACTATTGAAATAAATTCTGGAAAAATTATATTAATTCATCATAAATAAACTAATATTTGAATAAATTATCTGCCATCTACACTTCTGTTCAATTTGATGCACTTTTTAGTAGTGTTTTGTTTTTGCCTATTTAGGGTTTAATTATTGAGGGTTTAAATATTGCAAACTTTAACTTGCATGAAGTGACAATGCAAAAATTTAAATTGTGCACTATAATGACAGTAGGGCATAACACTAATTACCTGAAATTAAATCTAGGGCTGTGACAGCTCTCCCCCCCCTAAAAAGAATCTTGTCCCCGAGATTGTGACGGGTTGGAGAAAAGATAGGGATAGGCATTGCGAAGATGGTGTTCGCATTCCCACGTGGCTTCATCCTCGGAGTGATTAATCCACTGGACCTTGAAGAAATTTATGGCATCCTTTTGAAAGTTTTATCTAACTGGGACAAGAATCATCGGGGATCAACCTAAACAACGTAGGTAAGGTAGGATCCAAGGCTGGCATACTAAGATCATGTTGCATGGTGCTACCAACGGCATTAGTTTTCCTTAGCAGGGCTACTATGAGGTTACTCTCGGACATATAGACCTACAAGATTGTCTAGATTTATCTCCTTAACAAGGGCTAGGTTATTAAACTTTCGGTCAAACTGCTGGTTGGGGGACTCACTAAAGGCTCAAAGATAAGGGGTTGGATTGCTTACAGGGACTTAATTTAAACCTATCTCCATTTCAAACAAATCAGGTTCAATATTTCTACCCGACTTTGTAACCCACTGGCTACTAAGGTTTCAACAATTATGCGGAAAAGAATTTTCATGTTCTAGTCAAGAAGTTAAATTGAGCTAGCTATTAGGTTCAGTACAAAGGATGGGAGTGACTGAAGTATTAAGGTTGGTTGATAGCTAGGTTCCACCCGACAGTAGGTTCAGTTGGTGGACCTCACATTACATCGCACTACCCGGAACATGGGTGCTACTACATGGTTCTGAAATTTATGTGACTAGAGATCTAACTGGCTTTTGTGTGCTTAGTTTCATGTGGTGTTATTTTCTGGACAGCAAGCATTTAAGAGCGAAGACCCTAAATAAACAGGTACGCGATTAGGATCACGGTCCCTACGTAGGTTTAGACAAAAAGGGGTGCACAACAACCATCGTATGCACTGACTTTACATAGAGTTATCGAGGATGTACCTAGGTGCTTTCTATTCATTGATCTACAACCCTGGGCAACATGGCTTAGGAACTTTGAAGCTAAACTTTTAGGTGTAAAGTGATGGCAAGGCTAGGCACTAATAAGAGCTAAAAGATAGTCCGTCGTCACAAGGTAGTACTCAATGTAGAATCCGTCCAGTATGTCGAGTGAGCTTTATTGGCGGTAGCAGGGAATGCCATGGGTATGCTAAAGCTTTGGATTTATACATGGTACATGCTGACCTGGTATGTTACCCCCCTTAAAATTTTTAGGATGTGAACTGGTGAGCGGAGGACAACTAATCTAGTAGGTTAGGTCTGCTATAAATTTTCTTAGCAATACTATTTTCATTAACCTAATGATACCAAGATAACCAAATGGCTGGCTATACTATACTATCATGGAAGGTACACTGGTGTCTAGTGAAGCAATTGTAGATCAATGCACCTGATGTCTTACGTTAGATAACTTAAGATGAGAGCTAACTTAGGATAAGGGTTAGAGAACTGGATGTTTATAGGATCAAGGTGCGGGATCTTGGTAGTGTGATGAGGAAGGTGGTGAAGTCTCTTGGTTCGGCTTGCTCTCTATCGCCTGAAATGGCAACGGCCCTGGCAGCCGCACTCCCAGCCCCGGTGACGAGATTAGCGAACCCTCAACTCCTCCGACCTATATGGTGAATGATGGAACAAGCTAGAATGAACTTAGGTTTTCGATATCTCAACCATAGGTTGACTAACTAACATAAATGTTGTAAATAGGTGGGGAATATGGAATAGTGGTGCTAGAAATCCTCTAACTTGAGTTGGGTAACCTAGAATAGGGTTAAACTGAGCTGAAGGGTTCTAGGTTGGCATGTATGACTCCATGAAGTTGCTCAGCCGCTAGGTTCGCCTTGACGGCTTCCGGGCAGCGAGCAAGATTTAGCTTCGGCTCGATGGTGCGGATCCAATCATCCGTGTTTAATGGATCATTGGAGCGGGAGAAGACTGGGGGCTGTGTACACTGAAATTCAGTAAGCCCTCCGGCAGCTTGATACCACCTTTGCTTGCAGCTTGGGCGAAATGAGCAACAGTGGCAGCCGTGCTTGCTGCGATTTGTTGGAGCGCGACATTCTGAGCCTGACGGTTGCACTCCACAGCCATTAAAACATCGGCCATGGTGGGTGGAGGTGGTGGTTCTTGGTCATTACGACGAGAACCTTCCGGTGTCTCTTGAGGTTGAGAACGGGTGTAAGGACGAGACATCCTACGGACATAATCAGAATAATGATTATTATTAGCAAAGGGAACTACAATAGGTGGTAAGCTATAAGGGAAGGATAACATATCAGCATTGTTTAATTTACAGAACTACTATTACGAATGAAATCGCTCAATGTACTGAAATGGCAATATGGTTAGCCTAGCATGCCATGATGCATTTCAATAAGATCCAATGAAAAATCAAGTAAACTCACACTACTCCTACAATCTGAACAAGCACCACAAAAATCAACAAGAACCAAACACGTTCCTGCGAGGGGATAATTAGGACCGTGAACTACCCGTTAAAATAAAAGAAAGATCGAAGATCCAATTAAACCAACAATCATATGACCATAGTAAATATCTAAGTAATTTTGTAGCAAGTGTCTCTCAGCTGGGAGTACCCTTTAACCATTTATTATGTGTATTCTTCATGGTTACATATTTTATTTTTCAGAAGACTAGAATCTGAAATTTTTAGGACTGCCAGACAGCAGCCAATTCATGAATTTTTAGAGGGGCTACAGAAGAGATAAAATTTTGGAAATTTTTGTGAGGCTTCCTGGTATAGTTGAGGGTCTCTAGAAAAATTGGCAAGGGAAAAGGATGAGTAGAACTTTCTGTGGAAAATCGTGAACAGCTGCTGGTCCAGAATTCCAGAATACGGGTTTTTGCATAATGGAGCTTGAAACTGGAGTGGTAGGCTTCCAAAATGTGTAGAAATTTTAGGGTGGGTTCAGGGGATAGTAAAGTAAGATTTAGTTCTACTGGTTTACAAAATTTTACATTGTCTTTAGTAAAGTGAGAGTAATTTCCTTACATTCGACATACCGGCTTTCATTTCGAACTATCGGCGGCACAGAACACGGGAGGCGCAGGCTGGCTGGGCACCGGTTCTGTTCGCCGGCACCGGCGGTGAACGACGGCTCGGTTGAAGTCGCAGCCAAAAAGGAAAATGTAGCCGAGGTCCCGGCGAATCTAACGGTGCTCGCTAATTCGCTGGTGACGGACCATAGCTCACCGGCGGTGAGCTCGAGCAGCGGCTGCGTTTGGGTTACACGTGGATGTGTCAAAGCAGCCACAAACCGAGCCAGAAAATGCATGGAACGGGTGTTAGGGGTCATCAGGAGACTCACTATGATCCTTGATGGGTTGGGCGAGCTCGCGTGAGGCTTGGAGATGGTGGAGTACTCCCGGCGGCAGCAAAAACCTTCGGGTTCACGTGGATTGGCTCGATTTCCTGCATGCGCGGTGGAGACAACACATGCAGGAGGTTAAGTAACACCCTAGGATGCTACCAGCGCAAGGAATCGACGAACGGCTCACCGGTTGAACGGGATTGGGCTCGCCGGAGCTCGGCCGGAGACGAAGAAGATGGCAGCCGATCTCCGTCCTCGCTGCACCGAATTGGGGGATTCTTGGGGCATCCTCCTCCTGGTGTTGAGGTGGCACTAGTGGCGCACTGGCTCGGGCAAGGACTTCCTGTGCCGGCCGAAACGACGAGTCGACGCCGGCGGTGGCGCTGGAGTGCAGCCACAGACAGCAATGGCGAAGCTCGCGTTCCCGGGGATTGGCTGCGACATAGGGGACAAGATTAGGGCAGGAGCTATGGCATGCGGAGGTGAGTAGGGAACGCGACAGAGACGGGAAGATCGCCGGAGGACCAAGCGGCGACGGCAGCTCCTTCTCCACGGCCGGCAGCAAAGAAGAGGAGAAAAAGGGAGCCAGAGGAGCTCTCCCTCGGTTTCTCAGCTCTCAGGTGGAGTTGTGAGGTTAGGCTAGCTAGCTGGAAGAGTTAGAGGGCGAGGGAAAGAGTTTTTCACCTGCCACGACATTGAACACGCGTCGCAAACCTTCTGTGTCGACCCAGGGCGTGTTCCTTCACTTGGGTTGGCTGGACAGCGGGCTGGGCGAGCTAGGGGCACTGCCAGGTGGGTCCAGGGCGTGGTGGTCAAGGGAGGGATAGCAGAGAGGGTTGGGTAGAAAAATTGGTGAATACTGATTTTGAGTTTTCTGGATTTTTCTCTTCCTCTCAATTTAAAAATCAAATTGAGTAAGTAAAACTAGCGTTAAAAATATGGTGATTTTTGTGTAGCTAGCACAGACTACCTAGGTTCCATTTTCGAAAGTTTCACACAAAAATTCAAAATGGTTTGCTCACAGAAATTCAAAGAATAGGACCCAGGCTGAAAATTGTTTGAATTTTTAAGGGGTCTAAACTATTGAAATAAATTCTGGAAAAATTATATTAATTCATCATAAATAAAATAATATTTAAATAAATTATCTTCCATATACACTTCTGTTCAATTTGATGCACTTTTTAGTAGTGTTTTGTTTTTGCTGATTTAGGGTTTAATTATTGAGGGTTTAAATATTGCAAACTTTAACTTGCATGAAGTGACAATGCAAAAATTTAAATTGTGCACTCTAATAACAGTAGGGCATAACACTAATTACCTAAAATTAAATCTAGGGCTGTGACAGGCGGGCTTGGTGGTGGCTACAGCAGTGGCGACGAGCGACTAGAGTCGGCGAAGCACGGCGGTGGCTCGGGAGCTCGGCGCAGAACGGGTTAGAGGGCACTAGGGGCTTCAGTGTTTGGGGGAAAAAGAAGCGGAGGAGCACGAGGAGCGTTTAAATAGCCACGGGAGCTGGAGATCATGGGTGAGGTGGCCGGAATTTGTGAAAAGGTGGGCAGCGCCTATGGCGGGGTGGGGGCGAAATCCGCTCGGGATCATGGGCGAGGGAAGCGGGAGATGTGGGGGAATGGTTAGATGACCATGTCCGCGTCGTTTGAACCACGTGTGGGGCCAGGAGATCGTGGGCCGAGGCGCAATCGCACGGCGGGGGTGAGCGGATCACCTCTGGCCGATTTGGCCGGAGGTTGAAGACGAGACTGACGTGTGGGGCCATGGTCCCACACATCAGCGGGAGGGAGAGAGGAGGGGTGGAACGGCGCACTGACAGGCGGGGCCTGGTTGCAGTGAGGGAGAACGGGAGGAGGCGTGCGGGGTGCGTGGGCTGCGGGGCAGGCTAGGAACAGGAACCAGCCGCGGCCTAGGAAGGAAAGAAAAGGAGAAAAAGAGAAAAAGAGAAAAGAAAAAGGAAAAGAGGGATTTTTCAGAGGATTTTAATTCCGATAACTCGTTTTGATTTATTAAAATTACTTCCGGTGCTCTAAAAATTGCAATAAAAATCCTGTTAATGTATTTTGACAAGAGGAATACAAAAAAAATACTCCCAACCATGAAGGATTATTATTTTGTATTTTCTTCATTAATTTATTCCATAGCCTTATTTAAACAATTTCTTTGGGCATTTTCTTTAATATTTTTTTGTGTGGCACTATTAAGGGTAAGAAATCTCTGGGTGTAACACCCACCCTCTATCCAAGTGGCTGTATTGCCTTACTTGAGGTACCTGGGGCCTGTGGCCTCCACAATAGCCATATTGCTTAATTGAGAAACAATTAAACATAAAGTCAAAGATCTTTAACCTTGAAATATTTCCCAAGTGACATATTTCTCAGAAATAGAACTCTTCAGCATCATATCAGCTTAAAAATTTTTTGCTCAAGACAATTTGGCTAAGCATGTAAGTCGAGTACCACTATGGAGTTAATCCTGTGAGGTGTACTTGAGAGATACCTGCATCTCCAATTTTAATGGAGACTAGCTGTTGATTCTTATAAGGACATATCCTCAATTCCTATAAAATAATACAAATATCTGAACACATCTGTCCAATAAATTGGCTTAGTATGAAGCATATCTGATTATTTTAATCGACTCGTGTAAAACAACACCCGAATTGTGATTTTAACACAACCGGCTATTGGCCAAGTAGGACATGCTATTTAGGAACTCATATCTTACGGCCTACCACTGAGCAAGCCGGCCCAAGCCAACCACCTAGCGCAGCCCTTTAAGTACCGGGGAGAGAGAAAAGATTACCCTTTCTTCCCTAATTTGCCAAATCTTTTCATCTTACAGATCCATGCGCAAAACTCTTGTGCTTTCCGTCCCCCAACTAGGGTTTCCACACAACTCGAGCTTCTCTCCACAGATCCGCAAAATCCTCCGATCTAGCATCGATTCTCTCCCTTTAGAAACTTTCCCCTCTCTTTCTTGGCTCTAGTCATGCCGAGGTCTTCATCCGACACACCCCTCGTTCCAGTTGGGGCTGGGCTCAAAATGCTTAAATACATTTTACTGGAAATTTCAGATCATCCTAACTAATTTTCATGTCACAAAACCCTTGTCATAGTTTTATAAATGTAGAAATTAAATTTAAAATCCTTTTCTTTCCTCTCCCTTGGGCTAGGCCTAGCTGGCCTGCTCCCGCCTCCCCGCCTCTCTCTTCCCCTGGCTTGAGCGTCGGCTTGCCCCGCCCGCCTCCCCGCCCACTTGGCCTCTCCCTTTCCCCGGCCCAGTTGGCCCAGAGCCATGCCCGCACCCCCACTGACAAGTGGGCCCCACTCATCAGTCATGCCCTACCTCCTGCCCGTCCTCTCCCTCTCTCCTGGCCGAGGACCCCTCCCCTTTCTCTGCTCGATTCCATCAATCCTCTCGGCCGTTGCCCAAATTGATTGAGGGGTTTTACTCCCCTTAATCCCCTCTTCATTTCCCCTCAAAAACCCCGAAGAATCTTGCTCTGAATCACCCTTAATAGCCGACCATTTCTCCCCCGGTGAGCCCACCGCCATTGACTCCGGTCGCCGGCCTCCTCGATGCCGATCCCCCTACCTAATCGGCTATAAAATGGAGCCCCATACCTCCTCTCCCCTTTCCTCTTGCCGCCGCAGCTCCCTGTCATCCCTAACGTCGTCGTGCCGCCCCTCTGAGCTCCACCGTCACCGCCACAGCTCCGGCTGCCCTAGGCCGATGACCCCGACCACGCCGACCCCCGGTGACCCCGCCTCCGGTTTTGCCAACCCCGTCCACAACATGGCATTGACTTCCCAAAGCCCAAAGGCCACCGCACCACCTTCTTCCCCTCACCGCCGGCCGCTCTCGATGCCCTCCGTCACCGCACCACCGCTGGTGAGCTGGGCCTCCCTTTCCTCTCCCTTTTCACAGAGCCCGCTCCCCCCACGGCCCTCCCTCGTCGCTAGCTAGCCTCGCTGCCCATGTGCCCATGCCACCGTCCTCACCGTCCCGCGTGGCGCTGGCGTTGCGGCCACGTCGGTCCACCTGGGCCGCGTGTAGCCCACGTGGCCACCTGCCCGTGTGCACCGTGGGGGCCTGCATGTCGTCCTCGCCCGGGACCAACAGATGGGGCCCACCTATCGGCGCCACACCTCCCCTCTCTCAGCCGCTGAAGTCATAAACCCGATTTTTATAGAAAAATAATTCAAGAAATTGGAAATATTCACTTAAATTTCACCTAAACTTTTAACGGCCATATCTTGGTAGTTTGAACTTCGAATTGACTTGTTCAAGTCTCTAAATTTTCCTTAAAATATCAAGAACCCATCTATGCACTTTGTTTCTGATGTACTTATGGTTTTATTTATCTTTTGGCCCTCGTTTGCATTTGGTCATGTCGACATTGCTGATTCGAATGATCTACAGTTCCTCATGGTTGACAGTGAGGACGCTGTGATTGAGCAAGGCAAGTCATATCATCCCTCGATCATATTGTGTACCTATTATTGTGAAAATTTATGTTCATTTAAATTATTGCATTATGCTTTACTAAATTCATGCGTAAATACTATTTTATTTTTGCCCCTTCTATATTCCTTGTTATGGCCTTATAATTGTATATTATTTCCTTTTCAACCCTAGTATCAAAATTGTCTAGTGAGAACTCTATGGGTGGTCCTTACTAGAGCTTTTAGGTTTATGCTTAGCCATTCCAATTAAAAATAAGTTAGAGAATTTTCTATAATGGTAAACTTGGGAGTAACTCTAAAATCATGATTAATGTTGGAATTTTGGCAGTTAGCCAGGACATGTTGAAACCCCATTGAAAATTCCCAAACTCTGTTTTTGGCTGGGCTCGGGGTAAGTGGTTTTGTTAGTTGTACCTCAGCCATCATAAGGACTTGTGTTCGGGCCTCTGTTGCAAAGCATAAACCGTACAACCACATGTCTAATGCAGTAAGGTTTAATCCGTAAGCTTAGTCCAGCTTTAAGCAATTTGACATGGTGGGGCAAATGACACCCAGAATGGGTCCGATGTCTCTGCAAGTGAAGGCCAAGATGGCAAAGATGCATGGGGGCTTAGACCAGGTCTTCTCGACCTAGGTCGCCTGGCGGGGGACAAGAGGTTTAGGTCAGTCTGTTGTTTAGGGTTGGACTGAGTGAAGGTTTATGTCACGTTCTCTTCTGAGGCACTATGGTGGTGCAGGCACATGGTAACACATGTGAGGCGTGTCTTGTCGGTAAAGTGTACACGTCTGGCCAGAGTATAAACTATTTGAATAGCTGCAGCCTTGGTTATGGGCAAGCCTAGCAATGTACCCAAGTTAGAGTTTTTCCCCTCTTAATGACTTATAGCACAACTAGTTAAATTGTTGGTATAGCTTGGGAAAAAGGCAGGATGGGACAGGTGCGCAGTTTCTGTTCATAATATTGTTGTAGAAATAGGATGTTATTATATAAAATGCCTTAAAATTTGAAAAGTACTCCTACCTGCTCATTTATCTACAAAAATGTAACCTTATGAATATTCCTTAGACTCCCTTGCATTATAATTGCATTTGTCTGTATGATTTGTTGAGTACTGTGGTTGTACTCAATCTTGCTCACTCCTTCCAATCTAGATGAGGTGTTCTCCGAAGATGAAGGCTTTGAAGATTAGCTCGTTCCTGCCGTCTCGTGCCTGTGGGCTTGGTCCCCAGCCCGTTTGAACGTTTTACTCGTTTGACTTTGAATGTTGGACCTTTGGTCGCCCCTGTAATAAAATACTCATTTACGCTTCCGCTAATGTAAACTCTATTATTTACCAATTCTAGGATGAGGAATTATACACTTACGCATGGAAAGTATCTTTGGGCATTTTCTGGGCGTGACGGGTTGGTATCAGAGCACCTATTGACCTTAGGGCGAGCCAATGGATCCCAAGCCATTCAAAATTTTTTTAAAAGTTATACCCTACTTGTGAAAACTTTATTCCCTCTCTACTCACTTCATTTAAAAATGCTTGCTAACCCTTTGTTTTGTTTTAAATAATTGAGATGGCGCTTCCTCTCACTCACTGCTGCTAGGGGATGAAGGGTTCCATGCTAGAGTTGTGCTATCTCACTGTGGCTCTCGGCTACTCTCTAGAGGTGGAGTACACCAGGATTGAGGTTCTTGCCAATGACGGAGACGTCGACGCACCCCGTGCCCTTTTGGAGGTCAGTGCCATGCTCCTCACCAACACCCCAGCTTGGGACTCGATGACCATCAAGGCTGGAGGAGATACCTATGAGAACGCCTGCCAAAACGCCTCTCTTCTCGCCATCGGCATGCTTCACCACCCTACAAGATCGAGCTGCTGTATACTCCCTTCCGCTACCACCCTTGCCGTGACTGCCCGACGGACTACTCCAACTTCCAAGGGACCTGCATGGAGGACAACACCACCGTTGTGCATCTGGCACATATGGTGGCGGCGTACGATGAGGCCCAAGTCGATTTCCACAGGCTGGGCACGATGAGGTTGCGGCGGAGAAGGAGCGTGAAGACTTGCTTCGCGCCGCAATCGCAGCGACCCGGGGGGTCCAGGTATGACTTTCGCTGTACTGGAGTCTTGGTAGTCTTCCTCTCATAAGTGTTCTAACGCTTGACTCTGCTTTGTTCTCCCCGAGCAGAAAATTGTTGACCGCTCGGAGAGGATGAATGAAGTCCTAACCCAGCTTGCCCCCAACTCCAACAATTAGGCCAGCTCCAGACCTTGAAGGCCGAGTTAGAGCGGTCGAGCCGGGAGAGGGAGACTTGGCTGAGGGGAGTCGTTAACTAGCTCAGGGATGAGAACTAGGCTCTAGCCAACAAGATTGAAAGTAAGTCTCCCGTATTTGTCTTCCCGACTAAATCCCATGCATATTTCTTCAACTCGGTTGTTTCCGACTGCCCAGTTATGTCCTAACTGCAATCTCGGGTTCTTGACCATTCTGATGTGCATCCCTCAAAGCTGAGGTGAAGACCTGAACAGAGGGGGGAAACCAACTGAAGGAGGCCGAGATGGCCAAAGTTGAGCTCGAGAAAAACAAGGCCAACTTGGAGAAGGCCAACACCAAGCTCGAGAAAGAGAAGGCTGAACTAGAGAAGGCCAAAGCCAAATGGGAGGCCGACTACGAAAGTAAGTCTCCGCTTTGACAATGATCTTAACAAATCCATTAAGTACTCTGTCTGCAATTTTGCCTAACAAGTTTACTTGTCAATGAACCCGGGTAGCCGCTAGAGCCAATGCCCAAATCCAATTTCAAGCTTTTGCAGAGGAGATAAAAGTTGTCAAGGAGTCACGGGAGATCCTTGCTGAGTCCGTGAAAGGGCTCCTTGACATCATGGATCCTCACTACGTGGGAACCAGCTCCAACACGGTCTCCCAAGTGCAGGCGCGCCTTAATGATGCCCCGAGTATCCTGAAGAGGTATTCGGACGAGCATGTTGTTGTCGGCGTGGCCCAAACCCTAGCGATGACCAAGTCAATCTACCCCAGGGCAGATATTGAAGCCATCGTGTTAACGCCAAAATTTGGCACGGCTCATATCAGATTCGGTAAAGAAAGAAGCTATATCAACCGGAGGAAATTAATCCAGAAGAAGCCGGATTTGAGAAGGAATCGTGAGGTCCACGTTATGGCAGTTATTTATCTTATCTATTAGATAGTTTTATCTTTTAGGAAACCTGATCTCTTGTCCGATCGGGTCTGTTAGTTTTCCTTTTCTAGTTAGGAAAGTCCTGTTCCGTAGCCGATCAGGACTCTACCCACCCGGGCTATAAATATGTGCGCCCGGATACATTGTAAATGATCCCTCGATCAATCAAATTCGGCGCATCGCCACCCTTTACCAACGGGTTCTTTCTTGCTTCTCGAGCCGGGCTGCATCGGTTAGGTCCGAACTCCTGCGCGAGGGTAAGTCTCGTTACCCCGACTACCTATCGGCTAGGACTTCCTCGGTTAGGTCCGATATTCTAGTCGGTTCATGGTAGTCAGCTTACCACGGTGTATCTGCTCTGTCTACGGCTGCATCGGTTCGGTTCGATCTCTTAGGCCGATCAGGTATATCACATCACGCGTGCATAGTTTTCATCGGTTTACTGGGAATAGTTTATCGTCAGTTTGTGCTGCATCGGTTGGGTCCGACCTACTAAACTGAGCGATAAGTTGTTCCTGTTAGGCCGATGGTTCCTGTGCAAGCGTCTTATCGGAATGTATAGCCGGTAAGTTATCATATACATCACAATTGCATTAGATTTATCGGCTCATTGAGGTCCTTTTATCATCATTAATCTGTGTTGCATCAATTAAGTTTGAACTACTAGATTGATAGTGATAGATTTACTCTTGCTGAGTCGATAAGTTTTATGCGATGTTCTATCGGAGTGCTTAGCCGATAGGTTACCTTTTAGAGCCGACTGTATGGTCTATTGATTATTATTCTGCTATCTATTTTATCATCGGCTTCCAGCCGATGGCTATGTGTCTTTTTGATAGTCAGCTAGCTTATGATTTGCTTGAACTATTTTACAGTGTGCTTTGGTCACCATCGGCTTCTAGCCGATGTATTAATACTTTGTTTTATATTCATCTACATCATTCTGCTATTGGCTTTCCAGCCGATATAACACTGTTTTTGGCATGCTATATTATCATCAGTCTTCCAGCCGATGCACACGTTCTATCGGCAGTCAGGCAGTAAGCTGGTTTATTCTCTGCTCATATTATCATCAAGCGCAGCCTGACTTATTTGTCTATATCGTCATCGGCTTCTTAGCCGATATACGAGCGATGTTGGCGGTCGGGCAGTCGGCTTAAAGGACTCGGACATGAACACAGGCAAGAACCCGGGTGCGAGTCCAAGCGAGAACTCGGGCGCGAAGACGAGCGAGGACCCGGGCACGGACGACTACCCGGGCGCGGACACGGACAAGTACCCGGACGCGGACGACTACTCGGGCGCGGACAGTGGATGAAGACCCAGGCGCGGGTAATACATTCAGTGCGGCGCTAACAATTACTGATCACTGATCTAATATTTTCTATCTCCTTGTCAATTGCGGGGTCAAATTGACTGGCACGCCTACGAACCTCAAGATTTTAGGACCTGCACTGGAGTGAAGCAAATCTCCCAGGCCTTCGCGTGTCTCCCAGACGCCGAACGGCCCCCTGCGGGTTTTCGGCGTCAACACATCGGAGAGGGATTCGCCAAGGCGATGACACCTGAGGAGGCGTTGGAGTTGATAGCCCAGGCGAGGCCAACTGCAGAGGTGATCACCCGAGACCTGGGTATGTAAGAACAGCCCATCATGCAATCGGTGTATATAAACTTTTTGTAAGGACATGTGTAAATATATGTGCAATGCCGCCAAGCTCTAAGTTCTGACTTAGTTATCATTAGTTTTACCTAACTATATAGTCTACGCCGAGTTAGTCTATAGGAACTTAATAAAATTGTTCACCGCAGAAGGCTGTACTCGGGCAAACATAACAAAGTCGTTGCAAAACTTCATAACTTAAGCAAAACAGGCTCGTATATTATTGACAAAGCACATATAATACATGCAGCCCCCGACTCACTACTCGATTGAAACAAGCGGTGTAGTGAGTCAGAGAAAAACTGTACACATGGGAAGATGTAAAACTCAGGTATAGAAAGGATGTAGCTATTCTATATTCCATGAGTTGCTAACGAGGTTACCGTCTTCGGTCTTTAGTTAGTAGGCGCCTGGCCGTGTGACCTCTGCGATAATGAATGCCCCTTCCCATATTGGGGATAGTTTATGCCTATTTTTGGTGGTTTGTATTTTTCTCAAGATAAGATCTCCGACCAAAAAGGTGTGGCCACGGACATGGCGATTGTGGTAACGACATAGGCCTTGAAGATACCTTGTCTACTGGATTATTGCGATGTTCCTCGCTTCTTCCAATTGATCTAGTTCGGCCAATCGGGTATTGTTGGATTTGTCTTCTGAGTAAGCCCGAACTCGCGGAGAGCCGAACTCTAACTCAGTAGGTAGCACGGCCTCAGCACCATAGACTAGAAAGAAAGGGGATGGCCCAGTTGCCCGACTAACCGTGGTTCTAAGAGACCAGAGAATGGATGGGAGTTCTTGTACCCACTGGCCCGTGTATGGTTGTAGTCGGTCGAATATCCTTGTCTTGATGCCTTGTAAGACCATGCCGTTGGCATGTTCAACCTGCCCATTGCTCCGCGGGTGTGCCACAGAAGCATAACATATCTTGATGCCGAATTCATCACAGAAATCTTGAAAGACACCACCCGTGAACTGAGTACCGTTGTCCGTTATGATGTGGTTAGGAACCCCGAATCGGTATAGCATACTCATGATGAAGTCCTTTGCTCGTGCCACTGTTATGGTAGCAATGGGTTTTGCCTCAATCCACTTCGTGAATTTATCCACTGCGACAAACAAGTGTGTGAACCCTCTTGGCGCTTTCTTGAAAGGCCCAACCATGTCAAGCCCCCATACTACAAAGGGCCAAGAGATTGGTATGGTTTGGAGTTCTTGGGCTAGGAGATTTGTTTGTCGTGCATAGAACTAGCAACCCTCGCATGTGCGAACTATGTCTTTTGCATCTATTACTACTATTGGCCAGAAAAATCCCTGTCGGTAAGCCTTTCAGACTAACGTCTTGGATGCGGCATGGTTGCCACATATGCCCGAGTGGATTGATTGTAGAATCTGCTTGCCTTCCTCGGTAGTGATGCAACGTATGAGGACACTGGATGCACTTCGTCAGTACAGGTCTTCTCTAACTACTAGGAAACTTTTGCTTCAACATTTGATCTGTTCGGCTTGACTGCGATCTTCTAGGAGTTCATCGTCCAGGAGGAATTTGAGAACAGGAGTCTGCCAATCGTTGGATATGATCAGTACTTTGTCTGTTGCCAGGGTAGGTTCGCCTCCCGACTGCTCTGGCACTGGTTTCTTCTTGACTGACGGCTCCATGAGTTGCTCGGCAAAGATCCCAGTCGGGACCACTTCTCACTTGGATCCAATGTTTGCCAGTTCGTCTGCAGCATCGTTGTATTGTCGTAGGACATGTGTTATCTCTAGCCCGTCGAACTTGTTTTCCAGCTTTCTAACCTCCTGACAGTATGCCGCCATGGTGTCGTTGAGACATGTACTAGTCTTTCATGACTTGGTTCACCATGAGTTGAGAGTCTCCTCGCACAACCAGTCGGCGGATGCCGAGTAATATGGCAATGCGAAGCCGGTGGATGAGTGCCTTGTACTCGGCGATGTTGTGGGAAGCCGGGAAGTGGATCTGGAGAACTACTTGAGTTTTTCGCTGGTGGGGGGTGTCAATACGACACCGGCCCCCGGCGCCGCCGATCCGTAGAGAACCGTCGAAGTACATTGTCCAGTACTCTAGCTTCGCTGTTGATGTAGGCATCTGAATTTTTGTCCACTCGGCCACGAAGTTGGCTAGAGCTTGTGATTTGATTACTGTCCATGGCTGAAAGGTGATGTCGAACGCCATCAACTCGAGCACCTATTTAGCGATTCGGCCGGTGGCCTCACGGTTATGCAAGACGTCCCCAAGTGGATACAATGTGACCACCATGACTTGATGCAATTGGAAATAGTGCACCAGCTTCCGGATAGTGATGAGTAGGCCATAGAGCAGCTTTTGGACCTACGGATATCTTATTTTGGAGTCGGCAAGGACCTCACTGACAAAGTAGACTAGCTGTTGAACTTTTTGTATATGACCCGGTTCGGATCGCTCGACCACCAGCACCGTGCTGACTACCTGAGTGGTTGCCGCCAGATACAACATTAATGGCTCTTGGGGCATAGGTGATGTAACAGCCCTAGGCTCATAACCAGGTATTTAGAAGTGCATTTGTTGTCCTTTAGATTTCATATTTACTATATTGCAATTTGATCATATGCGATAACAAAATTAACTCTAATCGGCAAAATTGGAACCACTTCTATTTGAGCAATTGCTTGAACAGAAGTATACATGTTTAATGTTTTATTAAAATATTAGTTTATTTGTCATCACTAAATATAAATTTTGTGGAATTTTTACTCTCTATTTTGGCCTCCTAAAAATTAAAACCAACTTTCAGTCTAACAAATTTCATCTTTTCACCAGATTTAAAATACTTGGAATTTATGTGTGAAACCATGAAAAATGGAACCTATAAACCAACACCTATCACCACACCAAATTCCTGAATTGTTGAACAAGTGTTGCCTAGTCAAATTGAATTTACCAAGAGTGGGAGAGAAAAATAAATCCTAGAAATTGCAAGAATGAATCTATACTCAGTTTTTCACCCACCTGTCTCACCCTCATAGACAACCACGACTTGGGCCCATTTGTCACTGACCTTGGGTGCCTCCTTAGCCCCACAACACACCCATAGGTGTGCTCCCACCTCATGACTTAAGGGGGGGGGGGGGGGCAGAGAAAACCCCTTCTTCTTCCTACCCTTTCATCTTCACTGCTTGTTCTTTCTTTTCTTCCTCAAGCTGAGTTCTCATCTCACTTCTCCTCCCCAAATCCCATCCAATAGCCCAAGATCAATCCCTGCATGTTAGACCACAACAATCCCCATCATCCAAGCTTTCCATCCATCCCAACATCTTGCACATGCATGGAGAGTTGAGAGAGATCGAGATGGAATAAGAGAGTGGAGGTTTCAGCCTGCAGGGCAGCAGCAGCAGTATTTTGTTTTCCTCCTTTTGGTGAGCTTCCTTTTCATCCATGGTGCCTCTTTTGAATTCCCTCCATGTTGAACATCTATAGCAACGTTCTATAGGTTGTCCACTCCATTGCTGCAGCTAGAAGGTGGCTGCAACTCACCCCGAGTTCATCTCTTTTGATTTCGGTTGAAGCAGCCCTAGGCAACGTCTCTTGACATCAGCCCGAGGCCTTGCTCCGTCTCTTGCCATCAGCCCGAGGCCTTAGCATCGCACGACCCTACGTCCAGGTTGCTGCCATGTGAGCGAAGTCCGGTGGAAGTTGGAGAAAAGGGGAGTGAAAATAGAAATCGATTTCTGAGATAGCTTTTGAGCTGAAAGAGGTATGAACTTTAAAAATCCGTAACTAATCCATATAAACTCCGAATTCAGTGAACCAAATTCCTATAGATTCATAAAACAGAGCTCTTCAATGTTGTAAAATAAAAATGATCAACTTTTGTACTGATTTTCCCAGTAAAAATATAAATAGCTATATGTATCCCTTGCATGGTCTAGCTCTTAATAAATTCGTAAGAAATTGTTGGTAAAAGCTAAAATTGTGAAACCATTTTTGTTGAGCTTATATTTTAGTACTCTTTGCTGTTGTGGTGTTGTTTTTGACAAAAATACCTCTTAAATCATGTTTAGGAGTTTATTTAGCATTCCTATGTTTTTAACTTGTAAAACCCATATATAAATAATGGCAACACATATAGCTGTGAAATAATTTCTCATAGGACCTGTGAATGATGTACTTCCCACTAAAAATAATCATACTTGTAAAAACTTGGTTTGAGTTGCAAGTTGCTTGTAATGCTCTAAAGTAGACTTAATTATTTGCAGAACTGCCATTTTCAGCACCTGAGAGCTTGTCATTTTCATATCTCCCAAACCATAAGTGATAATCTGGTGATTCTTTCACCTAAATTCAAGTTAAAATATGATCTACCCACTGTAATTATTTCATAATTTATTGATCATTTTGCATGTGCATGTTTATTTGGCTCTTATTCGCATATTGCTTCTTTTCGATAGAGTCGGAGATTCCGAAGAGTAACGAGCCATATTCAGAGGAGGATAGTGACTACCCTCAGCAGCAAGGCAAGCACCTAAGCATATAGGACCTATGCTTTCTCTAAAAATGATTTGGTTGCAATCTATACGTATATATATGCATGCATTGCCTAGATATTAATATTGTCGGTTTGTGGTGTATGGGTAGAACCTATTTATGCATTCAGTTCTTGTGATATTGCTGTCCTTATACCCTATTACCACTGGTTGGGATTACTTGGGATGTCTTATTCATTAATGCTTAGCCATGCTTAGTGCTAATAGAACTACAAGGATGGACAGTGCTATTAATTGTGGTATATAGACAACTTACATTATTGGGCATAAAACTTGAGCACTTACACTAAATAATGGTTGATGAAATATGTTGGACTTGGACGGGTGATAGGGCGATGATGGGAGGTTGGTTTCCCCTGATGCAAGTAGCCCCGTCTAGGTCGTTAAGGACCGAACTTTTTGACATCTAATCAAGCACCCTACGTACTTACCACATGCCTTATTTGGGACCGGCTTGTTCTTACTAGTTCTACTGTGATCATTTATACCACGTTGGAGAGTCGTGAGGCAGGTAGCCTTTGGAGGGCCTCGGGTGCCTAGGTTTGGCCGGGGGTGCCTCCCGCGTGGCGCGCCCGCCTTGGTCACATCACGCACGCACGTGACTGAGTCGTCGGGAACCCCAGCGTGGTATAGGTGGTTGGGGTGGGGCTAAGAAAGGGCATGTAATGAGCTTGAATCACTTGTGTACCGCACTCGACGGGGTGTGTAGCATTTGATGCTTGTTCATTTCGTGTGGGTCCAGTTGTACACCTCTGATCAGAGTATAATCTATTCGAATAGCCGCGTCCTCGGTTATGGACAATGCTTGATGTGTTAGTCAGTTATGTTAGCATCAAATGTGGATTATTATGGATGGGATTTTTGTTTGATGGTGGGGTTGGCATGTTGTGCCATGTTGGTATGGACTTTGGTAGTCCATGGTTGATGATGAGGGCGCCGTTTGGGCTCTTTTGCTTATACATTTCAGAATTATATACTTGCTGTCCATAAATTAAAATGATGCTAGATTTGCTCGTCCTTGCTTATTTTACTCATTAATTGCTCAATAAAATTAGCTTTATGCAAATGTTGAACCTAGAGACCCACTATAGGCTAGAAAGCTTGCATACTTCTCTCTCCCTTATGTGTATATAATTTTGGGTAAGACTTGCGAGTACAATCTTGTACTTAACCCGGCGCCGCTGTTTCAGGTGAGGATACCGGTTATGAGTTATGCTTCTTGTGTGGTCATTGCTCTGCCGAGGGCGGCGAGGGTGATGAGTGATCTCTTGCAGCTTGGCTCTTGCCCGGTTGGTTTGCCCTAGTGGGGTTGTGGCACCACCGGTTTTATCTTTTGCTTATGAGCTCTGTCTGAGACTTTTGCTGCTATATTTATGTGTTGTATGTTGGGACCTCGGACCCTATTATGTATCATGTGCCTCGCTGCACTTTATCCCTATTATGGTACTTGCTATGTTTATTAATCGCTTGCGATGAAAGTGTGAGGCTAGTCGCATTCCTGGGGACTAGCTAAGCACGAGTATGAATTTTGATCAATTGAGATGTTGTAGAGCTCTCGCAATTTGAGTCTAGTCTCCTGAGATGTGTACCACATCTGGTCGCCGCCTTCATGTGGTTTGACGGGCATGTCTCAGGCTGAAGTTGACTGGCATGCGGAGTCCGAACAATATCTCCTTTGCTCATTGTTCGGCATTATGGATTTTATACCGAATGTTGTAATTTTGTGATCATGGGCACATTGAGGTATGAGTGGCTATTTATGCGTGTATGGATCCCACTCATCCAAAATTATGTGGCGGTCACAAAATGCATTGGACGGTATAATTTCCGTGTGCCCACAGGTGACGCCAACACGGGTGGTGATGTGAAAAATTTCTTGAAGTCTTCGAAGGCTTGCTGGGCTTCGGGAGTCCATTGGAAATTGTCTGCTTTCTTTAGTAGCTTGAAAAAGGGCATTCCCCGTTTGCCTAGTCAGGAAATAAATCAGCTGAGTGCTGCCATGCAGCCTATCAGCTTCTGGACGTCCTTCTGGCTAGTTGGGGTGCCATGTTCATGATTGCATTGACTTTCTCCGGGTTGGCCTCGATGCTGTGATGCGATATGATGAAGCCGAGTAGCTTGCCGGATGGCACACCGAAGGCGCACTTTTCTGGGTTCAACTTCATCTTGAAGCTTCGAAGATTTTGGAAGGTTTCTTCCAGGTCAGCGATGAGGTCTTCTTTGGACTTGGTCTTGATCACCACGTCGTCGACGTAGGCCTCCACGTTGCGCTCGATTTGAGTGTGTAGACACCGCTGAATTGCTCATTGATACGTTGCTCTAGCATTTTTCAAATCGAATGGCATAGTGATGTAGCAGTAGGCGTCAAACGGTGTGATGAAAGACGTCTTTAAGTAGTCCTCCTCCTTCAGGCTGATTTGGTGGTATCCCGAGTAACAGTCGAGAAAGCTGAGAAGTTCGCACCCTGCGGTTGAATCCACCACCTGATCTATCCTAGGTAGACCAAATGGATCTTTGGGGCACGCCTTGATTAGGTCAGTGTAGTCGATGCACATGCGCCATTTACCATTTTTCTTTCGGACCAGAACTGGATTTGCCAGCCAGTCCAGGTGGTAGACCTCTTTGATGAACCCGGCTCTGAGGAGCTTGGTTATCTCCTCCCGAATAGCATTCTTTTGGTCCTGTGCGAAGCGCCGTAGCCATTGCTTGACTGGCTTGGTATCTGTCTTGACATTGAGGGCGTGCTCGATCACCTCCCTTGGTACGCCTGGCATGTCGGACGGTTTCCATGCGAAGATATCCTTGTTGGCTTGGAGGAAGGTGACAAGCGCGTCTTCCTATTTGGGGTCGAGTCCGGTCCCAACTAGAGCAGTCTTAGAGGGGTCGAAAGGGTCCAAGGGGATCTTTTTCGTGTCAGAGTCCACTGAAATTCCTGACTTTGCTGCTTTTTTCGCCAAAACTTGGTCATCTTTGACTTCAGTTGTGATGGCTTGCCGAATGTTGTTGCGTCCAACTGCCGCCTCTTGAGATTGAGCCAACTCGCAGCTCTCCTTATTGTAGGTGAAGGCTTGCTTGACATCGCTGCAGAGGGAGAGAACTCCGGCTGGCCTGGGCATCTTGAGCACCATGTAGGTATAGTGCGGTATTGCCATGAATTTGGCGAGCGCCAGACGTCCGAGTATCACGTGGTACGCGGTCTCAAAGTCAGTGACCTCGAAGCAGATGTTTTTCGTGCGCAAGTTATCCCGCGTGCCAATGGTGACCGGCAAAGTTATCTGTCCGAGGGGGGTTGAAGATAGTCTAGGAATTATCCCGTGGAAGGCGCCATACTTGGCCGTAGTTCTGAACGAGGAATCTTCATCTCATCCAGAGTCTTGGCGAACAGAATGTTGAGTGCGCAGCCTCCATCTATGAGAACTTTCACTACAAACTTCTAACCCTTGCGCAACGACGAGAAAACGTTGCAATAGGCCCAATTTGGTTGCAAAAGGTAGTTCTTGCCACCAAATCGTGTTCGTTGCCAATGGTTGCAAAAAGTCACGTTGCAATAAGAACTTGCAACCGTTGCTAGTTTGGCGTTGCAAGAGTTAGCTTTTCTTGCAACCATAGCTGTCCGTTGCCAAGCATGGCAATAGGACGTTATCGCAACATTCACTGGCGTGGCAATACGAGCACTTGCCACGCTCGTCTTCGTAGCAACAGGTGGTAAATGCAACGAGCGATAGTGTAGCAATAGAATTTTGTTGCCACGCTAGAATTTTGTTGCCTAAGGTGTTGTTGCCATGACCGTTATGCCGTGGCAAGTAAACCATTTGCCACGCAATTTTATTCGTTGCGAGAGAGTATACATTATTGCCACAATCGTTGTGGCGTGGCAAAAGTATCATTTGCCACGGTTTTTTATTCGTTGCAAGAGATGATATGGTATTGCCACGGTTGTCGTGGCGTGGCAATAGTATCATTTGCCACGCAAATTTAGCCGTTGCGAGATACCGTTCATTATTGCCACGACTGCGGTGCCGTTGCAACAGTATCATTTGCCATGCAATTTTATTTGTTGCGGGAGATTAATTGTTATTGCAACAATAGTAATGTCGTGGCAATACTATTATTTGCAACGTAAATAAGTCTGTTGCCATAGAGCATATTGCAGGCATAGCTTTTATTGCAATGCTAGTAACATTTAATTTTGGTTTAATAAATCATCATTGCAAATCAATAAACCATAACAAAAGCAATTGCACTCACATATATTAATTATAATCAATCATTCAATATGTTGCCAAACCATGAAAATAGTAGCTAAAATCATAAACGAGTGTACAGTTCACTCATTATTTGACAACTTTTTAAAAACTTCCTAACATCTATGCAGCACTCGAGAGTTTCCTAGCAGCCCAACATGTCATCGCCTTGGCTATGTCCTCGCTTGATTATGAGCCTCCCACTGAAACCTTGTCTACCTACTGCCAAAAGAATAAGATTGGGATATTAGAACAATATTAAGTTTACTAATTCTTGCACAAAATGTAACGAGATTCAGATATAACATGGTTCTAATTAATCAAAACTATGGAAACAGTGATGTACATATAATCAGTTTGTTATCAAATTCTCTGAATTTTTAAGGCAGCAGCAGTACAGTTGATTAGAAAAATCATAACTAGAGTTCTAGACAACAAAAAATTATATTCTTTAACAATACGGAAAGCCCATGAAATTCTCTACATCTTTCTAGTTATTTGTTAAATAAGATTCTGTAGTTATCATGGTAGAAAAACACAAATACCCACTGCTGTTCAGAACAAGGTCAAAACCTGACCGGCTACTTACAAAATTCATAACTCCCAATTCTCCAGGGCTAAAATCATGACCTTTCATGATGACAAACATCTCTAAACCCTCTACAACTTTGGTATTATCAAGTATCACAGAAAAGGTAAATTACTACTCGGAACAATTCACCCAATCAAAATTGCACAAGATGCAGTTTTCATCACGTATGTTAAATGTATTTCCTACATTTCCTAGTTCTACAAGGAAGGTCACGATATTAGAACAATATTAAGTTTACTAATTCTTGCACAAAATATAAAGAGATTCAGATATAACATGGTTCTAAGTAATCAAAACTATGGAAACAGTTATGTACATATAATCAGTTTGCTATCAAATTCTATGAATTTTTAAGGCAGCAGCAGTACAGTTGATTAGAAAAATCATAACTAGAGTTCTAGACAACGAAAATTTATATTGTTTTACAATACGGAAAGCCCATGAAATTCTCTACATCTTTCTAGTTATTTGTTAAATAAGATTCTGCAGTTATTATGGTCGAAAAACACAAACGCCCACTGCTGTTCAGAGCAAGGTCAAAACCTAACCGGCTACTTACAAAATTCATAACTCCCAATTCTCCAAGGCTAAAATCATGACCTTTCATGATGACAAACATCTCTAACCCTCTACAACTTTGGTATTATCAAGTTTCATAGAAAAGATAAATTACTACTCGGAACAATTCACCCAATCAAAACTGCACAAGCTGCAGTTTTCAGCACGTATGTTAAATGTATTTTCTACATTTCCTAGTTCTACAAGGAAGGTCACATTTGATAAAATTTCAGCAAATGATGCAAGAATTTAGATTCCAATTAGCTGATAACATATTGCAGTAGTTACCTTCCTCCTTTTGGGATTATTTTTTGTTCTATTCATCAGCTGCTGTGAAGTGATATATGTCTTCGGTGCAGCCACATTTGCAGTGTTTTCATTGAAAAGACTTTTGCTGAGAGCTGCAGTACTTTTACTGGAGCGAGTAGGTGCTGGTGCATATTTTTGTACGGTGACAACGCTTCCAGGCTGAGTCTACAAACATTAAATTGTTTGATCTATTTTAGCTATAGTTCAAGGTGCATAGCTCAAGATACATGGAACATAGTGCAATAGTGTCATTACCTCCTGTAACCCATCTTCATTTTCAGTTTCATGTTCACCAGTCCCATCTTCCTCTTGTATGCTTGGTGCAACTTGTATACTGGCATTGTTTTGCGGGGTACTCTACACATACAAATATTGTGGTAAAAGATTAGGCATCATAATCATAAGTTTATTAAGAGGACAAAGGATGAAAAATTATTCTAATACCATATTCATAGTTCCTTCTTTGTGCTGTGCTAGCATATTAAGAAATTCTTGCTTCATTTCTTCTCTTATGTTTATCTTAGCATTTTCCAGCTCCTCTTGCATCCTCCTCCTATTTTCTTCTTTCTCCCTTTCCCTTTCTGCAGCTTCTTGCGCAATCTGTTCTTTAAGCTTCTCAACCTCCGCTTCAAAAGCAATGCTCTTCTCCCTAGCTGCAGCTTGAGCACGTGCATGTACTTCAAGGTTCTCTTGCATAAGTTCTCTGCGAGTTCGATACGTAGCCAATATCCATGTCCATGTAATTTGGATGATTTGATTTGTGTTGTTTCTTTGTAGCATGACTGGAAAATCATGTTCTCCTCAACAGTTGTAAGTGTTTGTCTATCAGGTTCTAAGCCAATCTCACCAATTTTCATGGCTGCATTTTCCTAAATTAAATAACAGAACCTGTTAGAGATTGCTTGACACAACCAGCAGCTATAAAAAAGGCTTGACGAAACATTTACTCACATATACTGAAGCTGATACAGAATTTGACCATCTGCCATGTTTTGTGTGAGTGGTCCTCCAAAGAAGAAGATCACTTGGCTCTTCACCAGTTTCTTGGTCTCTCTAGGATGCCACAATACAATTCAATACACAAGTATTGCATCATACAAGGGAAGGACTAGATTAGTGTATCCAATGATTACCTGCTCAAAGCTACACTGTGAGAAGTTTTTTGAACCCATCAGATGCCTGGTTCTTTGGTGCTGACGGTTGGAGGAGTTCTGGCTGCTAACTTTCTGCAGAATGAGAACAAGTGGTATGTAACAATACAACTAAGGTTGATCAAGTTTGTTTGACAAAGTAGATTTTACTAGAACTGACCTTGAATTTATCAGATCCAAAATACAACTGCAAGTAGTGCCACTCAAGAAGGTGTATTTCTTCGGGTTTATTTCGTATCCTCTCACCATAACTATTATAAGCCCTGTATGTGGCACTCAGAGCTGATCGCCATCCTTTGTACCGCTCCTTGGCAATGTTCCATATTTTCTCTTTTCTTTTATCCTCATCGTCAATGTTGATGAAGTTCCACCTAAGCTGTTTACCATTAAAAAGCAATCAAATGTTTCGTCATAATTACTTATACGCATCGCACGAGTAGAAATCAAACATAGTACACATAATACCAGTATCTCATCTGCAATTTCTTTTTTGACTTGTTCTTTTATATCCTTCCAACTGTTTACTCCAATTAGTGGGGCCCATTTCCTTGTAAATTGAGATGCCCGTGGGGCTAGTGCCTTGTGATGAGCGATTGACAACACGGTGTGCGTGTGACGTGTCTCTTGGCAGGCTGTGGTTGCAGGTGACAGGTGGAGACTAATCATGCGGCAATCTGTGAAGAACGGGGATAGGATGCCATGCTGATGAACCGCGGGGCGGTGAAGGGTGGTTCGACGCTCGCGTTCGAGGGACGGAGATTGTGCGGTGTACGTCTACTGTATCTGGCTACACGGCAGGAGGACGTCGGTGGACGGTTTCTTGGTTGAGCCATAAAACCAAGGACGTACCGGGACGCTCGTGCGTGGCCGAAGATGGAAATTTCCGGCGATCGCGATATGATTTCGGATGGTCGTGCGGCGACATCGCGAGGATCACATCGTGGAGATGGAGGGATCGCGAACATCGCGGAATTTGCCATGGAGGACGTGATTGATTGGATATGATTATCATGCCATTACGTGTCGTTTACGTCGCGTAATGGCAGTCTTGTAATTTAGGTGGGCCACCTTTTTGGAGATATAAATATGTGGCACCTAGGGTTGAGAGAGGTGGGGGTTTTTGGGCTTTTTGGGGCGAGCTACTGTTCACGTGAACAGTACCCGTGCCTAGGGTTCCAGGGAACACATCTTCTCTCTCAATCTAGCCTAGGTCTTCAAGTCTAGAGAGAGATTTTTATTGATCTCTCCAATCAAGAGAGGGAGGACGATCGGGCGGAGGCTAGATGCAGTTCTGGAGAACAATTACTGGAGTTAATCATTCATCTTGGTGAATTGTTCTTTTTTGTTTGCATCTACTTTTCTGTTCTTTTTGTTTGCATCTACTTTTCCTACTGTCTGCCGCCAGTGACCTCACGCGTGCCGTCGCGGAGTCTAGTTTCTGCTGTCCGCTGGGTGTCGTTGCCGTTCCCTGCTGCTGCTGGTCGAGCACGCCAGGACGGGGGTTCAGCACCTGCTATTTGCTGGCCACCAGCAAGCTGCTGTTGTCGCTACTGCACGCAAGGTGTTTGAGGAATTCTTTACAGGGCAGTTTTGAGCTGTCTTAATTATTTTTGTTTCTGCCGGCTTGGAGAACTTGTATAATCGTTCCTAAGATTATTACACCACTAGTTGGGGTAAGTAATCTTGACGATTGATTGAGAGGGGTGTTGGGTTGAAATTTGGGACAAAGGCCGAGTTTCTTTTTGAAAGAAATTTTTATAGGCTCCCATTCACCCCCCCTCTGGTCGCCTGTTTCGGTCCTTCATAAATAATACGACCTCATCGACAAATGCACGGGTATTCGGTCCAATGGGACCTCCATGCCTTTCTGAAAATTTGATTGGGAGTTTTTGAGTGCGTTCCTTAACTCTCTTGTTGCCTACTGTAAATCCTTTAACAGTGCCACGACCTCTTTTCTTGCGTTGATTGGAGCCATGTCCTTGCAAAAAAGACAATAACAAACTTGAGCTGTTCTAGTTCTCAATTAAGATATGCGAACCCAATATTAAAAGTACATGCATGATCACAAACCATTTCCCTCGTCCCTTGCGTTCCTTGCATGGCTTGGCCTATTTGAGGGTGGTGTCACATTGCTTCCATTACTTTCATCGTCTTCGACTATGATACCATCGGTGTCACATTGCTCAACAAATGCCACTGCACACAAGGTTAAAGGTTCAGTTTTAAAAAAAATTAGTAGTAAAATACACTGGTTGAAGAAGGAAAATAAATTACTAATTTCTGGAATGTCCCCTTTCATCCTTAAAAATTCCTTGTACGTGTTGACTGTTTGATCCCTAGTGTCATCCTTCAAATCTGTTAGTCACCAAAAACATGTAAGATAAGGTGTAGTTTATATAAAGGTGCTAAGATTATGAACAATACGAAAACATATGCGGAAACATAGATGATATACTTTTGGATTGGTCCTGTGGTAGCTTCTTTAGCCAGTCCTTGTATGCATCAAAAGGATCATCCATAAACGGATGCTCATCTTCTTCCAGCTGCTGTGGTCGCTTGAGGGGTGTTATGCTGACTTGCTGTGCTGTCTCTTGCTCCTTTGAGAGTACTAATCTGATTTCCTTCTCACTCTCATTGTCTTGTAGCATAATCTCTGCATGTCTGACATAATCGAGGGGCTGAAGAGTAGCTACATCTCTTCTACAACTCTTCTTGTAGTATAAGAAGTCCCGGACAGCATACCCAAGCTGGTCCTTAAGAGATGTCAAGGTTGAGAATTTTATATCAGGCCTTTCCACTTTGAACATTACATACTCCTGATCTGGAAGTCCATTCTTGCAATGAACATAAAGAGTCCACATTTCACCCGTGCCACTGCATACATACGACAATGGTTGATAAATAAACAAGAATAAAAAAAGGTCAAGTATTACCCATTGGCAGAATCTTAACTTAAGCAAAAAGATTCAAAGCCCACACTCTCAACATCAGTATAAACCAACATATGGAAATAATATGTGACATGTTATGGATGGATATTTCTGTGGAAGGGACAAAGACTACAGATGAATTCCTATTATAAAATACAAAAGAGTGTAAACAATTTAACCATGTCATGCTCTAAGCCTGTACGTTTGCATAGCCTTACCAAATGATTGGCCAGAGACGAGATGAACACGGAGCGTCGCCCATGGGCACGGCCCTGCTCGTCGATGAGCAGGAAGGAACTAGGACACCAAGATGCTGTCGTTGCAGGGAATTCAAGCGCCGTGACGACTCCGGTTGCAGGGAGGGGGTGCCACGACGACACCGGCTGCAGGGAGGCCGCGACCACGCTGCTGGCTGTAGGGAATGAGGGCCTTGACCACGCTGCTCGCAGGGACGGCGCGCGGGGGAAGAGAGGCCGCGACGGGGGGATCAGAAGCCACGACGCATGTGGGAAACAAAGCAGCGACGGGGAAGAGAGAGACCACGACGTACCTGATAGTAATTAGATTACTATCTTTTCCAATACATAAACGGGTCTATATTAATTTGTATAGGATACGCTAGCTATTAGAAACACAAACACATACATGGTCTAATGGTAGGTATTGCAACGATGTAACCATTAAAGTGGAGAAAACCGCCGGAGAGCTCAAGGTTCACCGCTGGCAACCTCATCTTCCTCACTGCCGCAGCTGTTCGATCGAGCCCGAGCTTGCTCTGGTGAGCCCATTCCTCTTCCCTCTGCTGGAACGTGATTAGCACCTCCCAATAATTCCATTTTTGGTATTAACTGCCCTAGGAATCGCTGGCCGAAGTCGCCGTGTCGCTGCCGTGCTTAGTCTCGGCTGTGCAGAACCGCCGCTGGCGTCGCCTCGCTGTTCCGGCCGCCTCGGAGTGAGTCTGACCGAGCCCTTGCGCCAACAACGTCGCCTCGCCTCTAGAAGCCCGCTACCCGAAGGAATCGAGTCGCGAAGCCCTGAGCGCCGACATCGGCCTCCGTCTTCCCCAACTCCGGCCGAGCTCCGCCACCGCCGATTCGTCCTCTGTGGTGAGCCTCGCTTCAATTCTTTGCACCGTAGCCGTCCTCAGGAAGTCTGTAACCTGGTGGACACCGTGTCCTAGCCGCAGGCCGACTGAAGAAAGAGCTGCCACCGTCGTCCAGAGGATTTCTGCCGCCGCCGAACCAATCGGTGCACCGCCACAGCCGACAAGACCTCGCCGGCCTCGTCAAACCTTACGGTGAGAGCCCAGATATCTGGTAGACACATATTTATGCATTAGTATTGCCAGATTGAGCTTGTAGAACGTTTTCCCCCGTCGACACGAAAAGAGCCGCCGCTGGAGCTCGCCGCCGGCGATATTTCGGTCACCCGAGGTGTCAAGAAGACCACCCTTAGCTCCGCCGTGAACTCCTCTACCTTTTCTATTTTGGGCCCGACTACAGCCGAGCCGCCGTTCACCGTCGCCGCAGCCGAGAAGCTCGCCGGCTCTGTCTGCCTGCGCCCTCCTCTGTTCACCACACCGGACCATCCACTCCTGGAACGGACGGTCCGATCCGTTGTCCCGCGCCCTGCTCTACTCTGTCTCACTGGCCTGTGAGCCCAGGCTGTAAGAGAAATAAGAAAAGAAGAAAGAATTAGAAAAAGGGTAAAACTGAAATATCTTTCCAACAGAAAAATAGCCAAACTTTGAAAATTCATAAGTAATTCATTTTAACTCATTTTTGAGTGAAACCAATTTTGTTCAAGGGCATTCAAGGGCCGTGACGACTCCGGTTGTAGGGAGGGGGTGCCACGACTACACTGGCTGTAGGGAGGCCGCGACCACACTGCTGGCTGTAGGGACGAGGGCCTTGACCACGCTGCTCGCAAGGACGGCGCGCGGGGGAAGAGAGGCCGCGACGGGGGGATCAGAAGCCACGACGCACGTGGGAAACAAAGCAGCGACGGGGAAGAGAGAGACCGCGACGTACGTGATAGTAATTAGATTACTATCTTTTCCAATATATAAACGGGTCTATATTAATTTGTATAGGATACGCTAGCTATTAGAAACACAAACACATACATGGTCTAATGGTAGGCGCCTATCTTCTTAACTCTGAGGTCTCAGGTTTGAAACTTGCTGGTGGTGTTTTTTTTTAAATTTTTTATGTAACCATTAAAGTGGAGAACCTTAGGTATTGCAACGATGTAATTTTTCGTTGCTATATGTACAACCTTGTTGCAACGAACGAAACTATTACGTACAACGAAACCATAATCGTTGCAACCTTAGTGATTGCAACGATTTATTTATTTTCGTTGCTATATGTACCACTTTTTCGCAACGCAAGCGACTATTATATACAACGAAACATATTCGTTGCGACATAGACGGGCTATTGCAACCATCATATAAAGAGTTGCAATATCACCTTAGTATTGCAACGACAATAAACTTGCCCGCAACGCAAATCAAATCGTGGCAACAGGAATCACTTATTGCAACCATTCAATAATTTGTTGCGATAACACTTACTTTTCGCAACGATCTCCATACTTAGGGCCACGAAACAATCTTCGTGGCAAAAATCCAATCTATCGCAACCAAAAGTGAAAATCGTTGCGATAACAACCCTTGTTGCAACCAAATCTCGCCGTTGCGACAAAAAAGCATGGCATAAGGGTCAGAAGTTAGTAGTGTTTCTTCAACTTGATATTTTTAATGACCGGGTCCAGGACGAGTGGATAGCATCCCGGGTGTGAAACCCGATCTGGGTGATCTGCACAGTTGAATGTGATGGACATCTCTGACTAGCGCAAATACTGGGGGGCATCTGCTATAGAGACCGTGTTGACGTCGCGTGTGGTAAACTTCTGCTTTCGCTTGGACTCGTACACAAACGGCCCTCTGAAGATATGGTTGAGCTTGGCCTGGGGATCTTGATAATCGTCGACCGGGCCTAAATCTGGCTTGTCCTTGTCCTTGTCGGCGCCAGATGTTGAAGCCTGCTCAGAAGCAAACTTCTTGCGCATGAAGCAGTCCTTGGCCGCGTGTTTTCCCTTGGGGTGGAAGGGCCAAGGCCCGTTCATAACCTTCTAGTACTCGTTGTTCCTTGGGGATCGTGACCGAGTCCGCTCCATGTTGGCCACCTCGTTGTCCGACTTCCACTTGCAGCTGCCGGATTTGTTCTGTGATCGCTTGTTGTCGGCCTTGGCCTTTTGGTCCTCCTGCCGGGACTCTTTCTTCTCATCAAGGGCCTTTGCGACCACTTCGGCCGAGTCAGCGTATTTGTTTGCCATATCGAAGAGAGCCCTGACAGTGGCTGGAGGCTTCCGAGTAAACTTCGCAATGAACGGGGCGTCCTTGACTCCCTTGCGGAAGGCAGTGATGACGACCTCATCCTTGATCATGGGGATCGAGTTGCGCTTCTCGGAGAACCTTTTGATGAACTCATGGAGGGACTCGTTCTTCCTCTGGTGCAGCTGATAGAGATCGTGCTCAGAAGACGGCCGCTCGTAAGTCCCTTGAAAGTTGGCTATAAAGTGTTCCCGGAGTTCCCCCCAGGAGTCGATTGATCGCCTCAGGAGCCCTGTTAGCCATGTCCTCGCTAAGTCGGCTAGGGCGACTGGGAGGTAGTTAGCCATGGCTTTGTGGTCACTTCCGGTAGCTCAGATTGCCAGGGTGTATACGGTGAGCCAGGACTCTGGATTGGTTTTGCCGTTGTATTTCTCGATTCCCTAGGCTTGAAGCCCGACGGCCAGTCGACGTCCTGTAGCTCCCAGGTGAAGGCTGGTATGCCTTCATCTTTGTGAGGGCTCCGGCTCTGACCGCGATGGTTAAACCATTCATGGTGAAGACCAAAACGCTCGTGCTCGTCCTCCAATCGGCATCGCTCGTCGTCTTCGCATTGATGGCGCCGAGCATTAATATCTTGGCGGAGATCGCGTTGTAGACGGACTTAGAGGTCTTGGTTGAACCGGCGATCGTTCTGGTGACGCCGTCGATTGTTGTAGTTGGTGCTGTCGAGTGATGTTTGTCGTGACTCCGCATGCGGCTGACTTGAGCCGGCTGCCCAGCGTTGTGCTGATGCGGACATGATTGCTACTGGAGAACCCGACCGGGTACCTCATGACAAGCATATGGGCCACTCGGATAGAGGATGGGCCTAGCCTTGTAATTAGAGATATGATAGAACCCGGCAGACTTTGCCTTGTACGATAAGGAATATACAGTCCTAGTCGGGTAGGTTATATCTCTAAGAGGAGATTCCTTGGCTGTAATCCGGCTGGGACTCCTACCTTGTACCCCTGTCCCCCAGTATATAAGGGGAGGCAGGGCGCCCCATGAGGGCGCGCACAGGCATACAGAGATTCATCAGAATCATACTTCCTCAAAGAAATACACCACAACTGGACGTAGGGTATTGCCTCACATCAAGGGCCTGAACCAGTATAAATTCTCTATGTTCGTTTGCAATCCACCGAGTTTCGATCCAACGAGTAGCCCTATATTTATATTGCCAGTGTAAAACATCGAGAACATGAAATAATAAAAATGTGCAGGTTTATTTAAATAAACAAAGCATTTTAGCAAAAAGTAGTTGTAAAATTATCAAGATTATAGTGTGACTTGCCTTGCTCTGGCTTGACGTACTTGGCTACGACCTCATAGTAGACGGGAGGGTCAACTGCGTCATATTCTATAACGGACAATGCACAAACAATTAAAAACAGTACATGAGGGCAGCCAAGCATGAGCTGAAAATATTTTTAATAAATTCTTGGCATTTTCTAGATTTAATGAAAGTTAAATGGACTTAATCGGAGTTCGTATGAATTAGTTATGAATTTTTGAAGTTTTACTACGATTTCCAAAGTAAAATCAATTACTAAACAATTTATTGCGCAATTAAATGAATTATTGCGTCACCGGACCCGGGGAGCTGGCGCCGACAGGCGGGCCCCACCGACTAGTGACCCTAGGGGGAGCGGCGCACGGTGGACCAAGTCCACCGTGGCCCAGCGAGGGATGGCCATGTGGCTGCCACACGGCAGCCACGGCGGCCAACGAGTCGACGCGGCACCCAGGTGGCACCGACGTGGCGAGGAAGCAAGCATCCGTGAGGGCACACGCGGCCGTTCTAGATCTGCCTAGAGGCAGATCGGACAGCCCCGGACAAAAAGGGGCTCGTCCCCGCCAGCGCGGCCACGCCGCGGCGGGGCGAGCGATGGTCGCCGCCGACAACCATCCGGCCCCTGGAGAATAGCAGCGAGCTGTGGGATGGAGTGAGGAAGACGAGGGGGTGTTCATCGTGGGGTTGCGATGATCGGAGTGCGGTGAACGGCGGTGAACCGAGGAGATAGGCGGTGGCGGAGGTACGGGACGATAGCGAAAACAATGTTCCGGTGAAGATCTCTGGCAACGGAGGCGTGGACGAGGTTGAGGGGGTCTTGGCGAAGATGTAGGAAGGAATTAGGGCCAAAATGGCTGAGTGAATTGACGGGGAGGCATGTCCAAAAGCCGGCAGAACAGCCTACCGAGGAGGACGATGGCAAAAACAGACCTCCGGCGGCGTAGAGGCCCATGGATGTGGTGGCCTGGCTTCGCACGAGTGTGGCAGAGCTGGTGGTGGCGAGCACACAGTCTGGCAGTGGCTACAGTGGCAATGGTAGATGACTGGACATGGCGGAGCATGGTGGCGGCTTTGGATGACGTGGCGTGGGGTGCTAGGGAGCTCAGGAAGCATCGGCGTTTGAGGGGGAAGAAAGAGGAGGGGACGGCGAAGGTTTTTAAGAGCTTGGGCGGATGAGATCGTGGCCTTAGCAGCACCATTTCTTGCAGGTTTGAGGGCGGCAGCCACAGTGTCGTGCGCGCGATTCCCACATGAAAGGGGGTGACGACACCGGAGATCATGGGGGAGTGGGCGAGGACCAAGTCCACCGCCTTTTGAACCAAGGGCGAGCGCGCGGGGAGACGAGGCGAGGCGCCGATCGAACGGCGGAGGGGAAAATTTCCCCTCCGCCCTATCCGGACGGAGGAAGACGAAGGAGCTGATAGGCGGGCCTGGCCTGTCAGCAGGAGGGCAAGAGAACGAGGCGGCCGGGGTCTGACGGGCGGGCCCCACGGGTCAGCGAGAGAGGGAGTGGGGCAAGTGTCCAACAGGTGGCCTCCACTGGGTAGCGCGCGTGGGCCGCAAGCAAAGGCCTCCACTCATTGGCATACATCACAAAGTACCACGAATTCTGCGATTTCCCTTCTCATGATGGCTCACCAAAACTTTGTTTTGAGGTCTTGGTACATTTTAGTGCTTATGGGATGAATGGAGTACTACGTCTCATGAGCTTCCTGGAGGATTAAGTCTTTGAGTTCTTTGTTTTCTGGGACACACAATCGCTCTCCCATCCAGACTGTCCTGTTATCGTCTTCCGTGAATTCTTGGGCTTTTTCAACTCTCATGTTCTTCTTAAGTTCTTTGATCTCGGGATGATTCGCTTGGGCCTCACGAACTTGATCGAAGAGTGCAGGCTGGGCCTCTAGGGCTGCCATGAATCCAGGGTCAACAATACCCAGATTCAAATGTTTGAACTCCTGGTGCACTTCCTTGCACAGCATCTCTGCTCGAGTGGGGTTGCAATAACTTTTTCTGCTCAAAGCGTCTGGCACGACGTTGGCCTTTCCCGGGTGGTAGTGTATTCCCACATCATAATCTTTAATCAATTCCAGCCACCTTCTTTGACGGAGGTTCAGGTCAGGCTGGGTAAATATGTATTTCAGGCTCTTGTGGTCCGTGTAAATTTCACTGTGGTCGCCGATGAGGTAATGCCACCAAATCTTCAAAGCATAGACCATTGCAGCCAATTTCAAGTCATGTGTTGGATAGTTGCCCTCATGGGAGCGTAACTGGCACGATGCGTAGGCTACCACTCTACCTTCTTGCATCAACATGCATCCTAGCCCTTGGCCAGATGCATCACAGTACACCTGGAAGTCTTTCTTGGGATTTGGCAAGATTAGGACCAATGCCGAAACTAACTTCCTTTTCAGTTCTTCGAAGTTGCGATTGCACTCGGCTGTCCAGACAAACTTTACATGTTTCTTCAACAATTGAGTCATGGGTCTCGCAATCTTCGAGAAGTTCTCGATGAACCGGTGGTAATACCCCGCAAGTCCAAGGAAATCCTGCACTTGTGTCACTGTCTTGGGCGGTTTCTAATTGATAACAGACTCCACGTTCATTGGATCCACAGCAACTCCCTGGGCGATGATGTTGTGTCCGAGGAACTGCACTTCTCTCAGCCAAAAGTCGCATTTGCTAAACTTGGCATATAATTGGTGCTCCCTCAACTTCTTGAGAACCAAACAGAGATGTTGCTCATGCTCTTCTATTGATTTCGAGTAGACAGGATTTCATCGATAAAAACCACCATGAACTTGTCCAGAAACTCCATGAACACCTTGTTCATCAGATTCATAAAGAAGGCCGGTGCATTTGTCAGTCCAAAGGACATAACAGTGCATTCGTATAACCAATACCGAGTGGTGAAAGCTGTCTTCGGTATATCCTCTTCCCGGATCCTCAGCCGATGATAGCCTGATCGCAGGTCTATCTTGGAGAAGACGCTAGCACCCTCCAATTGATCGAAAAGATCATCAATCCTTGGCAAGGGTTACTTGTTCTTGATGGTGACATCATTTAGTGCACGATAGTCCACGCACATCCACTTTGTTTTGTCTTTCTTTTCCACGAAGATGACTGGTGCACCCCAAGGCGATGTGCTTGGTCGGATGTAACCCTTCTGTAGTAGATCGTCAACTTGCTTCTTGACTTCTGCCATCTCATTCGGTGCCATTCTGTAAGGCCTTTTGTATATTGGCACTGTTCTGGGTGCCAAATCGATTCTGAACTCGATTTCCCTTTCTAGTGGCATCCCCAGTAGATCTTCCAAAAGCACATCCGGGTATTCCCTCACTATCGGAATTTCCTCTATTTTCCGCTCTGGCTTCTTCCCACCTTCCAACGATTGCTCTACTGTGACCTGATTCAAGCTTGCTTCCTGTCGCTATGGCACTGGTGACTTGAAGATAACTGCTCTTCCCTCCGAACTGGTCACTGTAACAGTGCGGTCGGCACAGTTGATCACTCCTTTATGTCGGGTCAACCAATCCATTCCTAGGATGATATCTAGGTCTTTGCATTCCAGAAGGATGAGATTGGCTAGAAAGGGTGATCCTTAGATTTCTAGGCTCACTGAAGGGTTATAGTGAGCTGTGGTCATGTGGTTCCCAGGTGTATGAAACCGCATGGGGATCTTAAGTTCCACTATTTTAATCCCATGTGTTCCCACAAATTTCTTTGATATGAAAGAATGCGTTGCACTAGAATCAAAAAATATGGTTGCAGGTATTGAGTTCACAAGAAACATACCCAATACTACTTCCGGTGCAGCCTGCGCCTCTTCCGCGGAGACATGATTAACATGCCCCTTTATCACTTGCTGGTTGGCATTGGGGTTCTGGGGAGCTGCAGGCCTGGGTCCCATGCGTTTCGGCTTCAGGCACTTGTCGGCGAAGTGGCCTGGTTCATTGCAGTTGAAGCAGATGAGGGTCTTGCCCCCCGCTGTCTTTCCGTGGCTGACTCTGCTGCGCTGGTGCCATTGGTGGGCGCAGAGCAGGATGACGGTTGTGTTGCCCGCTGTTGCTGCTGTTGCCTCTAAAGTGCCCTAGCTGGAACGGACACTGCTGGCGGACAATCATGGTGGAAGGTCCACCCTGATGCCCCAGCATCACCCATGGCCTCTGGTGCTGCCCCTGGTGAGCTCGGAACTAGGCCGCTTTTCTCTTGCGGTCGATCTTGTTGCGCTGATTTTTTTGGCGGATCGCCTTATCCACCAGTTTCTCGAAGTCTGGATAGTCACTTGAGAGGAGCTGGTTAGTCAGCTCGTCGTCTAGTCCGTCCAGGAACTTCTCATGTCTCTCCGCATTGGTGCGGACATCCTCGGGCGCGTAGCGCGCCAAACGGTTGAAGTCGTGGAGGTACTCCATGACAGTCCTGTTTCCCTACACCAATTCCCTAAACTTCCTCTTCTTCTGTGCCACGATTCATGCCGGAATTTGAAGCTTTCGGAAGTTGTGGTAGAATTCAGCCCAGGTGACCTCGGTAGTAGCAGTGCGGGTCACAAGGAAATTGTCCCACCAAGCCGATGCGGGACCTTGGAGCTGGTGAGTTGCAAAAGCGACCTTTTCCTGATCGTTGCACTGGAGGAGATTGAGCTTCTTCTCGATTGCCAACAGCCAGTCATTGGCGTCCATGGGGTTGGTGGTGCTAGAGAAGGTTCGTGGCCTCAAGAACTCAGGCAATTTTGACTGAGGAGCGATGGCCGGGATGTGAGGTTGTTGGTGCTGTTGCTGCAGATTGTTTTGCTCATCTGCTGCATCATAATTGCCAACATCTGGTTCTGGTTGGCTAGGACATGTGCAAGCGTCGGGTTTTTCGGTAGTGGAGGTGGCATGTGATTAGGAGCTCCGGGGTTCTGGGGTGCTCCATCCTGCTGGTTGGTAGCGCTGGTGTTACTGGCAGCACAGTTACCATTCCTTATGTTCACCATCTGTAGGGGAAGATGGAAATGGGGGGAAAGGAGAAAAACGGATGGCTCAGAAAAAGGAGTGATAATTAAGTGGCTGAATTAAATTAACTAAAATTTATGATTGGAAACATGAGGAAAACCAGTTCAACTACTAATTATGGCGGGCACACCACAACAGACGGTATGCCACCAACTAACCCCAAGCAAGCATCCTAACATTACAACTAATCATGAAATGAAACTAAAAAAAGATGAAAACTGGGGACGACACGTCCAGTGCTTTGAGCGGCTCCTGCAATCATCCGAGTTGTAGTCCGCCTCCTACTCGTCACCCACCTCGTCGTCGGTGCGGCTCCTGGATCCACTCATGTAATGCACACTACCGTGAGCTGAGGAACTAGCCTCACTGCGGGTGCGGGATCCGCTAAAGGAGCTGCTGTCGTCGGTGGAAGTGAAGCCCCTGTGGATGCTGGTGCCTCCCAGAGAGCTGTTGTTGCTCGACGACGCACTGATCATGCTGCCCGTCAGTGCTAGTTCCGGTGCTGGAGTTGGAGCGGGCGCTGGCACTGGAGCTGGAGTTGGTGTCGGTGGCGGTGCGTGTGGCCCGTTCCTAGGGGCCAACTGAACCCACACTGGAGGAAGGGTCCTCTTTCTCGGGGTCAGACAAATCTTGGCCCCACCGGGTGGCGGCTATCCCTTCAACTCTGCGACCTCCTTCTTTAGATGGTCAACTTGGTTCTGGAGACTAATGATGGTCATCCAGTTGGCATCCTCCCGGTCGTGGGCTGCACGCACCCAGTTGGCATGTATGTAGTCCATGGCCCACATCGCCCGCCTCATGTGGATGATGGTGGTGTCATTCTCGTTGTCAGCTGGTTGAAAGGTGCTATAGACCTGGTAGTGAGCTCGGCTGGGTAGGTAGCAGTAGGCGGTGGTGCGGAGGGTAGAGTGGTGCCTCTGGCATAGCTCTCCGATCAGATAGAAAGCTACCTCCTGGCAGGTGTGATCGTAGGTACGCCTGCCAATCTTGACCTCCATGGATGGTAGGAGGTATCTCTCGCCTGGCAGCTCCAAGCGAACCCGGTGTGGGAGCTCACCCTCCATGGTCTCTACTGCGGTATACTCTAGGGCGTGGCTGTACCCCAAAGTGAAACTCATCATATGAAGCTCCTCCACAAATCCGCCCATGTCCATACCACGTTGGTTGGGAAGACTGTCCATCTATAGAAGGCAAGGAGAGAGGATCAATGTATGCCCAGATCCAAATAGAGTGAACAGTAAATCATTTGGAAGTAAAGAACAATTTTATGCATGAAATAATTTTGTATGTAAACTTGAGACCAACGGATTAATACAGCAGAACCAAATAGTATCAAATAAATTTTAAATAATTGGTACAAAACCAGTAGAAATATTTTATGCATGCCTTAAATCATACATCACCCCAATTAAACAACATTTTCCCCAAAATTTGGACTCCTATGCCATAACCCTTGAATAAAATTTCCACCCCAAACTTGACCTGACTCAAAACTTTCAGTCAAATAAAAGGTCAAGATTTTATCCCAATCCGAGAACAAATTTCCACTTTTCCCAAAATAACTCTAAGTGCAAGAAGCATATGCAAATGAGAATTTCAGAGGGCTCTTAGGGTTTCCATTTGGCTGGTCCTACGGTCAAGTTCGGCTCTGATACTAACTTCTAACGTCTAGAAATTTGTAACCAGAATTCTCAATATTTCTGTGTATAAAATCCCTATCCAGGAAAGCCAGGGTACACAATACCAAGTCACCATACAGAGTGCATCTTATAAACGACTAAAATTGTCTTACATAAATGCAGCGATAAAAACAAATAATGTCTATATACAACTAGCCAAGCGAAAGCTTCCAATCCACTGGCATCTTGACGGCAGAGCCAGCCTAGTCCTCTAGTTGCTCCTCATCAGACACATACTCCACCACTGAGACAGGGAAAAGGAGCAAGACTGAGTACCACCCACAGTACTCAACAAATCACACTCATAAATATGCACAATGCAAAGGGGGCAAGGATAGGCTGGAGGTTTATTTGCATAAAAGCAGTTGTAAACAGTAGTAGTTCGCAAATGGTAAAAAGATTGATTAATTGATCAATATTAATCCTCCACTGATCAACGTTACACCACACTAACCAGGCCCAACCATCCATCTGATATATACCAGTCCCATTAAGTCTAGTTAATTAAGTAAGGGTGAGACTAATCATAGTGAGTCTTGACCAATCGCCCTTATCCGTGGGCGCGGCTATTCAAATAGATTTAACTTTGATCAGAGGTGTACAACTGTACCCACAAGACACAGCCCCACACACATTCCCGTGAGCCGACGTGTCACCATGACACCCCACGAGAGGCTGTGACAGGACCGTTCCCACAAAAGCATAACAAATCTTGATGCCAAAGTCGTCACAGAAATCTTAAAAAACGCCGCTAGTGAATTGAATGCCGTTGTCTGTTATAATGTGATTGGAAACTCCAAATCAATATATAATACTCATGATGAAGTCTTTTGCCCTTGACGCTATTATGGTAGCAACGGATTTTGCCTCGATCCACTTTGTGAATTTGTCCACTGTGACGAACAAGTGTGTGAACCCTCTTGGCACTTTTTTGAACGGCTCAACCATGTCAATCCCCCAAACTGCAAAGGGCCAAGAGATTGGAGTTGTTTGTAGTTCTTGAGCTGGTAGATGTGTTTGCCGTGCAAAGAACTGACATCCCTCGCATGTCCGAACTATGTCTTTGGCATCTGTAACCGTAGTTGGCCAGAAGAACCCTTGCCTATAAGACTTTCCGACTAGCGTTCTTGATGCAGCGTGGTTGCCACTGATGCCCGAGTGGATGTACTACAGTATCTGCTTGCCCTCCTCAGGTGTGACGCAGCGCATGAGGACTTCGGATGTGCTTATACGATAAAGGTCTTCACCGACTACGAGGAAACATTTGCTTCGATGTTTGATCTACTCGGCCTCATTGCGATCTTCTGGGAGCTCATCTTCCAAGAGGAACCTGATGACTGGAGTCCACCAATCTTGAGAGATGGTTAGTACTTCATTTGTTGCCGGGGTAGGTTCAGCCCCCGACTGCTCAAGTACTGTTTTTTCTTGACTGACGGCTCCAATAGTTGCTCGACAAAGATTCCAGTCATGACCACCTCTCGTATGGATCCCATGTTGGCTAACTCATCTGTAGCTTCGTTATATTGGTGTAGCACGTGTGTAATCTCTAGCCCATCGAACTTGTTTTCCAGCTTTCATACCTCCTGATAGTAAGCCACCATGTTGTCGTCCAGACACGTCTAGTCTTTCATGTTACGCCCAGAAATTCGTAACCAGAATTATGAACATTTCTGTGTATAAAATCCCTGTCCAGGAAAGCCAGGGTACACAATACCAAGTCGCCATACAGAGTGCGTCTTATAAACAGACTAAAATTATCTTACATAAATGCAGCGATAAAAACAAATAATGTCTATATACAACTAGCCAAGCGGAAGCTTCCAATCCACTGGCATCTTGACGGCGGAGCCAGCCTAGTCCTCCAGTTGCTCCTCATCAGACACGTACTCCACCACTGAGAGGGGGAAAAGGAGCAAGACTGAGTACCACACAGTACTCAACAAATCACACCCACAAATACGCACAATGCAAAGGGGCCCAGGATAGGCTGGAGGTTTATTTGCATAAAAGCAGTTGTAAATAGTAGTAGTTCGCAAATGATAAAAAGTTTGATTAATTGATAATATTAATGCTCCATTGATCAACGTTACACCACACTAACCAGGCCCAACCATGCATCTGAACTATACCAATCCCATTAAGTCTAGTTAATTAAGTAAGGGTGAGACTAATCACGGTGAGTCTTGACCAATAGCTCTTATCTGCAAGTGCGGCTATTCAAATAGATTTAACTTTGATCAGAGGTGTACAACTGTACCCACAAGACACAGCCCCACACACGTTCCGGTGCACCGACGTGTCACCACGACACCCCGCGAGACACTGTGACTGGACCGTTCACACAACCTCTCCCTAACCATCCAACCACGCTGAGGTTACACCTGTCGACGAGGCACACCATATTCGCCAGACTACCCCCCTTGCGCCACAATGGATCCGAAAGCCGATCAGCCCATCCCCTGGCCGACCCAACTCCATCACGCCCATTCTCACCATCGGTGCCTAGGAGAGGGAGAAGAGACGTGTTAACGCCAAAATTTGGCACGGCTCATATCAGATTCGGTAAAGATAGAAGCTATATCAACGGGAGGAAATTAATCCAGAAGAAACCGGATTTGAGAAGGAATCGTGAAGACCACGTTATGGCAGTTATTTATCTTATCTATTAGATAGTTTTATCTTTTAGGAAACCTGATCTCTTGTCCGATCAGGTCTGTTAGTTTTCCTTTTCTAGTTAGGAAAGTCCTGTTCCGTGTCCTATAAGGACTCATGTAACTCGGGGTATAAATACGTACGCCCGGGCACCTTGTAAATTATCCACACATATCAATAAACTTCGGCGCATCGCCACCCTTTCGACGGGTTCTTGCTTCTCGAGCGGGGCTGCATCGGTTAGGTCCGAACTCCTGCGAGAGGGTAAGACTCGTCACCCCTTACCCAGGTGTATCTGCCCTGTCTACGGCTGCATCGGTTCGGTCCGACCTCTTAGGCCGATCAGGTATACCACATCACGCGTGCGTAGATTTTATCAGCTTACTGGGGGCGATTTATCATCAGTTCATGCTGCATCGGTTGGGTCCGACCTACTGAGCTGCCAGCGATAAATCGTTCCTGCTAGGTTGATGGTTTTCGCGCAAGTGTCTTATCGGAATGTATAGCCGATAAGTTATCTTATTACATCACAGTTGCATTAGGTCTATCGGCTTGTTGAGGTTCCTTTATTATTATTAATCTGTGCTGCATCAGTTAGGTCTGAACTACTAGATTGATAATAATAGATTTATCCTTGACGAGTCGATCGGTGTATATGCGACGTTCTATCGGAGTGCTTAGCCGATAGGTTATCTTTTTATAAAGCCGACTGTATTATCTTTACTATTTTGGTCATCTATATTATCAACGGTTTTCTAGCCGATGCACATGTGTTTCCTTGGCAGTCGGCTAGTTTACTATTCTGCCTATCTATTTTATCATCGACTTCTAGCCGATGCACATGTTATACTGACAGCTTATCTATTTGCTTATAGTGTTATCGGTTTCCTAGCCGATACACAGGTGCCATCGGCCATCGGCTACAAGGGGCCTACATCAGTCCGTATCGGCCGATAGCCGATGTGCAATTGCTGCTGACCCGAGCACGAGCACGCCGAGGACAAGGGCCCGGGTACAGGCGTAGCCGATGTGCGAGCACTGTTGGCGCCATCGGCTAAAGGAAGACTTTATCGGCTTATCGGCCGATCGCTGCTGGTAGCCGGACGCGGGCACGAGGTCCCGGGCTCGGGCAACAGACGAGAACCCGAGCGTGGGCAATAGGCAAAGACCCGGGCGCGGACACAGGCGAGGGCCCGGGCAAGTCGGGCAGTCGGTTCAGGGGAATTCGGTACAGGAGCTATCGGCAATCGGTTGGAAGGAATCTACATCAGTATGTCGGCCGATTGATTCACTGAATTAATATTTTCTCCTTGTCAATTATTGGGTCAAATTGACTGGCACGCCTGCGAACCTCAAATATTTTAGGACCTGCACTGGAGCTAAGCAGATCTCCCAGGCCTTCGTATGTTCAATCGCATCAAGCCAGATCATCAACAAGCTTCTTGGCACACCCGGTGGTTTTTGGTGCGAACATATTTTTGGCACGCCTGGTGGGACACGATCTTCATATCATCACAGTATATCCTATCGGCTGAATCAACACGTTTTTGACCCGGTGGGACCAGAACTTCAACATGGATGGAAAGGAGGTCAGCACAAATAATATGATTCCAGTCACAATGGAAGACTTGACCGAAGAACAAAGACAACAAGTGGAGCAGAACATCGTGGAGTTTCAGAAGCTTTGTCTACAATCCTTCGATATGACAGATCAAGGGCCGATTCAAAAATTACAGTTTCCAAAGCCTGTTCTTATTGACGAATTGAGCCATACATCGCCTACAAGTTCACAAAAGCAACTTCAAGACATGGTTAACAAAGCAGTTCATCATGCATTGACCGATCAATCTGGGGCATTGGTGAACACATTACAGAGCTTAATCGTGAAGGCGGAGAGCCGATTCAACTGGCTGGGGGGCAACAAGATGGAATTCCTCAAGGATATTATCGGACTGCATACTATGGGGGGCATCGACAGAGTTATCCAGAAGTTATCCCTGAATACAATTATCAGAGGGTATATCAGAGGCAAAATCGGCTACAAACTCCACCTCTGCGTTATTACAATGAAGATCCAAGAGAAGAAGATTTATCGGCAAGAATCACAGAGGTGATGAAAGAACAATTCGGCTTAAAGCCGAAGGAAGAAATATTTATGTATTGGCATCCATATCCAAATTGGTTTGATAGAGTTCCATTGCCACGCCGATACAGAGTACCAGACTTTTCCAAATTCTCGAGGCAAGATGATGTATCTACAGTGGAACATGTCAGCCGATTCTTGGCTCAATGTGGAGAGGCATCGGCTGTAGAAGCTTTGAGAGTTAGACTCTTCCCGTTATCATTATCCGGATCGGCCTTTACATGGTTTTCTTCATTGCCACCTAACTCAGTTCGAGGTTGGGCCGATCTGGAAAAGCGATTCCACAAGTATTTCTTTATGGGGAGTCAGGAGATGAGTTTGATAGACTTAACATCGGTAATACAGAAGCCGGAGGAATCAGTCGCAGAATATATCCAGCGGTTTCGGGATGTTAGAAGCCGATGTTATAGTTTAAGTCTGGATGATGCACAGCTGGCCGAGTTAGCATTCCAAGGTTTGGTGGCTCCGATCAAGGAAAGATTTTCATCAGAAGACTTCGAGAGCCTAGCACACCTAGTACAAAAGGTATCGGCTCATGAAAGCCGACTTCAAGAGGCCAGGAAGGAATATTGAGGCCCAAACAGAAGAAGAATTTCGAAGTTTGATAACAAACTCCGAAATTGGGGGGCATGTGTTAACGCCAAAATTTGGCACGACTCATATCAGATTCGGTAAAGATAGAAGCTATATCAACCGGAGGAAATTAATCCAGAAGAAACCGGATTTGAGAAGGAATCGTGAAGACCACGTTATGGCAGTTATTTATCTTATCTATTAGATAGTTTTATCTTTTAGGAAACCTGATCTCTTGTCCGATCAGGTCTGTTAGTTTTCCTTTTCTAGTTAGGAAAGTCCTGTTCCGTGTCCTATAAGGACTCATATAACTCGGGGTATAAATACGTACGCCCGGGCACCTTGTAAATTATCCACACAGATCAATAAACTTCGGCGCATCGCCACCCTTTCGACGGGTTCTTGCTTCTCGAGCGGGGCTGCATCGGTTAGGTCCGAACTCCTGCGAGAGGGTAAGACTCGTCACCCCTTACCCAGGTGTATCTGCCCTGTCTACGGCTGCATCGGTTCGGTCCGACCTCTTAGGCCGATCAGGTATACCACATCACGCGTGCGTAGATTTTATCAGCTTACTGGGGGCGATTTATCATCAGTTCATGCTGCATCGGTTGGGTCCGACCTACTGAGCTGCCAGTGATAAATCGTTCCTGCTAGGTTGATGGTTTTCGCGCAAGTGTCTTATCGGAATGTATAGCCGATAAGTTATCTTATTACATCACAGTTGCATTAGGTCTATCGGCTTGTTGAGGTTCCTTTATTATTAATAATCTGTGCTGCATCAGTTAGGTCTGAACTACTAGATTGATAATAATAGATTTATCCTTGACGAGTCGATCGGTGTATATGCACGTTCTATCGGAGTGCTTAGCCGATAGGTTATCTTTTTATAAAGCCGACTGTATTATCTTACTATTTTGGTCATCTATATTATCATCGGTTTTCTACCGATGCACATGTGTTTCCTTGGCAGTCGGCTAGTTTACTATTCTGCCTATCTATTTTATCATCGGCTTCTAGCCGATGCACATGTTATACTGACAGCTTATCTATTTGCTTATAGCGTTATCGGTTTCCTAGCTGATACACAGGTGCCATCGGCCATCGGCTACAAGGGGCCTACATCAGTCCGTATCGGTCGATAGCCGATGTGCAATTGCTGCTGACCCGAGCACGAGCACGCCGAGGACAAGGGCCCGGGTACAGGCGTAGCCGATGTGCGAGCACTGTTGGCGCCATCGGCTGAAGGAAGACTTTATCGGCTTATCAGCCGATCGCTGCTGGTAGCCGGACGCGGGCACGAGGTCCCGGGCTCGGGCAACAGACGAGAACCCGAGCGTGGGCAACAGGCGAAGACCCGGGCGCGGACACAGGCGAGGGCCCGGGCAAGTCGGGCAGTCGGTTCAGGGGAATTCGGTACAGGAGCTATCGGCAATCGGTTGGAAGGAGTCTACATCAGTATGTCGGCCGATTGATTCACTGAATTAATATTTTCTCCTTGTGAATTATTGGGTCAACTCCGCCTATGTTGTCCCAACTATAAAGCGGTTCTCCGCCTATGTTGTCTCAACATAGCAGGTCCCAAGCCCTGGTTAAGGAGGAGGGGAGGGCCCCCTGTCCCTAAAAGGTTGTGTTAGGCTTGGCGAGCCAACGTAAAACCTAGCCAATCAGATGGAGATGAAACCCAAAAGAAAACCGTTGGGGCGTAACCCTCTTAGCGACGCGCCATATCGGAACCCCGGTATGGTGTTAAATGGCAAGGCCGGGTCGTCACCCCCGTGACGCGCCAGTGTCGTGATCTGGGCACGGTGTTAAGTGAGCAAGGATCGGATCGTCGCTTCCTTAGTGGCGCGCTACATCGGCGCCCGATGTAGTGATAAATGAGCAAGGTCTTCACATCTGACTCGACGGGTGCGAAGGGTAAGGAAGCTAGTCGAGCCAACTAGGATTCGTTTAGGTAGTTGGAATGTAGGGTCTCTTACGGGTAAGTTGAGAGAGTTAGTTGATACAGCGTTTAGGAGGCGTGTTAATATCTTATGCGTTCAAGAGACTAAATGGAAGGGTCAGAAAGCGAAGGAGGTAGATAATACTGGCTTCAAGCTTTGGTACACAGGGACAACTGCAAATAGAAATGGGGTAGGAGTTCTGATTGACAAGAGCCTCAAGAACGGTGTGGTGGATGTGAGAAGACAAGGAGATAGGATCATCTTAGTCAAGCTTGTCATTGGTGACATGGTCTTGAATGTAATTAGTGCGTATGCACCCCAAGTAGGCTACAATGAGAGTGATAAGAGACAGTTCTGGGAAGACTTAGATGGTATGGTTAGAGCTATACCTAGTACCGAGAAGCTTTTCATAGGTGAGATCTCAACGCCATGTAGGTGCAACAAATGCAGGCTTTGAGGCGGCACACGGAGGTTTTGGGTACGGTAGTAGGAATCAGGAGGGAGAGGAAGTCTTAGACTTTGCTATAGCTTTTGACCTGATGGTAGCCAACACTTTCTTTAGGAAGAGACAATCCCACTTAGTAACTTTTAGTAGTGGCCAACACTCTAGCCAGATTGACTTTGTCCTCACAAGAAGAGAGGATAAACAGGCATGCCTGGATTGTAAGGTAATACCTGGAGAGTGTGTGGTTTCTCAACATAAGCTTTATTGGCTGACTTGCACTTCCAGGTGCGCGTTCGTAGGGACAAACAAGCTAAGATTGCAAAAACGAAGTGGTGGAAATTGAAAGGAGAGTTGGCAGAGGTTTTAAGAAAAGGTATCGAAGAGGCCCTTGGGATGGAGAAGACGACGCAAACAACATGTGGAAGAAGATGGCAACCTGCATCCGGGAGGTGCTTCAGAGGTGTTTGGAGTGACTAAAGGGAGTGGATGCGAACCTAGAGAACTTGGTGGTGGAATGAGGGCGTCCAAAAGGCTATTAAGGAGAAGAAAGAATGCTATAGGCGTTTATACCATGATAGGAGCGTGGACAATATAGAGAAGTATAAGGTGGCAAAGAAGGCAGCAAAGCGTGCTGTGAGTGAGGCAAAAGGGCAGGCTTACGAAGGTCTATACCAACGATTGGGTACAAAAGCAGGAGAGAAGGACATCTATAGGATGGCTAGGGTTCGCGAAAGGAAGACGAGGGACCTCAACCAAGTTATGTGCATTAAGGACGAGAGGGAGTAGCTTTTGGTAAAGGAGGATGAGATCAAACATAGATGGCAAGAGTATTTTGACAAGTTGTTCAATGGTGAGAACAGAACACAACCGTTCAGTTAGATGACTCTTGGATGACACCAATAGCGCTTTGTGCGGAGGATCCAAGAATCAGAAGTCAGAGAGGCGTTGAAAAGGATGAAAGGGGTAAGGCAATGGGCCCTGATGGTATCCCAATCAAGGTGTGGAGATGCCTAGGGGATATAGCTATAGTATGGCTAACCGAGGTTGTTCAACAATATTTTTCGGTCAAACAAGATGCCTGATGACTGGAGGAGGAGTATATTGGTACCGATCTATAAGAATAAGGGAGACATTCAAAGTTGCACTAATTATCGAGGAATTAAGTTGATGAGCCATACGATGAAGCTATGGGAGCGAGTAATCGAGCACCGCCTAAGAGGAGTGACGCGGGTCTCTATGAACCAATTGGTTCATGCCCGGAAGGTCAACCATAGAAGCAATTTTCTATTAAGACAAGTTATGGAGCGGTATAGGGAGCAGAAGAAGGACCTACACATGGTTTTTATTGATTTGGAGAAGGCCTACGACAAGATACCAAGGAATGTTATGTGGTGGGCATTGGACAAACATAAAGTTCCAACAAAGTACGTTTCCCTCATTAAGGACATGTACAACAATGTTGTGACTAGTGTTCGAACAAGTGATGGTGACACATGTGACTTCCCGATCAAGATAGGACTACATCAAGGGTCAGCTTTGATCCCTTATCTATTTGCCTTGGTGATGGATGAAGTCACAAGGGACATACAAGGGAATGTCCCTTGGTGTATGCTTTTCGCGGACGATGTAGTATTAGTTGATGAAAGCCGAGCGGGAGTAAATAGGAAACTAGAGTTGTGGCAGTAGACTCTAGAGTCCAAAGGTTTTAGACTCAGCAGAACTAAAACCGAATATATGGCATGTGACTTCGGCACTGCTAGACATGAGGAGAGGGATGTTAGTTTGGATGGTCAAATAGTACCCAAGAAGGATACCTTTCGATATTTGGGATCAATGCTACAGAGAGATGGAGATATCGATGAAGATGTTAGCCATAGAATCAAAGCGGGGTGGATGAAGTGGCGTCAAGCATCGGGTATTCTCTGTGACAAGAGGGTACCACAGAAGCTAAAAGGCAAGTTCTATAGAACGGCGATTAGACCGGCAATGTTGTATGGTGCAGAATGTTGGCCTATAAAAAGACGACATGTTTAGCAGTTGAGTGTTGCGAAAATGCATATGCTACGTTGGATTTGTGGTCATACAAGAATGGATCGAGTCCAAAATGATGATATACGTGATAGGCTAGGGGTAGCACCAATTGAAGAGAAGCTTGTCCAACACCGGTTGAGATGGTTTGGACATGTCCAGCGGAGACCTCCAGAGGCACCAATGCATAGTGGAATCTTAAGGCGCGACAGTGATGTTAGGAGAGGCAGGGGAAGACCAAAATTGACATGGGAGGAGGCAATAAAAAGGGACTTGAAAGGATGGAATATACCCAAGGATTTGTCTTTGAATAGGTCTGCTTGGAAAGCACCCATTTACGTGCCTGAACCTTGTTTTGCGGCTCCTGTTGGGTTTCAACTCTAGCCTACCCCAATTTGCTTGGGACTAAAAGGCTTTGTTGTTGTTGTTGTTGTTGTTGTTGTTGTTGTCAATTATTGGGTCAAATTGACTGGCACGCCTGCGAACCTCAAATATTTTAGGACCTGCACTGGAGCTAAGCAAATCTCCCAGGCCTTCGTATGTTCAATCGCATCAAGCCAGATCATCAACAAGCTTCTTGGCACACCCGGTGGTTTTTGGTGCGAACAAGACGCTACAAGCCCAGCCGTTGCCCACACTGGCTTGTGGAGTGTACGAGTATTTGCCCAAGGGGTTCCTACGAATCGGTCCTTTATTGCCATGGGTGCGACTAACAAAACCATGCACCCACAGCCCACCAACTTGGTTCACCACGAGTTGGGAATCCCCGTGCACTACCAGTTGGTGAATGCCAACTGATATAGCGATGCGGAGCCTGTGGATAAGTGCCTCGTACTCAGCGACAACGTCAAGACGATGCCAGCCCCTACTCTGCCAATCCGCAGAGAAGCATCGAAGTACATCGTCCAGTATTCTAACTTGTCCGCTGGAGTAGCCGTCTGAACCTCTGTCCACTCGGCCACGAAGTCGACAAGTACTTGTGACTTGATTGCTATCCAAGGTTGAAAGACAATATCAAACGCCATCAGCTTGAGTGCCCATTTAGCGATTCTACCAGTGTCCTCACGATTGTGTAGGACATCCTCAAGTGGATACTATGTGACAATTGTAACTTGATGCGACTGGAAATAGTATACCAACTTCCGGATAGTTATAAGTAAACCATAAAGCAGCTTCTCAACTTGGGGATATCTTATCTTGGAGTCGGTTAGGACTTCGCTGACGAAGTAGACTGGCCTCTGTACTTTTTGTAAATGCCCAGGCTCTGCCCGCTCTATGACCAACACTGTGCTGACTACCTGAGAGGTTGCCGCTAGATACAGCATGAGTGGTTCTAGGGGCATGGGTGATGCCAACACGGGTGGTGATGTGAGAAACTTCTTGAAGTCTTCGAAGGCATGCCCCGTTCGCTAATTTGGGAAATGAATCGGCTGAGTGCCGCCATTTAGCCGGTCAGCTTCTGTACATCCTTCTGGCTAGTCGGTGGTGCCATGTTCATGATAGCGTTGACTTTCTCTGGATTAGCCTCGATGCCTCGCTGTGATATCATGAAGCCAAGTAACTTACCCGAAGGTACGCCAAAGACGCACATCTCCGGGTTCAACATCATCTTAAATCTCCGAAAGCTTTGAAAAGTTTCTTCTAAGTCAGTGAAAAGGTCTTCCTTGACTTTGGTCTTGATTACCACATCATCAACATACGCCTCCACATTGCACCCGAGTTGAGTGTGAAGACACCGCTGGATAGCATGTTGATATGTTGCGCGAGCGTTTTTCAACCCAAACGGCATAGTGACATAGTTGTATGCACCAAATGGCATGATAAAAGAAGTCTTTAGGTAGTCCTCCTTCTTTAGGCTGATTTGATGATATCCTGAGTAACAGTCGAGAAAACTGAGCAACTCGCACCCCACAATGGAGTCGACCACCTGATCTATCTTGGGTAGACCAAATGGATCCTTGGGGCATGCCTTGTTTAGGTCGGTATAGTCAACACACATGCACCATTTACCGTTCTTCTTCCGGACCAGGACTGGGTTTGCTAGCCAATCCGGGTGATAGACCTCTTTGATGAACCCAGCCGCAAGGAGTTTGGTTATCTTCTCCCGAATAGCATCTTTGCGGTCTTGTGAGAAGTGCCACAGTCGTTGTTTGACTGGTTTGGCATCCGGCTTGACGTTGAGGGAATGCTCGATCACCTCCCTAGGTACACCAGGCATGTTGGAAGGTTTCCAAGCAAATATATCCATGTTCGCCTGGAGGAAGGTGACGAGCACGTCTTCCTATTTGGGGTCGAGTCCAGTCCTGACAAGCGCAGTCTTGGTGGGGTCGGAACGGTCCAAGGGATCTTCTTTGTATCTGAATCTGCTGAAATTCCCTGACTTAGCTGCTTTCCTCGCCAGAACTTGGTCGTCCTCGTTTGCATCTGTTGCTATTAGTCGGATATTGTTTCGTCCGACTGCAGCCTCTAGAGATTGGGCCAGCTCGCAGCTCTCCTTGTCACAGGTGAAGGCTTGCTTAATGTCGCTGCGCAAGGAAAGTACTCCTGCTGGTCCTGGCATCTTGAGCACCATGTATGTATAATGAGGCACCGCCATGAACTTGGCTAGTGCTGGCCGTCTGAGTATGGCGTGATATGCGGTTTTGAAGTTAGCAACCTCAAAGCAGATGTTCTTGGTGTGGAAATTCTCCCATGTGCCAAAATTAACTAGCAGAGTGATCTATCCGAGTGGAGTGGAAGAGAGGCCAGGAATTTCCCCTTGGAAGGGAGCAGTACTCGGCCGTAGCTTGGATCGAGGGATCTTCATCTCGTCGAGCGTTTTGGCGAACAATATGTTGAGAGGACTTACTCCATCGACGAGAACCTCTCTCAACTTGATACTCCTGATGACCGGATCAAGGACGAGTGGGTAACGCACTGGATGCGTGACTCGGTCGGGGTGGTCGCGCTGTCAATTTGATTGCCTTCTCTGACCAGCGCAGGTATTGGGGGGCATCTGTTGAGACCGAGTTGTCTTCTCGGGTTGTTAGCTTTTGTTTTCTCTTGGACTCATATGCAGACGGCCCTCTGAAGATGTGATTGAGCTCAGCCTGGGGATCTTGGTAGTCGTTGGCTGCTCCCGAATCTGGCTTGTACTTGTCTTTGGCATCGCCAGATACTGATGTTTGCTACGAAGCGAATTTTTTGAGCATGAAGCAATTCTTAGCCACGTACTGCCCCTTTGGGTAGAAAGGGCATGGCCCATTCTTGACTTTCTGGTAGTCATCCGTCCTTGAGGGTCGTGGCCGACTGCGCTCCACAGCTGCCACAATGTTGTCCGACTTGTGTTTACGATTGTCGGACTCAGTCGGGGCTGTATCGTCAGTGTCTTTCTTTTCCTTCTGTCGGGGCTCCTTCTTGTCTTCCAGTGCCTCGGTAACAGTATTGGCCGAGTCGATGTATTTGTTGGCCATGTCGAATAGAGCCTTGATAGAACTCGGAGGCTTTCGAGTGAACTTGGTGATGCACGAGGTGTCCTTAACTCCCTTGCGGAAGGCAGCGATGATGACCTTGTCCTTGGTCATTGGTATCGAGTTCCTCTTCTAGGAAAACCTCTTGATGAAGTCACGGAGGGACTCGTTCTTCCTTTGGTGACATTGACATAAGTCATACTCAGAAGATGGCCTCTCATATGTTCCTTGGAAGTTGGCAATGAAATGCTCTCGGAGTTCTCCCTAGGAGCCGATTGATCGCTTGGGAAGGCCAGTAAGCCATGTTCTCACTGAGCCAGCTAAGGCGACTGGGAGATAGTTAGCCATGGCCTTATGATCGCCTCCGGCTTCACGGATCGCCAAAATGTAGACCATGAGCCAGGACTCGGGGTTAGTCTTCCCATCGTACTTTTCGATTCCAGTCGGCTTGAAACACGATGGCCAGTCGACTTGTAGCTCGTGGGTGAATGCCGGTACTCCATCTGCGTGAGGGCTCCGACTCCGGCTACGGCGATGAAACCGCTTGTGGTGGAGGCCAAAATGCTCATGCTCATCTTCTAGTCGGCGGCGCTCGTCCTCCTCTCGCTCCGGGCGTCGGGCGTTGATGTCTTGACATAGATCGTGCCGTAGTCGCCCTCGGGCATCCTGGTTGTCACAGCGGTCGTCCTGATGGTGTCACCGTCGGTCATTGTTCTAATTGCTGAGTGACATATGGCGTGACTTTGAGTGAGGCTGGCTAGAGCCGGCTGCGCGGCGCCGTGCTGAGGCAGATGAGATCGCTGCATCTGAAGCTGTCTTGTTCAACGGTATTAGGGTGTCTCCGGATTGTTGTCGCTGCTGACAGGTCGTAGTGGTGATCATTGCTTTGATCATTGCGATGGTCGGGGTGGCCTGGTGGTCGAGCCTGAACTACATGGTGTCAAGTAATGTGGTAGCGGCCACGATGTTCTGTTGTGGGGTCACAAAGACGTCATGGTCGCCTACTCGGGTTTGGAGGATCTCCTGTTGTGCAGTCTGCCCAACCTTGCGTAGGCTGTCATTACAAGTGTCGCGCTCGGCCTACATGCATCGTGCATCTTCCTCTTGTTGCTCATGCAGTCGACGAGCTTCCTCCTCTTGTTGTTCACATAGTCGGTGTGCATCTTGAGTAGGAGTTGAGCCCTTCGACGTCATGAAGACTTCGCGTGGTGGGGTGAAGCTTGCCAAGCTGCTGTCCAACTAGGAGTCGGAGTTGGAGTAGTTGAGGGGTGTAATTACAACTCCAACCTCCCTAGATCAGATCTCAAGCGGCTCTGGGCCGTATCTAAGTCAAACCTTGGCAGATTGGATCTACCGCGTCAGAGTGAGATCGAAATTGTCCGTGGCATTATTGAGTCCAAATGGGAGATTGACGATCTCCTCTCTTAGCCCAATCTCAGCTAGCTCGAGGCCTAGTCCGAGTCAAAGACCAAAAGAAAGAGTTGTCCTGAGACTCGCAAATCTTGAGGATTGCTGCAGCATGTCGTCGAAGATTGCTGTAGCGTTGAGTAGTCCAACTAGCGTGGAGTCGGCTTGGTTTCTGGCCAATCGGATCAAGTCCGAGTCGGACAGGGTGAGGTCGCTGAATTTGTCGGTGATGAAGTCGAGGCTCCTGAAGCTAATTGTCTACTTGGGGAAGAACTTGATGCCGTCGATTTTGGTGGTTGGATCCATCAGGCTTGTTAAAGATGATCTCGACAAAGCCCTACCTGGCACACCAACTGTCGATGTTTTGTATCGGCAATAATAATATGGGGCTACTCGTGAGACCTAAACTTGATGGATTGCAAAGGAACATGAAACAATTTATCCTGGTTCAGGCCCTCGAGGTGTGGTATTACTCTACTTCTAGCTATTGTGTATTGCCTTTGAGGTTTCTCTAGTGAGATTCTGTTCTGCCCTAGGGGACTCCTCTCCTCTCCTTATATACCGAGTCGGCAAGGTTACAAGGTAGGAATCCTAGTCGGACTTGACCAAGGGATTTCCTTCAAGGAATACAACGTACTCGACTAGGACTATATCCCTTTCCTTATCGTATAAGGTAATATGCACCAAGTCCTGTTGCATCCCTAATTATAGGATTGGGCCAATCCTCTATCCTAGTGGCCAGAAAGCTTCTCATGAGATACCTGGGGCCCTTGGCCTCCACATCCCTATAGTGAAAGAATACCCAGATGTGTTCCCGTAGGACTTGCCCGGAATGCCACCCCTAAGAAAAATTGAATTCCGCATTGATCTTGCACTTGGAACTGCACCCATCTACAAGAGACCATACCGCATGGTAGCAAATGAGTTGGCGGAGGTAAAGAAGCAGTCAGAAGAGTTGAAGGAGAAAGGGTTCATCCGCCCGAGTACATCGCCTTGGGGACACCCAGTTATATTCGTGGAGAAGAAGAATAAGTCCAAGTGTATGCGCATCGATTATCGTGCCCTCAACGAGGTCACCATTAAGAACAAGTATCCACTCCCCAGGATCGACGACCTATTTGATCAATTGAAAGGAGCCAAGGTGTTCTCCAAGATTGACCTCTAGTCAGGCTATCACCAGTTGAGGATACGGGAAGAAAATATTCTCAAGTCAGCCTTTACCACTCACTATGGCTTGTATGAATGCACCGTCATGTCCTTTGGATTAACCAATGCCCCGACCTTCTTCATGAATCTGATGAACAAGGTGTTCATGGAATATTTGGACAAATTCATGGTTGTTTTCATTGATGATATATTAATTTACTCCAAATCCGAAGAAGAGCATGAGTTGCACCTACGTCTAGTGTTGGAGAAGCTTCGTGAGCACCAGTTGTATGCCAAATACAGCAAATGTGACTTTTGGCTGACCAAAGTCAAGTTTCTCGGACATGTGGTATCCGAGTATGGTGTGGCTATTGACCCCACGAATGTTGAGGCAATGACCAAGTGGAGATCGCCGAAGATGGTCCCATAGATCCGCAGCTTCCTTGGACTAGTAGGGTATTACCATAGCTTTATGGAGAACTTCTCGAAGATCGCCAAACCCATGACCAATCTGCTGAAGAAGGAAGAGAAATTCATATGGACGCCCGAGTGCGAAAAGGCTTTCAAGTGCTCAAGGAGAAGCTGGTGTCTTCTCCGGTCCTAATCCTACCTAACATCCATAAGGTCCAAGTGTTCTGTGATGCTTCACATCAAGGTTTGGGTTGCGTTCTCATGCAGGAAGGACAAGTTGTGGCGTATGCATCTCGTCAGCTGTATCTGCACGAATTTAACTACCCTACCTACGATCTGGAGTAGGCAGCCATAGTTCACACCTTGAAGTTATGGCAGCATTATCTCATTGGGAATCATTGTGAAGTCTACACGGATCATATGAGCCTCAAGTATATCTTCATCCAACTAGATTTGAACCTCCGATAGAGAAGATAGCTTGAGTTAATTAAACATTACGATTTGGGCATTCACTACCATCCAGACAAGGCCAATGTTGTGGCTAACGCTTTGAGTCATAAGAGTTATGTCAACACAATCAGTGTCGACCCACGGTCACCCAATCTTTGTAGGGAGATATAGTCCCTGAATCCCCATGTCATTAACCATGGCTCTATGGCAACCATTGAAGCTGAGTCCCTGCTCATTGATCAAATTCGTAAAGCACAGGTAGAGGACGTTGATATTAGAGCCCTCAAGAAGAACATGAGAAGGGGAAAAGCCATTGGATTCATGGAAGACGAACAAGGCACAATGTGGAACGAAAATTGTATCTGTGTTTCCGACAAGCCCGAGCTCAAGAAACTTATATTACAAGAAGCATACCCGAGCCAGTATTCAATCCACCCCAATAGCACTAAGATGTATCATGATCTGAAAGAGAAGTATTGTTGGGTCAGCATGAAACAAGAAATAGCAGAGTTCGTGGAAATTTGCGATGTATGCCAGCAAGTCAAAGCTGAGCATCAGAGGCCAGCAGGCTACTCCAACCCTTAAAGGTGATAGAATGGAAGTGGGAAGAGATAGGGATGGACTTTATCACTGGACTTCCCTGAACTCAAGGAGGGTACGACTCGATATGGGTAGTCGTGGACAGGCTGACCAAGGTGGCACATTTCATTCCGGTCAAGACAACTTACTCTCGCAGTAAGCTGGCAGAGCTATATTTTGCCAGGATAGTCTGTTACCATGGCATCCTCAGAAAGATTGTGTCCGATCGTGGCAGTCAATTCACATAGAAGTTCTGGCAGAAACTGCAAGAAGAAATGGGCACGTGTTTGAACTTCAGTATAGCATATCACCCCAGACCGACAGTCAGACAGAGAGGATCGACCAGATTCTTGAGGATATGCTCCGAGCATGTGTTCTGGATTTTGGCAAAACTTGGGATAAAAGCCTTCCTTCCGCCGAGTTCTCATATAACAACAACTATCAGTCTAGTCTGTGAATGGCACTGTTTGAAGCTATGTACGGACAAAAGTGTAGGACCTTGCTCTTATGGGACCAAATGGGGCAACGTCAAATTTTTGGGTCCGACATTATATGTGAAGCTAAGGAAAAGGTGAGGGTTATTCAATAGAATCTTAAGGCAGCACAGTCCTGACAGAAGAGCTACGCTGACACCCGACGAAGAGACTTGACTTTTGAGGAAGGAGACTTCATGTATCTGAGGGTTACACCATTCCAAGGTGTACGACGGTTCCATACCAAAGGGAAGTTGGCACAAAGATATGTGAGCCCATATAAAGTGCTAGCAGAAGAGGCGAAGTGGCTTATCAGCTTGAGTTACTAGCATCGTTGGGGGATGTTCATGACGTGTTCCATGTCTCTCAACTCAAGAAATGTCTCCGCGTACCAACGGAGCAAGCGGCCCCTACTCAGATTGAGATACAAGATGTGGGACCCCAAACAGGACCCTCTGTGTACACGTACTAGCCCAAGATCATACTAGCACACACAGTCACAAGAATAATATCACAGCCAACATCACGAAGGAAACTAAACTATTTATTAATAAATTGACTGTGACAAGCCTTATGGCTAAAGTGTACATTTATTATGCCACGAAGGGCCTAAAGAAAATAAGATAGCAGCGAAAATAAAATAAATACGTAGAAGCTCCATTTAACATGCCACAGGCAATTAACTGAGGCACATGGCCTATTCCTCGTCTTCAGTAGCAAACTCCTCCAGAAACAGCAGAAACCTTCCTTCTGGAATTGGGGGGAATTACAAGGTGAGTGCATGTAATACTCAGCAAGTGCACGAAAATATGCATATGCACCACTGACAAAGAAAGGCTAAGGCTATTTTGCATAACACAGCAGTTGCATTTATAAACCTTTTATAAACAGAGTTCAAAAACAACATTTTAAATAACGGGTGTTACCATCCAACCATCCACACAAGACCTGTCCACACAGGACCATATAGCTAAATTCATTTTCCTGCACACAGCATCATTACCATCCCTTGTTTTCATAAACTACCCCTCATTAGAATTCACCGAGCATGTCCATGACCACGGACGCGGCTATTCGGATAGATTAGTTAAACACTCTGCAGAGGTTGTACAGCTTTACCCACAAGATACGTCATCCTCTTAACGGCCATGCGCAAATATCACACTTCTCCTTGTGTGCGGCCAAGGAATCTGTAACAAGGCTTTTTAGAAACTCCGCCTCAACACTGCCTTCCCCCATGAGCCACCTTTCCCTCACACAGAGAAGAAAGTACCCATGGCTAACCATAACACCTATCATCTAACCACCTGGGCCGACAGTGCCAAGACTTGGAATCCTACTGGGCCAGGTCCTTTCCACTAGGGCATGTGGTTGTACGTTAGGCTCAGATCATTAACTTATGAAGTCAAGTCCTTAACTGACCAGGGCAACTTGCCAAAACTACAGTAGCACACAGCTTCACATTAGGCTCACACAGAGACCTAACCTGGTAAGGATCACACAGATACCTCAACTGGTAAAGATCACACATATACCTCACCCTCTAACTAAGTTCACACAGAACCACCCATCACCCTAGTCCAAAATATTTTATCCGCCTGTTGTTTACTACACGGTGCAACACATGCTACCGAAAAGATAGCACACAGCCACACAGCTCAAATAAAACAGTGATAAGTAATCATTAATCATCATTATGTTTTGCTTGTAAAACAACTTGAGCGGGGCTAAGCAATTACTACTCTACCCTGAGTTGACCCCTATGTTCAACTCACAAAGGCTAGGGTGACAAGGTATCACAGGATATTCAATAATCAAAGGCATGGAATGACAACAATTAGGTCATGCTACCCATCGATAATTTATAAATAAAATAATGCATGTTTCATAGCAAAAACATTTTATAAATTGGGTCCAATAGGTTCAAAGGGTATACTTGCCTTGCTCCAAGTACTGTCCTTGCTCTGTGTCTTCTGCGGCGAACTGCTCCTCGGCTTCCGCGTCTATACGTTCGCAACAGGAAACCAATAAATAACAAGAAAATAGCCTAAATAACATCAATTAAAATAACCAACTGAACCAGGATATAGAGCTCGATTTTAGAAGAATTTAGGAAAAAGAACGGGTCGAATTGGAGTCCGAATGGATGAGATATGAACTTCGAAAGGGCAGAAACAAAGAAAATCCGAGCTAAAAGAGAAAGAATATTCATGGAATATTTCCTGGATTTTAAATTCGGAAATTAAATTATTTTTGTGGAGGAAAAGAAGCGGGGATCACCGGTCAGTGATATGGTGCATGACGGACTCGGTCTATGTACCGGGAGAATTAAAAGGTATGGTGGACGTAGCGACATGTACTGGATTGGACGATGTGGCGATGATGTAGCTGAGATTAAAACTAGGGATCCAACGGTGTAGATCAAAAGGGAAAATTTTTCTTTTAGACGCGGGGCCCACGTGTCATTGCCACAAGAGGAGACCCGGTGCAGGGTGGCGCAGGGGCGGCGAACTGGCGGCGGCGGCGGACCGGCGGCGGCGGGTGGCGGCGGCGTCGGCCGGAACAGGAGGCGGCTTGGCGGCGTTGGCCGGGGACAGGAGCAGGCGAGGGCGACGACGGCGTCGGCCGGGGAACCGGAGGCGACGCAGGGCATCGGGACAGCGTCGGCGTCGGTGGCGGACCGGCGTCGGCGGCGCTGGGCCGGGGAGAGCAGGAGGCGACGGCAGGGCGCGTGGCGTCGGCGGGATGGGAAGCAGAACACTGACGTGGGCGGCGGCATCGTTGGCTTGGGGAAGCAGGACACCGGCTGGGGGACCAGGAGAGAAACCGGCGCGGGGCGGTGCTCACCGGCAGCGTCGGGGCGTCAGCGCAGTGGCGGCGCGTCGGCTCGGTGCGGCTGCGGACGAAGACGGCGGCGGCGGCGGTTTCGGAGGAAGAGAAACAGATGACGGATGCACATATATATAGGGGCGGCTCGGCGCGGCTAGGGCAGAGGAGGCCGGCGGCGGCGTCGTTGGCTTTGGGAGAAGAGGAAAAACGACGCCCGCTATGCACACACACACACACACACACATATATATATATATATATATAGGGGCGGCTCGGCGCGGCTAGGGCGGGCGGCGGTTAGGGCGGAGGAGACCGTGGAGCGGCGGCGTCGCTGGAGCAGGCCGGGCTCGGCACGACCCAGGAGGCGCGGCGGTGTCGGTAGGTGGGCCAGGCCGTAGCGCGGGGGCATCGGCGCGGGCCAGGGGGCGCGGCGCAGGAGTAGGCCGGGCCGGGCGGCCAGGCGGTGTGGCGGCTCGGCGCAGGGGCGGGCCGGGCCGGGCGGCCAGAGGAGGAGGCAGGCCTTCGGCTTCCCTGCCGAAGGTTGAAGAAGATGGAGGAGCAAAGAAAAAGAAAGGAAGGCAGGGGCCTGAGTGGAAAAGAGAAAGGAAGGGAAAGGAAAGGAAAAAGAAAAGGAAAAATGGCAGGGGTTTTCTAGAAAATTACCGAATTCGGACCCTTGAATTTGTTGGAATTATTTGGAGGATTAGGGAACGAACTTGGACCTCCGGAAAACTAGGAATTGTACGGATGCGAAAGTTAGTGTCTAGAATCAGGGGAAAAATAAATTGGGAAATGAGCTCCACTTCCGAAATCCAAATAACCTCGATTAAGAACATGGAAACAAATGACACTGTAATTAATTATTTAATCATATTAAATCCTTTTTATTATGAAATTTTTCATTAAGTTGTTTGAGGGGAATAAACCGGAGGTGGATTTTCGAAATCGGCAAAAAGAACGGAAAACGAAAAAATCCGGACGTGACACAAGAGGACCTCACTTACGTGGAGAAGCATACCAAGATTTTGGATACCTATGAGTGGCACAATCACAGTCAAGTCATCCGCTTCTGTAAGGTGCAGTGGAGCAATCATTCCGAAGAAGAAGCAACTTGGGAGCGCAAAGATGAGTGGAAGTCTACCCATCCTCACCTCTTTGCTGTTGCTTCTGAATCTCGGGGTCGAGATTCTCCGTAGGGGGATAGGTTTGTCACACCCCAAAATCACCCTAAGTCTAAAATGTGCTTTTAATGCATTTCTACAAATTCTAAAAGTTGAAACAAGCCTACAACCATTTAAAAACCACCCAGATGAACTCATTTTGGCTTGTGGGAATTTTTGTTGGATTCCCCTTGCCTCAAAATGCTTAAATAAATTTTATTGGAATTTTTAGAGCATCCTAACTAATTTTAATCTCACAAAAACCCTTGTCATAGTTTTATAAATCCAGAAATTAAATTTAAAATCCTTTTCTTTCCTCTCCCTCGGGTTGGGCTAACCCGGCCTACTCTGGCCTCCCCGCCTCTATACTCCTCCCCCTAGCCCGAGCCTCGGCCTGCCCTGCCCTACTCCCTACCCGCTTGGCCTCACCCTCTCCCCGGCCTAGTTGGCCCGCGGCCACACCCGTGTCCCCCCTCACTAGCGAGTGGGTCCCACTCATCAATCGTCCCCTACCTCCCCCCCGGCCTCTCCTTCTCTCCGGCCGAGGACCCCTCCCCTTCCTCCGCTCGATTCCATCAATCCTCTTGGTCGTTGCCCAAATTGATTGAGGGGTTTTACTCCCCTTAATCCCCTCTTCAATTCCCCTCAAAACCCCCAAAGAATCTCACTCTAAATCGCCCTAAATGGCTGGCTGTTTCTCCCTCGCTGAGCCTGCCGCCATTGACTTCGACCGCCGGCGCCGATCCCCCTCCCCAATTGGCTATAAAAAGGAGCCCCATACCTCCTCTCCCATTTCCTATCGCCGCCGCAGCTCCCCATCATCCCTAACACCGTCGCACCACACCTCTGACCTCCGCCATCGCTGCCGTAGCTCCGGCCGCCTTCCGCCGACAACCCTGTCCATGCTGACCCCCGGTGACCATGCCTCCGGTTTCGCCAACCCCATCCACACCTTGGCATCGACTTCCCGGAGCCCAAAGGCCACTGCGCCGCCATCTTCCCCTCGCTGCCGGCAGCTCCCGACAACATCCTTCGCCACACCACTGCCGGTGAGCTGCTCCTTCCTCTCCTCTCCCTTTATGTAGAGCCCGCTCCCCCGCCTCCCCCTTCATCACTGGCGAGCCCCGCCACCCCCTCTCTCGGCTGCTGACACCATAAACCTAATTTTCTATAGAAGAATAATTCAAGAAATTGGAAATATTCACTTAAATTTCACCAAAACTTTGAACGGCCATATCTTGGTCGCTTGAACTTCAAATTGACCCATTCAAGTCTCTAAATTTTCCTTAAAATGTCAAGAACCCATTTATGCACTTTGTTTCTGCTGTTCTTATGGTTTTATTTATCTTTTGGCCCTTGTTTGCATTTGGTTGTGTAAACGTAGCCGATTCGGACGTTTTATAGTTCCTCGTGGTTGACAATGAAGACGCTGTGTTCGAGCATGGCAAGTCATACCATCCCTCGATCATATTGTGTACATATTATTGTGAAAATTTATGTTTATTTAAATTATTGCATTACGCTTTATTAAATTCCCGCGTAAATATTGTTTTATTTTAGCCCTTCTATATTCCTTGTTATGGCCTTATAATTGTATATTATTTCCTTGTCAACGCTAGTATCAAAATTGTCTTGTGAGAACTCTATGGGTGGTCCTCACTAGAGCTTTTAGGTTTCTACTTAGCCATGCCAATTATAAATAATTTAGAGAATTTTCTATAATGGTAAACTTGGGAATAACTCTAAAATCATGATGAATGTTGGAATTTTGGCAGTTAGCCAGGACATGTCGAAACCCCATTCAAAATTCCCAAACTCTATTTTTGGTTGGGCTCGGGGTATGTGGTTTTGTTAGTTGTACCTCAGCCGTCATAAAGACCGGTATTCGGGCCTCTTTAGCAAGGCATAAACCATACAATCACATGTCTAATGGGTAAGGATTAATCCATAAACTTAGTCCAACTTTAAGTGATTTGTCATGGTGGGGTAAATGACGCCCAGAATGGGTCCGATGTCTTCGCAAGTGAAGGCCAAGATGGCAAAGATGCATGGGGGCTTAGACCATGTCTTCTCGACCCTGGTCTCCTGGTGGGGGACAAGAGGTCTAGGTTGGTATATTGTTTAGGGTAGGACTGAGTGAAGGGTTATGTCATGTTCTCTTCTAAGGCACTATGGTGGTGCACGGCACATGGTAACGCATGTGAGGCATGTCTTGCAGGTAAAGTGTACACCTCTGGCCAGAGTATAAACTATTTGAATAGCCGCGCCCTCGGTTATGGGCAAGCCTAGCAATGTACCCAAGTTAGAGTTTTTCCCCTCTTAATGACTTATGGCACAACTAGTTAAATTGTTGATGTTGCCTGGGAAAAAGGCAGGATGGTGTAGGTGCGCAGTTTCTGTTCATAATATTGTTGTAGAAATAGGACATTATTATATAAAATGCCTTAAAATGTGAAAATTACTCCTACCTGCTCATCTATCTGCAAAAATGTAACCTTATGAATATTCCTTGGACTTCCTTGCATTATAATTGCATTTGTCGGTATGATGTGTTGAGTACTGTGGTTGTACTCAATCTTGCTCACTCCCTCTAATACAGCTGAGGTGTTCCCCGGAGATGACGGCTTTGAAGATTAGCTCGTTCCTATCGTCTCGTGCCTGTGGGCCTGATCCCTAGCCTGTTTGAACATTTTACTTGTTTGTCTTTGAATGTTGGGCCTTTGGTCACCCCTGTAATAAAATACTCATTTATGCTTTCGCTAATGTAAACTCTGTTATTTACCAATTCTGTGGTGTACCTCGCCTCCTGGGATGAGGAATTATATACTTACACATGGAAAGTATGTTTGGGTATTTTCCGGGTGTGACACCGCAGTTATGGTAGCAATGGGTTTGGCCTCAATCCACTTTGTGAATTTGTCCACTGCGACAAACAGATGTGTGAACCCTCTTGGCGCTTTTTTGAACGGCCCAACCATGTCAAGCCCCCAAACTGTAAAGGACCAAGATCTCAGGATTGTCTACAACTATTGAGCTGGTAGATGTGTTTGCCAAGTGAAAAATTGGCATCCCTCACATGTCCGAACTATATCTTTGGCATCGGTAACCACAATCGGCCAGAAGAAATCTTGTCTATAAGCCTTTCCTACTAACGTCCTTGTTGCAGCATGGTTGTGACATATACCCAAGTGGATCAATTGCAGTATTTGCTTGCCCTCCTTAGGTGTGATGCAGTGTATGAGGACTTTGGATACACTTCGACGATAAAGGTCTTCTCCGACTATGATAAAGCTCTTGCTCCGACGCTTGACTTGTTCGGCTTCGCTGCGGTCTTCCGAGAGCTCATCTTCCAGTAGGAATCGGATGATTGGAGTGCACCAGTCTTGAGAAATAATGAGCACTTCCATTGGTTTTGTTGCTGGCTCAGCCCTGAGTGATTGGGATCAGGCTTTTTCTTAACTGATGGCTCTGTTAACTACTCGATAAAAACTCCAGTTGGGACCACTTCGCGCTTGGATCCCATATTGGCTCGCTCATCTATGGCTTCATTGCGTTGGCACAAAATATGTGATTTCCAGCCCGTAAAATTGTTCTCCAACTTCTGCACTTCTTGACAGTATGCCTCCATGTTGTTGTTCAGACACGTTCAGTCTTTTATGACTTGGTTCACCGCAAGTTGGGAATCCCCGCGAACCACCAATCGTTGGATACCGAGCGATATGGCAATTAGGAGCCCATGTATGAGTGCTTCGTACTTGGTGATGTTGTGGGATGCTGGAAAGTGTATTTGGAGGACATATTTGAGTTTATCTCCATTGGGTAACGTCAGTACGACGCTGGTTCCTGCTCCTCCGATCCGTAGAGAACCGTCGAAGTACATTGTCCAGTGCTCGAGCTTGTCTGCAGGTATAGCCGTCTGAACTTTTGTCCACTTGGCCACAAAGTCGGCGAGTGGTTGAGATTTGATTGCTGTCCATGGTTGGAAGACAATGTCAAACGCCATCAACTCGAGTGCTCATTTAGCGATTCTGTCGGTGGCTTCGCGGTTGTGAAGAACATCTCCGAGTGGAAACGGTTTGACAATTGTGACTTGGTGCGATTAAAAGTAGTGCACAAGCTTCCGGATAGTGATGAGTAGTCCATATAGTAGCTTCTGGACCTGGGGATATCGCATCTTGGATTCGCTCAGGACCTCGCTGACAAAGTAGACTGGTCGTTGTACTTTTTGGATATGTCCTAGGTCTTCGCACTCAACAACCAAAACCGTGTTGACTACCTAAGTAGTTACTGCAAGATAAAGCATGAGTGGTTCTTGGGGCATTGGTGATGCTAACATGGGTGGTGATGTGAGAAACTTATTGGAGTCTTCGAAGGCTTGTTGGGCTTCCGGTGTCCATTGGAAATTGTCAACTTTTTTCAGAAGCTTGAAGAAGGGCATGCTCTGTTCACCAAGTCTGGAAACAAACTGGCTGAGTGCTGCCATGCAGTTGGTCAGCTTCTGTACGTCATTCTAGCTAGTTGGGGGAGCCATGTTCATGATTGCGTTGATCTTCTCTGGGTTTGCTTCTATGCCGCGGCGTGAGACGATGAAACTGAGTAATTTTCCCCAAGGTACTCTGAAGAAACACTTTTCTAGGTTCAGCTTCATCTTGAATCTTCGAAGGCTTTGGAAAGTCTCTTCTAAGTTTGTAATGAGGTCTCCTTTAAACTTTGTTTTGATTACCACGTCATCGACATATGCCTCCACGTTGCACCCAAGTTGAGTGTGAAGATACTGTTGGATGACACGTTGATACGTTGCGCCAGCGTTTTTCAACCCGAACGGCATAGTGACATAGTACTATGCACCAAATGGCGTGATAAAAGAAGTTTTCAGGTAGTCCTCCTCCTTTAGGCTTATCTGATGATATCCCTAGTAGTAGTCGAGAAAGCTGAGTAGTTCGCATCCCACAGTTGAATCAACCACCTGATCTATCCTTGGTAGACCAAATGGATCTTTGGGATACGTTTTGTTTAAGTCGGTGTAGTCAACGCACATGCACCATTTACTGTTCTTCTTCTAGACCAAGACTAGGTTTGCAAGCCAATCCGGGTAATAGACCTCCTTGATGAACCCGGCTGCCAAGAGCTTGGTTATCTCCTCGCGGATAGCATCTTTGTGGTCTTATGCGAATAACCCTAGTAGTGGTTTGACTGGTTTGGCGTCCGGCTTGATGTTGAGGGAATGCTCGATCACCTCCCTTGGTACAACAGGCATGTCAGAAGGCTTTTCAGGCAAATATGTCCCTGTTCACCTGGAGGAAGGTGATGAGCTCGTCTTCCTATTTGGGGTCGAGTCTGGTCTCGACAAACGCAGTCTTGGCGGGGTTGGATGGGTCCAGGGGATCTTTTTTGTTTCTGACTCCACTAAAATTTCTGACGTGGCCACCTTTTTTGCTGGGACTTCGTCGTCCTCCCTTGAAGTTGTTATAGCCAATCGGATATTGCTTTGTCCTGCTGCGGCTTCGTGTGACTTGGGCAACTCGTAGCTCTCCTTGTCGCAGGTGAAGGCTTGCTTGATGTCGCTACGTTGGGAGAGCTCCTGCTGGTCCAGGAATCTTGAACATCATGTAGGTGTAGTGAAGTACGGCTATGAATATGGCCAGTGCCGGTCGCTTGAGTATGGCATGGTAGGCTGTCTCAAAATCAGCAACCCCAAAGCAGATGTTCTCCGTGCGGAAGTTTTCCTGTGTGCCAAAGGTGACTAGTAGAGTGATCTGTCCGAGCAGTGTTGAAGAGAGGCCAGGGATTACCCCATGGAAGGGAGCTGTACTCGGCCGTAACTTGGTTCGTGGTATCCTCATCTCATTGAGTGTCTTGGCAAAGAGGATGTTGAGTGTGCTTCCTCCATTGATGAAAATCTTCTTCAGTTTGATGTTTCTGATAACTGGATCCAGGATGAGTGGATAATACCCTAGATGTGCCACTCTGTTAGGGTGATCCATGCGGTCAAACATGATTGTGTAGCACCCTGAATTTATCCCCATATAAAAATAATTGTGGAAAAGGAATTTAGAAATTAAATTAAAAACCACAAGGAGTGAAAATAATAAAATCTAAAAAAATCCTATAGCAAAATGGGCTTGGAAATAATTTTATAAAATTCTTTGCTTAATCATCTACTTTCTAGAATTTTCTGGGATTTATTTGATTAAGAAAAGTATTTTTGGTAAATTAAATAGTGTTTATAGCATTAAAATAAAAAGAAAAGAGTTAAAAATCCCCTCCTCCGCACCTGGGCCGAATTTGGCCCAACACTGTGCACTTAACATCTCTCCCCTTGCACTTACGCCTCGCCGATAGTGGGCCCCACCTGTCGGTCATCTTCAACCTCCCACCGCGGAGTCCGAGTCGCTCCCGAGCGCCGCTGCCGCAATCTCGGGAAATCCAAGCGTCTCGGCCCCGATCTCGTCCAATTGGTTGAGGGGAAATGGAACCCCGATCCTCCTCTACCTTATCCCCCAAGAAACCAGAGTCCTGTCGCCGTCGGTTGAGGAGACCCGAAGCTTCCTGACTCGGACCTTTACCCCTAATCCGTCTCCGCCGCATATCTCGTTGAACCCAAGCCAGACTCCGCCCCTCTTTGCCTTAAATAGCAATCCCGAGACCCCTGGGAGCTATCTCGTGCGCAAGATTGAGCCCTAGCTAGCCCTAGCCGCCTCTCTGTGTCCCGAGCTCGCTCCGCCGCCACCGCCGAGCCCCGGTCGTGTGTCGCCACCGCCAAGGCCCGGTCGCGTGTCGCCACCACTTCGGTCACTGTTAGAGCTTGCTGTCACCTCTGTGAGCTTCATCGGAGCCCAAGGAAGCTTGGCCACTGCCTTTGGACCGCTGGAGATCGCCGAAACACCATCGCTACCAGGAACCCGAAGACCGCCGCCGCTAAAAGCTCGTTGCCGGTTGCTCTCATTGCCAATCCTCGCCGTTCTGCCCTCGGTAAGCATCGCCGTGATCTCCTCTATCTATTCCTGTCCTCACCGCGTGCCACCATGCCACCGATCACCAGTGACCATTGGTCCCCATGCCGCCACCGTTGCCGCCGTCGCTGTGCTGACTCGGCCGTCGACATGGCTGTTGTGTAGGCGCCAGCTCAGATCCGCTCAGATCTAATCCGAGCCGTTGATTGCCTTGTGTAATCTAAGCCGTCCAATCTAAGTAGGACTAGATCTAAGCCCTCCGATCCCTCTTATAACCCTGATCTAATCTGAGCCGTCCGATCAAAACTCATTAAATCTACACCGTTGAAACACCTGTGGACCTCAGTAGACCTGGTCTACCGTAGAGCCGCGCCCTTTTCTCTCTCTGTCCTATGGGTCCTGCCTATCAGCCGCCAGCCACACCTCTCTCTCTCCTGTGCTGACGTCATAAAAGCTTTTCCCAAATTAAATTAATTTGCTAATGACGCAATAAATTGGTTTAATTCTTTTAAAGCTTTTGAAGGGGTTTAAATTTCTAAAATTTATAACTAATTCATCCGAACTCCGTTTGGGGTGATTCAACTTGTAGAATTCTTTAAAAATCAAGATCTACCCATTAAAAATATAATATTATACTATTCATGTGTGTTGATGTACTGTTTTGCTTGTTTTTGTTTATTGCCTTTAGCCGCCGATGTTCAGGAAGAGTCATAGTTTCTCGAGGACTCGGAGGAGTCAGAAGCCAGCACACCTTCAGAAGGGTCAGAAGACAGTGAAGCTCACATGCAGTCTGAAGTGGAGTGGGGTGATACTTAAGAAGATGAAGAGGAACCTAAGCTCAACTCGGATGCAAGAAGAAGTCCTTCGCCCCGTTGAGAAGCCCTTAGTAGCATCTTAGCATGTGTTGCCTTAGATCATTGTGTTAGTAGTTGTGTGCTCAGGAAATGCTTGTGTGTGTGGTGTTTAGTCAACAGTTTATGTCAGAGGGTGGTGATGTAACTGTTTTAGTTAGGAGTTGCTTGATGGTGTGATAGTAAGCCACATAAATGTTAATCACTCAGTTCGGAGCAATAAAAGTGAAAGTTTAAGTAACATAAAATCCGTCTCAAGGGCTCTTTCCCTTCTTCTCATCTTTGCTCTGCAGATGGTGAACACACGCAACGGAAGCAACCAGGATGGTAATGCTAGGAACAACAATTGCGGGGGTGCACCCAACGGACCGCCACATCAGGATGACAATCTTACCATTGCCCAGGTCTTGGCAAACCAAATGCAGCTGATGAACATGATGTTTCAACAGATGCAAAACCAGCAGAATCAGGCACAACAGTAGGCGCCTCCTCCCTCTCCACTGCAGAACAAGCTCGCAGAGTTTTTGCGAGTGAGGCCTCCCACTTTCTCTAGCACAACTAATCCTGTGGAAGCTGGGGATTGGTTGTATGCTGTTGAGAAGAAATTGGACCTCTTACAATGCACAGACCAGGAGAAGGTCTCTTTCGCTTCACACCAGCTGCATGGTCCTACGTCGGAATGGTGGGACCACTTCAGAGCTAACCAAAGGGATGGACAGCCTATCACCTGGGCTAAGTTCACAACCGCTTTTAAGAAGATGCATATTCCTGCTAGGGTAGTGGCATTAAAGAAGTGTGAGTTTCGGGCACTGAAGCAAGGGGACCGGTCGATGACTAAGTTTCTCCATGAATTCAACCGTCTCGCCTGCTATGCACCGGAGGATGTTAGCACTGATGCCGACTGACAAGAGAAGTTTCTGGATGGATTGAATGATGAACTCTCAGTTCAACTTCTCTTCGGTGACTACTTGGATTTCCAGAAACTGGTGGACAAGGCTATTCGCTAGGAAGATAAACACAACCATATGGAGCAGAGGAAGAGTAGGATGGCAAGCTTCTAGGCACAGCAATCCCCTACTCAGAGGCCATGTGTTGCAGGACCGCCCCAGACCCAGCAAGGTGAATCCTCATCGGCACCTCGCCTGTAGTGCTAGTTCTACACCAACACTACTGCCAGCAATGCTGGAGCAAACCGTCCTCCCCCTTGGCCAGTCATGGCCCCAGCAACCAACCAGCCCATCAAGAAGGAAGTTGGAGGGAAGCCATTGACCTGCTACAACTGTGGTGATCCAGGACATTACTCTTCTCAGTGTCCAAAGCCTAAACGTCTCAAGTCAACCACATCGGGGCAACCTTCTGGCAACGTGAGCAAGGCCAAAGTGAACCACGTCACTGTAGATGAGGCTTAGACTGCACCGAACGTCGTCCTAGGTACGTTCCCTATTAATTCGGTTACTGCAATAGTTTTGTTTGATTCGGGTGCTACACATTCTTTTATATCGAGGGATTTTGCAAGAAAACATGGGTTCCAGATGGGGAAATTGGATAAGGCTATCATGGTTAACACACCGGGAAATCAAATGCATACTACCCAGTTTAGCCCCTCTGCGACCTTAGAAATTCAAGGTATCCCTTTCCTAGCCAATTTTATTCTAATCAAATCAGAAGAGATAGATGTCATCCTAGGGATGGATTGGTTAACTCAGCACAAGGGAATTATTGTCTATGCCACTAGGACAGTGATCCTAACCCCTGCCTTTGGGAGAAAAGTGATTTTTCATGCTCTCTCCACCTCATCTTCTCCGGTATCGCTAAACAAGGCAGCCATCGTAGAGATCCCTGTGGTACGAGATTATCCTGATGTTTTTCTGATGATCTACTTGGAATGCCACCTAAGAGAGATATTGAGTTCAGAATAGGCCTAATCCCAGGCACCGCCCCTATCCACAAGAGACCGTATAGGATGGGAGATAATGAGTTGGCAAAAGTGAAGAAGCAAGTTGAAGAGTTGCTTGCTAAGGGCTAGATCAGACCTAGCACGTCACCTTGGGGAGTGCCAGTCATTTTTGTGGAAAAGAAAGATGGAATTCAACGGATGTGTGTTGATTATCGCGCACTCAATGAAGTCACTATCAAGAATAAGTACATGCTACCTCGGTTTGATGATCTATTTGATCAATTAGAAGGAGCCACAATATTCTCCAAAATAGATCTTCGCTCGGGTTATAATCAGTTAAGGATTCGGGAGGAAGATATCCCCAAAACTGCTTTTACCACTCGGTATGGGTTATATGAGTGCACAATTATATCTTTTGGGTTGATTAAGGCCCCTACATTCTTCATGAACTTCATGAATAAAGTGTTCATGGAATACCTAGATAGGTTGTGGTGGTTTTCATCGATGATATCCTCATCTATTCCAAGACTAAGGAAGAACATGAGCGGCACCTTCGTATCGTTTTGGAGACCCTTTGGCAACATCAGTTGTATGGCAAGTTTAGCAAGTGTGAGTTTTGGCTTCTGGAAGTGAAGTTTCTCGGATATGTCGTCACCGCTGGAGGGATTGCGGTAGACCCGACCAATGTGGAGTCGGTGACCAAGTGGAAGCAGCCGCAATCAGTTTCGGAGATTCAGAGTTTCTTAGGATTGGCGGGATATTACCATCGATTCATAGAGAATTTTTCTAGAATTGTGAAGCCTATGACCCATTTACTCCAGAAGGATGTGAAATTTTCATGGACACCAGAGTGTAAGCGGAGTTTTCAAGAGTTGAAGAAGAAGCATGTAACCGCACCTGTGTTGATCACACCAGATCCCAAGAAAGGATTCCAAGTTTACTGTGAAGCATCTTGGCAAGATTTGGGATGTGTGTAGATGCAAGAAGGGAAGGTTGTGGCATATGCCTCACGGCAGCTACAGCCTCATGAGAATAATTATCCTACTCATGACTTGGAATTGGCAGCTGTAGTGCATGCCCTGAAAATTTGGAGACACTATCTTATTGGCAACCACAACGAAGTTTATACAGACCACAAAAGTTTGAAGTATACCTTTACCCAACCAGATCTGAACCTTAGGCAACGAAGATGGTTAGAGCTGATCAAGGACTACGACATCGGAATCCATTATCATCCAGGGAAAGCCAATGTGGTGGCTGATGCCCTTAGATGGAAAAGTTACTGCAACACCATAGAAGGCTAGGGGTTACCGTTGGAGTTGTGTGAAGATTTGGATCGGTAAAATCTGGGTATAGTCAGTCAAGGATTTGTGGCAGCCTTGGAAGCACAACCTACACTGGTGGATAAGGTTCGTGAAGTGCAGAAAGATGACCTAGATATTTTGAAGATCAAGAAGAATATGAAGAAGGGGAAAGTTACTGGATTCTTGGAAGATGAACAAGGTACCATGTGGTTCGGAGAGCGAATCTATGTACTAGACAAGGAGGGACTAAAAAAGCTAATCTTGGATGAAGCCCATGGGACGCAGTACTCCATCCATCCTGGTAGCACCAAGATGTATCAAGATCTTAAGGAGAAGTTTTGGTGGTCTAGCATGCGAAGGGAAATAGCCGAGTATGTGGCAGTGTGTGATGTATGTTAGCGTGTAAAGGCTAAACATCAGAGGCTAGTAGGATTGTTACAACCCCTTAAGGTTCCTGAATGGAAGTGGGAAGAAGTAGGGATGGACTTCATCACCGGTTTACTAAGGACTGCGTCAGGATTTGATTCTATATGGGTCGTAGTGGACAGACTTACAAAGGCAGCCCACTTCATCCTAGTCAAGACAACTTACTCCGGTCGCAAATTGGCAGAATTATACATGGCTTGAATTGTGTGTTTGCACGGTGTGCCACGCAAGATCGTGTCGGACAGAGGAAGTCAGTTTACCTCTAAGTTTTGGCAGAGACTCCAAGAAGAGATGGGTACACGGTTAAACTTCAGTACCACTTACCACCTGTAGATGGATGGTTAGATCGAGCGGGTTAACCAAATCTTAGAAGACATGTTGAGGGCTTGTGCCATAGACTTCGGTGGGAGTTGGGACAAGAGCCTGTCGTACGCTGAGTTCTCCTACAACAACAGTTACCAGGCAAGTCTGAAAATGGCCCCGTTCAAGGCTCTGTATGGACGAAAGTGCCACATGCTCTTACTGTGGGATCAGACGGGAGAACGTCAGGTATACGGGACGGATATCCTGTGAGAAGTAGAGAAAAAATTGAAGATCATACAAGAACGACTTCGAGTATCCCAGTTGCGTCAGAAGAGCTATGAGGGTAACCGCAGAAGAGATCTCAGTTTTGAGGAAGGTGACTATGTGTATTTATGAGTCACACCACTTCGAGGGGTACACCGGTTCTAGACCAAAGGGATGTTGGCACCACGTTACATGGGACCCTACAAGATATTGGGACGGAAAGGAGAGGTTGCTTATCAACTAGAGTTGCCTCCCACCTTGACGGGAGTACATGTAACGCCCAGAAATTCACCACCAAAATTCTGAACATTTATGTGTAATAAATCCCTGTCCAGGAAAGCCAGGGTATACAAATCCAAATTGCCATACAGAGTGCGTCTTATAAACAAAGTAGAATTATTTTACATAAATGCAGCGGAAAAGATAAAATAAAGTCTATAAACAACGGGCCGCGCAGCAGCTTCCATCCCACAAGCACCTTGACGGCGGAGCCAGCCTAGTCCTCCAGGTGATCATCATCAGACGCGTACTCCGCCACTGATAGGGGGAAAAGGGAGCAAGGCTGAGTACCACCCATAGTACTCAACAAATCACACCCACATTTTGGCCAGGAAACAAAGCACTGCTTTGGGCCCAGGAAGCGAAGGGAATGAGCTCGGCTACTTCTCCTCCACACTTCTTTATTTCTCCGTGGCCCTTCCGCATGCGCTTCGCGCGCCATTGGCGCTTTACTCTCCTCTTATTTCTTCATTGGAGGGTTTGGATGGACTTCGCCGCCTAGTGTGTAAGCATAGCAATGAACCGCGGCGAACCCTCAAACGACCCTTCTAAGATAAGTGGGATAGGCTAGGGGTTTATTTACATAAAAGCAGTTGTAAACAGTAGTAGTTCACAAACAGTAAAGGGTGATTAATTGAACAATATTAATTCTCCACTGATTAACGTTACACCACGTTAACTAGGCCCAACCACCCATCTGAACTATACCAGTTCCATTAAGTCTTTTTAATTAAGTAAAGGTGAGACTAATCACGGTGAGTCTTGGCCAACCGCCCATGTCCGCGGGCGCGGCTATTCGAATAGATTTACTCTGATCAGAGGTGTACAACTGTACCCACAAGACACAGCTCCACACACATTCCTGTGTGCCGGTGCATCACCACAATACCCCGTGAGAGGCTGTGACAGGACCGTTCACGCAACCTCTCCCAAACCATCCACACCACGCTGAGGTTGCACCTGCCAACAAGACACCCCATATTGGCCAGGCTACCCCCCTTGCGCCATGATGGATCTGGAAGCCGATCTACCCTACCCCAGGCCGACCCAACTCCATAACGCCCACCCCCATCATCGGTGCCTAGGAGAGGGAGAAGAGACGCTACAAGTCCAGCTGTTGCCCACGTTGGCTTGTGGAAAGTACGAGTATCTACCCAAGGGGGTCCAGCGAACCGGTCCTTAATTGCCATGGGTGCGACATGCAAAACCATGCACCCACAGCCCACCATTTAAGTCACATTTTAGTACTTAATAGTAACATATCCAAAGGTCTATTTTTCTGACATCGAGTCGAACCAATAATGTAAATGATAATATTTAACACCCAGATGAGCTAAGTTGCTAAGCATGGCTAAGCATCCTAAGAATAGTATTCTAATCATGTTGTTACCCAGGTGACAAGGAATCAGGTGTAAATACTATGGCATAGTCCTATCAATATAAAGGTTATAACCCCTCCACATGAAATAATGAAATTATGCAATTTATTTAAATAAACAAAGCATTTTAGTGAAAACTGGGTACAAAATGATCAAGATTATAGTGCGACTTGCCTTGCTCCGGCTCAACGTACTCGGCTACGACCTCGTAGTACACTGGAGAATCAACGGCTTCGGATTCTATAACAGACAATGCACAAACAATCAAAAACAGTACATGTGGGCAGCCAAACATGAGCTGAAAGTAGTTTTAATGAATTCTTGTCATTTTCCTGGATTTAATGCAATTTGAATAGACTTAATCAGAGGTCGTATGAATTAGTTATGAATTGTTAAAGTTTTACTGTTATTTCCAATGCAAATTTAATTACTAAACGATTTATTGTGCAATTAACCGATTAATGGCGTCACTGGACTGGGAAGCCGGCACCGACAGGCAGGCCCCACCGACCAGTGACCCCAGAGGGAACGGCGCACGGTGAACCGAGTCCACCGCGGCCCAGTAGGAGGCGCCACGCGGCGGGGAGGTGCGCACCCACGGGGAGACCACGCGGCTGGTCCAGATCTGCCCCGAGGCAGATCGGACGGCCCCGGACAAATGGGGACTCACCCCTGCTGGCGTGGTCGTGCTGCGGCGGAGCGAGCGGCCCAATGGTCGCCGCCGGCGACCATCCGGCCCCCGGAGGACGGCGGCGAGCCACGGGAGGATGTGAGGAAGACGAGGGAGAGCTCACCGAGGGGTCACGATGACCGGAAGGCGGCAAAAGGGGGCTAACAGAGGCGGTCGGCGACGGCGGAGGTACGGGATGACGGTGAAAACGGTGCTCCGGCGAGGATTTCTGACAACGGAGGAGCGGCCGAGGTTGAGGTGGTCCTGGCGAAGATATAGGGGGAAATTAGAGCCGAAATGGCCAAAGAGATCGATGGGAAAACACGGCCACAATCCAGCGGAACGGCTTACCGAAGGGTTGTGACAGCGAGATCGGGCCTCCTGCGGCGTAAAGGCTCCCAGATGCAGCGGCCAGGCATCGCACGGGTGCGGCGGAGCTAGCGGCGGCGAGCACGTGGTCTGGCGGCGGCTATAGCGGTGGCGACAAGCAACCGGAGATGGCGGAGCATGGCAGCGGCTCTGGATTACACAGCGCAAGGTGTTTGGGAGCTCGGGAGGCATCGGGGTTTGAGGGGAAAGATAGAGGAGAGAGCGGCGAAGGATTTTATGCGCTTGGGCGGGCGAGATGATGGCCGAACGGCTCCAATCGCTCACTGGATTGAGGGCGGCGGCGGCGGGGTTGTGCGCGCGATTCTTGTGCGAGAGGGAGTGGCAGTGTCGGAGGATGTGGGGGAGTGGGTGTGGACTGGGTCCGCCTTTGTTTGAATCGAGGACTTGCGCACGGGGAGGCGGGATGCAGTGCCGATCGGACGGTGGAGGGGAAATTTTCCCCTCCGCCTGATTCGGACGGAGGAGGAAGATGGAGCTGATAGGTGGGCCTAGCCTGTCAGTGGGGAGAGTGAGCGAGTGGGCGGGGTGGGCGAGTGGCCTGACAGGCGGACTCTGCAGCGCAGAGAGAGGATGAGCGGGACGGCGGCCGACAGGTGGGTCCGAGAGGGGAAGGCGCGGTGCGCGCGGTCACGCGAGTAGGCCAAGAACCGTGCTGGGCCGGCGGCCCAGCGGGATGAAAAGGAAGAAAAAGAGAAAACCGAAAGAAAAGAAAATGGAAAATAGTTTCTAGAGCGAATTTAATTCTGATAATCATTTTTGATTTATTAAAAATAGTTCCCGTGCTCTAAAAATTCCGATAAAATCTTGTTAATATATTTTGGCAAGAGGAACATACGAAAAATATTCCCAGCCACAGTAATTTATTCTTTTGCATTGTTCACATTAATTAATTCATTTGGCCATTTTTAATTTATTTTTCTTGGGCATTTTCTCAGGTATTATTTTTGTGTGGCTAAATTTAGGGTGTGACAGTACACAATGTCTTCCAAGTGTATCAGTTGAAGAAGTGTTTACGAGTACCAGTCGAAGAAGCTAATCCGGAACAGATCGAGATTCATGAAGATTTGACCTATGTCAAGAAGCCTATTCGTATCCTAGAGACCAGGGAAAGGAATACTCGGAATCGAGTGATAAGGTTTTGTAAAGTACAATGGAGTAATCACTTGGAAGAAGAAGCAACATGGGAACACGAGGATGAATTGAAATCTACTCACCTGCACCTCTTCGCCTGATCTCTCGAATCTTGGGACGAGATTTTGTTTAAGGGGGTAGGTTTGTAGCACCCTGAATTTATCCCCATATAAAAATAATTGTGAAAAAGGAATTTTAGAAATTAAATTAGAAACCGCAAGGAGTGAAAATAATAAAATTAGTGAAAAACCTATAGCAAAATGGGCTTGGAAATAATTTTATAAAATTCTTTGCTTAATCATCTATTTTCTAGAATTTTCTAGGATTTATTTGATTAAGGGAAGTATTTTTTGTAAATTAAATAGTGTTTACAACACTAAAATAAAAAGAAACGAGTTAAAAATCCCATCCTCCGCACCCAGGCTGTGTCGATGTTTTACACCGGCAATAAATATATGGGGCTACTCAACGGATGGAAACTCGGTGGATTGCAAAGGAACACAAGGAGATTTTATACTGGTTCAGGCCCTCGATGTGAGGTAATACCCTACGTCCAGTTGTGGTGGTATTCCTTTAAGGATGTATGGTGGTGATTCTGGTGAACCAACTCAACCTGTGAGCTTATGTGTGCTCTTGCCCTCAGGGGGTGCCTTGCCTCCCCTTATATACTGGGGGACAGGGGTACAAGGTAGGAGTACTAGCCAGATGCGGCCAAGGGATCTCCCCTTAGAGATAAAGCTTATCCAACTAGGACTGTATGTTCCTTACTGTACAAGGCAAAGTCTGCTAGATGCTATCCTATCTCTAATTACAAGACTCGGCCCATCCTCTATCCGAGTGGCCCATATGCTTGTCATGAGGTACCCGGGGCCCATGGCACCCACAGGTTGAATTCGGCCCAACACTGTGCACTTAACATCTCTCCCCTCGTGCGCGCGGCCCACGGCCTGCAGCCGCCGCATCACCCACGCCTCGCCAACAGTGGGTCCCACCTGTCGGTCATCTTCCACCTCCTGCCGCGGAGTTTGAGCCTCTCCCGAGCGCTGCCGCCGCAATCCCGGGAAATCCGAGCGCCTCGGCCCTAATCTCGTCCAATTGGTTGAGGGGAAATGGAGCCCCGATCATCCTTTACCTTATCCCCAAGAAACTAGAGTCCTGTCGCCGTTGGTTGAGGAGACCTGAAGCTTCCTGATTCAGACCTTTATCCCTAATCCATCTCTGCTGCGTATCTCACCGAACTCAAGCTGGACTCCACCCCTCTTTGCCTTAAATAGCAAGCCCGAGACCCCTAGGAGCTATCCCGTGCCCGAGATTGAGCCCTAGCTAGCCCTAGCCGCCTCCCTGCATCCTGAGCTCGCTCCGCCGCCACCGCCGAGCCCCGGTCATGTGTCACCGCCACTTCGGTCGCTGTTAGAGCTTGCCGTCACCTCTGTGAGCTTCACCGGAGCCCAAGAAAGCTTGGCCACCACCTCTGGACTGCCAGAGATCGCCGGAACACCATCACCGCTGGGAACCCAAAGACTGCCGCCGCTAAAAGCTCATCGTCGGTCACTCTCATCGCCAATCCTCGCCGTTCTGCCCTCGGTAAGCATCACCACGATCTCCTCTATCTGTTCCCGTCCTCGCCACACGCCACCGTGCCACCGATCGCCGGTAACCATCGGTCACTGTGTCACCGCCGTCACCGTGCTGACTTGGCCGTCGACGTGGCTGCCGCGTAGGCGCCAGCTCAGATCCACTTGGATCTAATCCAAGCCGTTGATCGCCTTGTGTAATCTGAGCCGTCCGATCTGAGTAGGACTAGATCTAAGCCTTCTGATCCCTCTTATAACCCCTATCTAATCTGAGTCGTCCGATCAAAACTCATTAAATCTATACCGTTGAAACCACTGTGGACCTCGGTAGACCTGGTCTACCGTAGATCCGCGCCCTATTCTCTCTCTGTCCTATGGGTCCCGCCTATCAGCCGCTGGCCACACCTCTCTCTCTCCTTTACTGACGTCATAAAAGCTTTTCCCGAATTAAATTAATTCGCTAATGATGCAATAAATTGGTTTAATTCTTTTAAAGCTTTTAAAGGGGTTTAAATTTCTAAAATTCATAACTAATTCATCCGAATTAGTTAAAAATCAAGATCTACCCATTAAAATATAATATTGTACTGTTCATGTGTGTTGATGTACTGTTTTGCTCATTTTTGTTTATTGCCTTTAGCCGCCGATGTTTAGGAAGAGTCGCAGTTTCTCGAGGAGAGTTCCGAGGCTTGTGAGGAGCAGCAAGGCAAGTCACACAGATTCTTAAATCCCTTTGAGCATATTATTCCTGTGTTTAAAACTATATTTCCTTTCAACTCTGCATTTATTTTGGTATGTCATCGGTAATGGGAAACCCTAATCGTTGTTTATGGCCCCTTTGACTTGTTTACTGGAAATTGTACCTATGGGATAAATGTGACTAGCTAGCTTTATTTATTGGTTAGCTAGATTACCTCTAGGACTCTGCTTAGCCATGCTTAGCCAACTATAGAATAACTTCTAGGGCTGTAACATTAACGGCGACTATCATGTCTAGTCACATGAAATGATGATTCCATTTACAACTGTGGTCATGCGAGTGATAATTTAATGGTCCACTGAAACATGATAAAAAGGTGGGTTGCGAGCACCAGGGTTGTGAATATTGCGAGCGGTGCTGGTGACAGTTAAGGACCGGTTCGCGGACTACTTGTTGCGAAGCAACACTCATGCTAACCACAAGCTAGAATGGGATAGGAAGAGTTTGAAGTGTGCCGAGTTCAATAGGAGGCACCAGGGCATGTTTGTGGCTAATATAAGTCCACACATGGCAATGACAATAAGACCATGCTTCGGGCGTAGGGCTGTCTCGTGGGAAGGCACTTGATCACCCCTATCGGAGACCGGAGGTTTGGCGGAAGGCTCTCCTATTGTGCTAGTTACATGGATAATCCAGTCACAATTCCTTTCTGAGGTACCATGGTGGTATCAAGGCGCATAGTGATGTGTTGTGGAGTTGTGTCTTGTGGGTAAATTGGTACATCTCTAGCCAGAGTAAAACTATTCAAATAGCCGTGCCCACGGTTAAGGGCGAGCCTAGCAATGTTTTCTGTGATTAGTCCCACATTAACTAAATTTGTTTATTGAAGGATGAATCATGGTTAGCTCTAGGTTGGAGTGGTTGGGCCTATGCCATTTGGTGAATGGTATAATGTTGGAAAATGTTGATTAATTATTGAGGTTTTACTACTTTCTTAAATGCTGTTTATGCAAATGGAGCCCTATTATGTCATCCTTTGTTATCCCGTGCACTTGCATATTTGCTATGTGGCTTACAAACCATTTCATGTACTTACCTTGTAGTCAACAATCATCATTCAGAAGAGTACTTCAGCGAGGAGGACTAATTGGAGGATTAAGCGAGAGTCCCGGTCAAGTTCGTGGTATGGGTTTTGTCACGCTATCTTAGTTATTTACCGCTGTTAGAAATTTTATCATTTTGTGAGGTACCGTTCGCCTCTGTAATGAATACTTTCGATATGTAAACAATTACTTTGATTATCAATTATGTCGTGTGTGCCTCGGTTGATTCCTAGACGAGGATTTTCACACAATAAAACTCTAGATTTTGGATGGAAATTCTAGGCGTGACAGATTGCCACCTCAGACCACCGTAGATATTGGGGGCGTCAGTGGAGACTGAGTTTACTTCTCGTGCGGTTAGCTTCTGCTTGCACTTGGACTCATATGTTGATGGCCCTCCAAGTATATGATTGAGCTCAGCTTGGTGATCTTGATAGTCGCCGACTATGCCCGAGTCTGGCTTCTCCTTATCTCTCGGTTCGCCAGATGTGGATGTTTGCTCGGTGATGAACTTCTTGAGCATGAAACAATTTTTGGTCACGTGTTTCCCCTTTGGGTGGAAAGGGCATGGCCTATTCATGACTTTCTAGTAGTCGTCCGTCTTTGGGGGTTGCGGTTGGGTGTGGTCAACAGTGGCCACGATGTCTTTCAACTTGTGCTTGCGGTTCCCGGCTTTAGATGGGGCCGAGTCATCTGTATCCCGTCATTCCTTCTGTCTGGGCTCCTTCTTGTCGTTGAGTGCTTTGGCAACTGCGTCGACTAAATCAGCATACTTGTTGGCCATGTGTCACGCCTAGAATTTCCATCCAAAATTCTGGAGTTTTATTGTGTGTAAATTCTCGTCCAGGAATCAACCGAGGCACACATGATAAAGTCAATAACAAAGTAATTATTTACATTACAAAAATATTTATTACAGAGGCGAATGGCACCTCTCAAGATAATAAAGTTCTAACAGCGGAAATAAACTAAGTCGACGTGACTACACCCACTCCACGAACTTGACTAGGCTCCCGCTTAATACTCCAGGAAATCCTCCTTGCTGAAGTACTCTTCTAAATAATAATTGTTTATAGCAAGGTGAGTACATGAAATACTCCGCAAGCCACACAACAAATATGCAAGTGCACGAGATAACAAAGGATGGCATAATATGGCAGAAGTTTCATAAACAACATTTAATAAAGCATTTGAGAGAGTAATAAAACATTAATTATTAAACCATATTTATCAACACTATACCGCTCACCAAAACGGTATAGGCCCAACCACTCCAACCTAGAGCTAACCATATTCCACCATTTATCACCATTATTGAGTAGTGTGGGACTAATCACAGAAAACATTGCTAGGCCCACCCAATAACCGAGGGCACGGCTATTCGAATTGTTTTACTCTGGCCAGAGGTGTACCAACTTACCCACAAGACACAACTCCACAACACATCACTGTGCGCCTTAATACCACCACGGTATCTCAGAAAAAAGTTGTGACAGGACCCTCCATGAACCCCGCACAACAAGAGAGCCACCCGCTAGACCGCCAGTCTCCGGTAGGGTTGATCCGGTTCCTAGAGAGGGAGACAGCCCAACGCCCAAGACATGGACTTATTGAAGTAGCCATGGTGGTCTTATTGACACAGTCACAACACACCATGGGGCCTCTAGTTGAACGAACTACACTTTGGTTCCCACCATTACCCATTCTAGCTTGTGGTTAGAACGAGTGTTACTTCACAACAAGTAGTCCGCAAACCGGTCCTTAACTATCATGAGCACCGCTAGCAACATTCACAACCCTGGTGCTCGCGACCCACCATTTAATCAAGTTTTAGTGGAGCATTAAGTTATCCTCACACGACCACAGTCGTGAACTGAATCAACATTTCATGTGAACAAACTATTAGAATCGAAGTTAAAGTTATAGCCCTGAAGTTGTTCTACGGTTTGCTAAGCATGGCTAAGCATATTCCTAGAATTATTCTAGCTAACCCATAATAAAGCTAGCTAGTCACATTTATCCCATAGGTACAATAACAGGTAATCAAATCAATGGGGCTATAAGGAAAGATAAGGGTTTCCCCTTCCAAGGACATTATAAAAATAAATGCAAAGTTGAAGGAAAATATAGCTTTAAACATAGGAACAATATGCTCAAAGGGGTTGAGGAATCCATGTGACTTGCCTTGCTGCTGCTCACAAGCCTCAAAACCTTCCTCGGGAAACTGTGACTCTTCTGGAACGTCGGCGGCTAATGGTAATAAACAAAAATGAGCAAAACAGTACATAAGCATACATAGACAGTACAATATTATATTTTTAATGGTAGATCTTGATTTTAAAGAATTTTGCAGGTTGAATCACCCTAAACGGAGTTCAGATGAATTAGTTATGATATTTAAAAGTTTAAACCCTTTTAAAAGCATTTAAAAAGGATTAAGTCAATTTATTGCATCATCGATGAATTAATTTAATTTGGGAAAAGGAATTATGATGTCATCAGAGAGAGAGGGGATTGGGCCAGGCTGAAAAGCGGGGCCCATAGGTTAGAGAGAGGAGACTCGGGTCCACGGTGAATCGAGTCCACCGAGGTCCACAGGGCGATCCGATGGTATAGATTTAATGCGATCAGATCGGATGGTCCAGATTGATCCAAGGTTTAAGATAGATCGAAGGGCCAGGATTTAACCTAACCTAGATCAAACGGTTGAGATTCATTCTAGCGATCTAAAGGACAAGATCTAATTGGGGTGATCCGACGGTGGAGATCGCTCCCGCCCGGATCGATCACGAGGCCAGCGTGGCTCTGATGTGGCATCAACGTGGTGCACACGGCAGCGACCAGCGACAGTGGCAGCACGAGAACCTATGGTTGCCAGCGATCGGAGATCAGCGACTCGGCGGCGCACGAAGAGGATAGGAACGGGTAGAGGAGGTCAAGGCGAAGCTCACCGAGGGTAGATGGGCGATGAACGGTGACAGGAGGCGGCGGCGGTGGTCTTTTGCCGGCGGGGCATCTCAGGTCTTTGGCTGTGGCATTGCTCTGGTGGGAGGCGGCGGCCTGGCTTCCTCATGCTCCGACGAAGCTAACAGGAGCGGCAGCAAGGCCTAGCAACCACTAGAGCGACGGCGACGCTGCGCTGAAGCTTGGGAGCGGCGGCGGAGCGAGAGGCTCACGGTGCTAGGGTGCAGGCAGCGAGGTCTTTCTAGGGCTGTGGCGGAAAGAGGAGGAGAGGCACTGGGGGTGCTATTTATAGGGGCGGATGATTAGGGATTGAGTCCGATTCGGGAAGCTTTCAATCTCGACGTTCGTGCTCGATTGGGCTCTGGTTTCTTGGGGATAAGGTAGAGGAGGATCGGGGCACTATTTCCCCTCAACTAATTGGATGAGATTGAGGCCGAGGTGAACAGATTTCATGGGATTGCGGCGGCGGCGCTCGGCGGTGAACAGGACTCCCAAGTGGGAGGTTGAAGACGACCCGATAGGTAGGGCCCACCAATCGGCGAGGCAAGGGCGACGTGGGCGGCCGCAGGCCATGGGCCGCGCGAGCGAGGGAGAGAGGGATAAGTGCACAGTAACGGGCCGTATTCGGCCTGTGCATAGGGAGGGGGGTTTTTATTTTCTTTTTCTTTTGTTTTAATACTATGAACTCAATTTAATTCACCAAAAATATTTTCCTTAATCAAATAAATCCTAGAAAATTCCAGGAAATAGATAATTAAGCAAAGAATTTTATAAAATTATTTTCTAGCCCATTTTTGTTGTAAATTTTCTCTGATTTTATTGTTTGCACTCCTTGATGCTTTTAATTAAATTTCTAAAATTTATTTTTCACAATATATTTAAATGGGGATAATTTCAGGGTGGTACAAACCTACCCCCTTAAACAGAATCTCGTCCCAAGATTCAGAAGATCAGGCAATGAGATGCGGGTGAGCAGACTTGAACTCATCTTCGTATTCTCACGTTGCTTCTTCTTCCGAGTGATTACTCCGTTGAACTTTGCAAAATCTTATTACCCGATTCTGAGTGTTCCTCTCGCTGGTCTCTAAAATACGGATAGGCTTTTCGACGTAGGTCAAATCTTCATGAATCTCTATTTGTTCGGGGTCAGCTTCCTCGGTTGGTACTCATAGACACTTCTTCAACTGAGACACATGGAAGACATCGTGTACTCCCGCCTAGGTGGGAGGCAACTCTAACTGATAAGCAACTTCTCCTTTCCGTCCCAATATCTTGTAGGGTCCCACGTTACGTGGTGCCAACTTTCCCTTTGTCTGGAACTGGTGAACTCCCCAAAGTGGCTTGACTCGTAAGTACACATAGTCACCTTCCTCAAAACTAAGATCTCTCCTGCGATTATCCGCATAGCTCTTCTGACGAGATTGAGCTATTCAAAGATGTTCTTGTATGATCTTTACTTTTTCTTCTGCTTCTCACAAGATATCCGTTCCGTATACTTGACGTTCTCCCATCTAATCCCAAAGTAGGGGTGTGCGGCACTTCCGTCCATATAGAGCCTCGAATGAAGCCATCTTAAGGGTTGCTTGGTAGCTATTGTTGTATGAGAACTCAGCATATGGTAAGCTCTTATCCCAACTTCCACCGAAGTCTATGGCACAAGCCCTCAACATATCTTCTAAGATCTAATTAACCCGCTCGGTTTGACCATCCGTCTGCGGGTGGTATGCGGTACTGAAGTTTAACCGTGTACCCATCTCCTCTTGAAGTCTCTGCCAAAACTTAGAGGTAAACTGACTTCCTCTGTCCAACACGGTCTTGCATGGCACACCATGCAAACACATGATTCGAGCCATGTATAATTCTACCAACTTGCTACCAGAGTAAGTTGTCTTGACGGGTATGAAGTGGGCTACCTTTGTAAGTCTGTCTACCACTACCCACATGGAATCAAATTCTGACGCGGTCCTTGGCAATCTAGTGATGAAATCCATCCCCACTTCTTCCCAATTCCATTCGGGAACCTTGAGGGGTTGTTACAATCCTTCAGGCTTCTGATGTTCAGCCTTCACAGGTTGACATACATCACAAACAGCCACATACTCAGCTATTTCTCTGCGCATGCTAGACCACCAAAACTTTTCCTTAAGATCTTGATACATCTTGGTGCTACCAGGATGGATGGAATACTGAGTCCCATGAGCTTCATCCAATATCAGCTTCTTCAGTTCTTCTTTGTCTGGTACATAGATTCGCTCTTCGAACCACACAATACCCTGTTCATCTTCCAAAAATCTAGTGGTTTTCCCCTTCTTCATGTTCTTCTTGATCTTCGAAATGTCTGGGTCGTCTCTCTGTGCTTCACGGACCTGATCCACCAGGGTAGGTTGTGCTTCCAAAGCTGCCACAAATCCTTGACGGACTATTCCCAAATTTAATTGTTCAAATTCCTCACACAACTCCAAAGGTAACTGTTGACCTTCTATTGCCTTGTAGTAACTCTTCCGACTAAGGGCATCAGCCACCACATTGGCTTTCCCTGGATGATAATAGATTTCGATGTCGTAGTCCTTAATCAGCTCCAACCATCTTCGTTGTCTAAGGTTCAAGTCGGCTGGGTGGAAGATATACTTCAAACTCTTGTGGTCCGTATAAACTTCGCTACGATTACCGATGAGGTAGTGTATCCAAATCTTCAAGGCATGCACTACGGCTGCAAGTTCCAAGTCATGGGCACTACAATTGCCGTGAGGCATATGCCACGACTCTTCCTTCTTCATCAACACACATCCCAAGCCCTGTCGGGATGCATCGCAGTAGACTTGGAATCCTTTCTTGGGATCTGGCACGATCAACACAGGCACAGACACAAGCTCTTTCTTTAGCTCTTGAAAACTCTTCTTACACTCTGGAGTCCACAAAAATTTCAGATCGTTCTATAGTAGGTGAGTTATGGGCTTGGCGATTCTGGAGAAATTTTCTATGAATCGACAATAATATCATGCCAACCCTAAGAAACTCCGGATCTCCGTAACTGTTTGCAGCTGCTTCCACTTGGTTACTGACTCCACATTGGTTGGGTCTACCGCAATCCCTCTAGTGGTGACGACATGTCTGAGAAACTTCACTTCCAGAAGCCAAAACTCACACTTACTAAACTTGGCATACAACTGATGCTGCCAAAGGGTCTCCAGAATTATACAGAGATGCTGCTCATGTTCTTCCTTGGTCTTAGAGTAAACGAGGATATCTTTGATGAAAACCACCAAAAACTTATCTAGGTATTCCATGAACACTTTGTTCATCAAGTTCATGAAGAAGGCAGGGGCATTAGTCAAACCAAAAGACATGACAGTGCATTCATATAACCCATACCGAGTGGTGAAAGCAGTCTTGGGAATATCTTCCTCTCGGATCCTTAACTGATGATAACCCGAGCGAAGATCTATCTTGGAGAACACTGTAGCTCCTTCTAACTGATCAAACAGGTCATCAATTCGAGGTAGAGAGTACTTATTCGTGGTAGTAACCTCATTGAGTGCACGATAATCCACACACTTCCGTCGAGTTCCATCTTTCTTTTCCACAAAAATGACTCGTGTCCTTTAGCAAGTAACTCCATTTTCTTCTTCACTTCTGCCAACTCATTTGCTCCCATCCTATACGGTCTCTTGTGGATAGGGGCAGTGCCAGGGGCTAAGTCTATTCTGAACTCAATATCTCTCTTGGGTGGCATTTCCGGTAGATCATTAGGAAAAACTTCTAGATAATCCCGTACTATAGGGATTTCTACTGTGGCGGCATGGTTCAGAGATACTAAGAAGGAGAGGTAGGTAAGGCACGGAAGATCACTTTCTCCCCCAGACTAGAAGGTCACAGTTCTTGTGGCACAATCAAAAACTCCTTTGTGCCGGGTTAACCAATCCATCCCTAGGATGACATTAATGGATCTGGATTCTATTAAGAACAGATTGGCTAGAAAAGGGACTCCCAGTATTTCTATAGTCACAGATGGACTGTAAAGGGTAGTAGGCGTCTGGCTACCAGGAGTATTTACCACCATGGTACTTCTCATCCTTTCTATGGGTTTCCCATTTTTATTAGCAAACCGCACTGAAAAAAGGAATGTGTAGCACCAGAATCAAACAATACTATAGCAAGAACTGAGTTAATAGGGAATATACCCAAAACGACATTTGGTGCAGCCTGAGCTTCCTCTACGGTGACGTGGTTCAAAAGAGCTTTAACCACACCTATGGAGTTCTGTCCCGGTGCAGCTTGCCTGGGGCGTTTAGGCTTCGGACACTGATTTGAGAAGTGCCTCGATTCTCCACAGTTGAAACAAGTCAAAGTCTTCCCTCTGACTTCCTTCTTGACTAGCTGACTCTGGCTAGGTGCAGTAGCTGGCTGAGGAAGAGGACGGTTTGCCCCAACATTGCTGCCAACATTGTTGTTGTAGAACTGACGCTGTGGGCATGGTGCCGAAGAAGATACTCCATGTTGGGTCTGAGGAGGTCCTGCAGTGCGTGGCCTTTGACTACTTGACTGTTGCGCCCTTAAGCTAGCGATCTTGCGCTTCCTTTGTTCCATCCGATTATGTTTATCCTCCTGTCGGATGGCCTTGTCAACAAGCTTCTGAAAATCCGAGTAATCTCCCGAGATCAGCTAGATAGAGAGCTCATCATTTAGTCTGTCTAGGAACTTCTCTTGCCTTTCCAAGTCCATGCAGACATCCTCGGGTGCATAGTGGGCTAAGCTATTGAACTCGTACAAGAACTTAGTCACCAATCGGTTGCCTTGCTTCAGAGCCCGGAATTCACGCTTCTTGAGTGCCACCACTCCTGCGGGAATATGTGTCTTCTTGAAGGTGGTAGCGAACTCAGCCCAAGTGATAGGCTGACCATCAGTCCTGTTGACGCAGATATGATCCCACCATTCTGATGTGGGGCCATGCAGCTGGTGTGAAGAGAAAGAGACCTTCTCCTGGTCTGTGCACTATAGTAGGTCTAGTTTCTTCTCAACGGTGTCGATGTTTTACACCGGCAATAAATATATGGGGCTACTCGGCGGATGGAAACTCGGTGGATTGCAAAGGAACACAGAGAGATTTTATACTGGTTCAGGCCCTCGATGTGAGGTAATACCCTACGTCCAGTTGTGGTGTTATTCCTTTGGGGATTTGTGGTGGTGATTCTGGTGAACCAACTCATCCTGCCCTCATGGGGCGCCCTGCCTCCCCTTATATACTGGGGGACAGGGTTACAAGGTAGGAGTCCCCATCGGATTATGACTAGGAGATCTCCCCTTAGAGATATAACGCACCCGACTAGGACTGTATATTCCTTTCCATACAAGGCGAAGTCTGCCGAATTTAGCTATATCTCTAATTACAAGGCTAGGCCCATCCTCTATCCGAGTGGCCCATATGCTTGTCATGAGGTACCCGGGGCCCATGGCACCCACAGTAGCCCCCGAGACCTTCATAGTTGAGTTACAGCTGATGCCGAGTGCTCATCCTCCACGGTGAAGTCTTCCCGAGTGCATTGCTCCCGAGTACTCTTTGTCTGAGTGCTGCTTCTCCCGAGTCCTGCTTCATGTCAGCTGGCAGCGAGGCTATGAAGGTCTCGATGTAGATGTTGGAATAGTGTGCGCCGAATAGGCGCACCTATTAGGTGTAGCCCCCGACTTTGTGCTTAATTGTGAAAACAATTAAACATGAAGTCAAAGATCTTTAACCTTGTAGTCTTTCCCGAGTAGATTACTGCTGGTATATGAGACTCTTCGGTATCATGCTAACCGGAATATGATTTACAGTCTTGCCGAGTAGGGAACTACTCGTATATAGGACTCTTCGACTTCATGTCAGTCGGAATGTGTGTTTATAGTCTTGCCAAGTAGGATGCTACTCGTATATGGGACTCTTCAGCGTCATGTCAGCTGGAAAGGGGGTTTATAGTCTTTCCCGAGTAGTATACTACTCGAAAATCCGACTCGTCAGCTTCATGTCAGCTGGAAAAGGTGTTTATAGTCTTTCCCGAGTGGCGTCCCATTCGGAAGTTAGACTCTTCAGCTCGTCAGCTGGAAGAATGTTTATAGTCTTTCCCGAGTAGTATGCTACTCGAAAGTTAGACTCCTCCGCATCATGTCAGCGGGAATGAGAATTTTATAGTCTCTCCCGAGTAGTGTACTACTCGAAAGTTAGACTCATCCGCGTCATGTCAGCGGGAATGAGAATTTTATAGTCTCTCCCGAGTAGTGTACTACTCGAAAGTTAGACTCATCCGCGTCATGTCAGCGGGAATAATGCTGCTCATGGCAACTGGTGGCCACGCATGTAGGCCGAGTACCACTGTATGAAAAATAAATCCATTACGTGGTTAGGTGTACTCGAGAGAGATACCTGCATCTCCAATTTTAATGAAGACCAGCTTGTGATCCTTGTAAGGATGTATCCTCGAAACCTGGTGGATAAGACAGATACCCAAACATATATGTTTAGCAATAAGGCTCTCATGAAGCATATCTGTTTACCTCATCGGTTCCTGTGGTAGCACCAGCGCTATAATTTCAACTCAGCCTGCGGGCGGCCCACATGGAGCATGCTACTGTAGGAACTCATATCTTGGTGGCTGCTACCAAATAAGCCGGCCTGAGCCGACCTATCCAGCATAGCTCTAGAGAAGTATCATCCATCGCATGTCAGGATGAGTTTTTTGGTGTGGTAACCGCAATCAGCTAGAGAAATCCTTATTCGCAAAGCCTTTCCGACTTACGTTCTGGATGCAAACTGGTTGCCACGTAAGCCTGAGTGGGTATAATGCAGGATCTGCTTGCCCTCCTCAGTGTGACACAGTGCATGAGAACTCCGGATGCACTTTGACGATATAAGTCTTCTCTGACTTGGGAAAAGCCGAACAAGTACCCGAACCTTGCATTAGCAGAGGGTTCGGCTGGTGACCCTCATGGGGCGTACCCTATCCACAGAGTTATAGCCAAGCTAGGCACCCGATCTTGCATTAGCATAGGATCGGCTGGCGACCCTCATGGGCGTACCCAACTGACAGAGTTGCGGCCAAATAAGGTACCCGAACCTAGCATTAGCGTAGGATCGGCTGGCGACCCTCATGGGCGTACCCTACTTAGCCGAGTGACAGAGCCCCGACTGGCGCCGGGGCCGATTGTTAGCTCCCATGAGCGTAGTCGGGGAAGATGACGTCCCGACTGGCGCAAGTACTCGGTAAGTAGCCCTCATGGAGCATCCCGAGTGTATTCGGCAGACTTGTCCAGCCCCCGAGCGTAGGAGATAGGCTCGCAGCCCTGAGTTCCTGTCACGCATATCCGGAGCTAGGCCTGCAATATAAAAATATCGGATGAGTAGCATCTGATGATGGAAATAATCACCCGAATAAAATGTATTTTACAATGTATGTAAATACGTGTTCTTCCTCTTTTTGATATTAATTTCCTCGAGTAGTTGACCCCTTACGTTTAAGCACTCTGCCCGACTAGTCATAGCCCCCTAGCGTCGGGAGTTGGCTCATGGCTCTTTCCCAGGCACGCGTTTGGGTGACTTGAGTCGTCTTACATGGAGCAGAGTTTCACGGATCGAGATTTATGCTACTCGAGTACTTTTGTAATCATTTAAGAGCAAAAACGGAAAAAAGTAAATGCGCAGCTTATACACCTATTAGGTGTAAGCGGCTGTAGCACTAGCAAGGCCGAGTGAGGAGATGTTTATCAGAAAGCGACTTAGCTGTTCGGTATTTGGGAGTGGGGATGCCATCCTCGTGTTTGAGCTTGTGAGTCCCCGAGCATGTCACTTGTTGTTCTGATAATCCTCAGTTGTTGAAGGTCGAAGGCGGTCGTGACCGACTGCCACAATGGAGCCGTCTGACTTGCGTTTGCGATTCCCAGCTTTAGTTGGGCCCGCGTCGTCGGTGTCGTCCCGCTTCTTCTGTCAGGGTGACTTGTTGTCATCGAGGCCTCGGCAACAGCGTGGCCGAGTCGGCGTACTTGTTTGCCATGTCGAATAGGGCCTGACAGAGTTGGGAGGCTTCCGCGTGAATTTGTCGATGAACGAGGTGTCTTTGACTCCTTTCGAAAGGCGGCGATGACTACCTCATCCTTGACGTTTGGGATTGAGTTCTTCTTCTCAGAAAACCTCTTGATGAAGTCACGAAGAGACTCGTTCTTCCTTTGATGCAACTGATATAAGTCGTACTCGAAGATGGCCTCTCGTATTTCCCTGGAAGTTGGCGATGAAGCGTTTCCGAGTTCTCCCCAGGAGTCGATTGATTGCTTGGGAAGTCCTACTAGCCATGTCCTCGCTGAGTCGGCTAAAGCGACTGGGAGGTAGTTAGCCATGACTTTCTGATTTCCCCCAGCTGCTCGAATCGCCAGAGTGTAGACCGTGAGCCAGGACTCGGGATTAGTCTTGCCATCGTATTTGTTGATGCCTGTAGGCTTGAAACTTGACGCCAGTCGACTGTTGTAGCTCCTGAGTGAAGGCCGGTACTCCGTCGTCTTCATGAGGACTCCGACCTCGACTACGGCGGCGAAACCGCTCGTAGTGGAGGCCGAATTGCTCGTTCTCGTCTTCCAGTTGGCGTTGCTCGTCTTCTTCTCGTTTGCGGCGCCGAGCATTAATGTCTTGCTGAAGTCGTGCCGCAGTCGGGTCTCGGAGGTCCTGGCTGTCCCGACGGTCGCCTCGACGTTGCCGGTTGCTGTGGTTGCCGAGTGACGTCTGGCTTGACTCCGCGTGATGCGACTAGAGCCGGAAAACCGCTCGACGTCGCTTCAGAGGTGATGAGACTGCCGCTGGGGAAGTTGATTGACTGGTCAGTACGAGTGTGTTGCCCGACTGTTGGTGCTGCTGACATGCGGCAGCGGTAAGCATGGCTTTTATCCTTGCGATGGTTGGGGTGCCTGGTGATCAGGCCCGACCTGGACCGTGTCCAGTTAGGGTTACGGCTGCCACGACGTTCTGCTGTGGCGTGACAAAGACGTTGTGGTCGCCGGACTTTTGTCTGGAGGGTTGTTGCTGAGCGCGTTTGCCCAGCCCTGCGTAGGCCGTCATTGCGGCGTCAGGCGTCTTGTTTCTTCCTCCTGTTGTCTCGCAGACGGCAGGCCTCCTCCTCTTGTTGTTCGTGTAGTCGGCGTGCCTGAGTAGGCAGTAGAGCCTTTGGTGCCATGAAAATTTCTCGTGGCGGGGAGAACGCTTGCCGAGCTGCTATCCGACTTAGAGTGCGCGGTCCGACTGGAAGTCGCGAGTCCGACTTCGAGTCGAAAGTCGGGATGGTTGACTGGGGAATGATTGTAACTCCGACCTCCCTAGATCCGATCTCAAGCGAACTCGGAGCCGTATCCGAGTCGCAGCTCCCAGGGGATCGGGTTTGCCGCGTCGGATGTAGATTGTTAGATATCCGCGCAGTGTCAACCGAGTCCGAACGGGAAGTTGACGATCTCTTCCCTTCTCGGCCCGATCTCGGCTGGCTCAGAACCGAGTCCGAGTCGAACACTGGAAGGAAGAGTTGTCCCTGGACTCGGGCGTATTGGAGATCGCCGCAGCATGTCGTCGAAGATTGCCGCAGCGTCATGTGGGCCGACTGGCGCGGAGTCAGCTGGTTCCTCGGCCGTGGATCGGGTCCGTGTCGGCCGGGGTGAGATTGCCGATCTGGTCGGCGACGAAGTCGAGGCTTCTGAATGCGATTGTATCTCCGGGGAGAGTTTGCCGCCGACGACTTCGGTTGCTGGATCCATCGAGCTTGTAGATGTAGATCGCGCCGAAGCCCCTACCTGGCGCGCCAACTGTCGATGTTACACCGGCAATAAATATATGGGGCTACTCGGCGGATGGAACTCGTGGATTGCAAAAGAACACAGAGAGATTTTATACTGGTTCAGGCCCTCGATGTGAGGTAATACCCCTACGTCCGTTGTGTGTTATTCCTTTGGATTGTGTGGTGATTTCTGGTGAACCAACTCATTCTGCCCTCATGGGGCGCCCTGCCTCCCAACTTATATACTGGGGGACAGGGTTACAGGTAGGAGTCCCCATCGATTATGAACTAGGAGATCTCCCTTAGAGATATAACGCACCCGACTAGGACTGTATATTCCTTTCCATACAAGGCGAAGTCTGCCGAATTTAGCTATATCTCTAATTACAAGGCTAGGCCCATCCTCTATCCGAGTGGCCCATATGCTTGTCATGAGGTACCCGGGGCCCATGGCACCCACAAACGGCGTGTAGCCAATCTCCGGCTTCCATGGGGTTAGTTGTGCTGGACAAGGTAGGAGGTCTCACTCACAAAAACTCTATGAGCTTGTTCTGTGGCGGAGGAGGAGGCACCTGTTGTTGTCCCTGATTTTGTTGATTCTGTATTTGCTGGAACATCATGTTCATTAGGTGGGTTTGATTTGCCAGAACCTGGGCAATAGTAAGATTGTCATCTTGATGCAGCGGTCAGTTGGGTGCACCTCCACAGTTGTTGTTTCCAGAATTGACATCCTGGTTGCTACTATTGCGTGTGTTCACCATCTATAGAAAGCAAAACAAAGACGAGAAAGAGAGAAAGAACCCTTAAGATGACTTTCATATTGCTTTAACTTTCACTTATATTGCTCTGAACTGAATGATTAACATTTATGTAGTTTAAAACTCACACCATCAACAAACTCTTAACTTAAGCAGTTACATCACCACCCTCTGACATAAACTACTAACTAAACCCCACACACACAAGCATCTCCTAAGCACACAACTGCTAACACAACGCTCTAAGGTAACTCATACTAAGGTGCCACTATGAAGCTTCTCAATGGAGTGAAGGACTTCTTCTTGCATCAGAGTTGTACTCGGGTTCCTCTTCATCTTCATCCTCTTGGGTATCACGCCACTCCACTTCAGAGTGAGTGCGAGCTCCACTGTCTTCTGACCTTTCCGAAGGGGGCTACCTTCTGACTCCTCCAAGTCCTCTTCTGCATCATCCGCATAAGCCACAGGTGGAACTATCCTGAGTGGGACTTGGTCATTCAGCAAATGGGTCCTTGGTGCTAGCTGAATCCAAGGTGGAAGATGAACCCTCTTCCTTGCAGTGGTGCGGATCTTGGCTCCTCTAGGGGGTGCTTCTCCTTTGGCTAATGCCAACTCTCGCTTCAAACGATCCACTTGATTCTGCAGCCAACAGATCTTGGTGCGGTTCTCGTTCTCCCTTTCATGAGCCGCGATCACCACGTCTACCCAAGCGTTGTCCATAGCACTCAACATCCTTACTAGACGTTGTGTTGTTGCACTGTTCTCTGCTCCTAGGTTCTGGTAGCTGCTGTACTCATTGTTGTGGGTTCTTGATGAGTGATAGCGGTAAGCAGTGTTCCTCAGATGAGTAGCATAATGGTGACGAAGTTCTCCAATGGCTTCCAATGCCACCTCTTGACATGCATGCTCAAAATTCCTTCCTTAAGCTCCGAAGATCATGGATGGGACTTCTTCTTATTCACTTGAAATCGTAAGATGGACACAACACTTCTCTTCACATGGGTTGCGAGTGACTTGTCTGTATTCTGGGGCCAGATTGTACCCTATGGCAAAGGCCATATCTCGTAACTCCTGGATGAATCCACTAACTCCAAATAGATGCATTGGCTCTTGATTTGCTATCTATAGAGCATGAAAGGAAGATTTATGGATTTTTACTAAGTTAACAGAGCAAATTTTGTTTCAAATAAAATGGGAAACGAAGGTAGTAAAATTTTCATCGAAAATTAGGAACAAAAGAATTAGCATAAATGAGGGGTTTGTTTTTTTAAAGAATCATAACCAGTACAGTAATGAATGTACAGTACTAATTAATAGGAGAGTAAAGGAAATTGCAATTTTTTTTTCAAGAAAAGGACTAAAATTTTTGAGAGAAGAAATTAACTAAATCAAAAGGGATTTTTTTGTACCATTAACTTCCCTAATTAAAAGAGAAAGAGGAGAGGATAGACCTAATTTTAAAATCTTTTTCAGAAGGCTCTTAGGGGTACCAAGGGGCTTATCCTACGGTTAAGGTGGCTCTGATACCAACATGTCACGCTCAGAATTTCCATCCAAAATTCTAGAGTTTTATTGTGTGTAAATCCACATCCAGGAATCAACTGTGGCACACATGACAAAGTTGATAACAAAGTAATTGTTTATGTCGATGTTTTACACCGGCAATAAGAATATGGGGCTATTCGTGAGACCTAAACTTGATGGATTGCAAAGGAACACAAAACAATTTATACTGGTCAGCCCTCGAGATGAGGTAATACCCTACGTCCAGTTATGGTGTATTGCCTTTGAGGTTTCTCTAGTGAGATTCTATGCACTCTGATTCTCTTCTGCCCTCAGGGGGCATCCTGCCTCCCCTTATAACTAGGGGACAGGGGACAGGGTAGGAATCCTAGTCGGACTCCGACCAAGCGATTTCCTTCTAGGAATACAACATGCTCGACTAGGACTATATCCTTTCCTTGTTGTGCAAGGTAATTATGCTGAGTCCTATTGTGTCCCTAATTACAAGGTTAGACCCATCCTGTATCCGAGTGGCCCAAATGCTTCTCATAAGGTACCCGAGCCCCATGGCCTCCACAGCAGCCCCTGAGACCTTCATAGTTGAGTCACAGCTGATGCCGAGTGCTCATCCTCCATGGTGAATAATTCCCGAGTGCATTGCTCCCGAGTACTCTTTGTCTGAGTGCTTCTTCTCCCTAGTCCTGCTTTATGTCAGCTGGCAACGAGGCTATGAAGGGCTTCATAGATGAATAGTGTGTGTCGAATAGGCGCACCTATTAGGTGTAGCCCCCAATTTTGTGCTTAATTGTGAAACAATTAACCATAAAATCAAAGATCTTTAACCTTTTAGTCTTTCCCAAGTAGTATACTACACGAAAATTAGACTCTTCAGCATCATGTCAGCAGGAAGAATTTTTGCTCAGGGCAATTGTTGGCCAAGCATGTAAGCCGAGTACCACTTCATGGATTTTAACCCAATATGTGGTCAAGTGTACTTGAGAGATACCTGTATCCCCAATTTTAATGGTGACCAACTATTGATCCTTATAAGGATGTATCCTCAATACCTGGTAAATAGTGCAGAAATCTGAACACATGTGTTCAGCAATTAGGCTTTCATGAAGCATATCTAATTATTTAATCGATTTCTGTAAATAGCATCTGCACTGTGATTTTAACACAGTCAACAGTCGGCTCAATAGAGCATGCCATTTAGAAACTCTTGTTATGTGGCCCAGTACTGAATTAGTCGGCCCAAGCCCACTTATTAGCACAGGCTCTATATAAAGTGGGGAGAGAGAAAAAGATTCCCTCATCTCCTCTAATTCACCAATCGTTTTGTCTTCCAGCTTCCACGCCCAAATTTCTCGCTCCGCCTTGCTAGGGTTCACCATAGCCAGCATTCCCCACCTGAGACTTGCTTGATTTTGCTCCGCCGCATCCATTCCAAGCCTTCCACGAGTCTTTCCCTAAATCTTCTCACCCCCAGCAATGCCGAAGGCCCCATTTGAGATCCCAGAGATGACCGCCAGAGTTTGGCCAATGTCGGACTATAGTCCGTTGAAGTTGAAGCTCTTGGAGAAGTGGTTGCAGAAGGGGAATCCATGCCGTCACCCAAATCCGGTGAGACCATCGTCTTCACCTCGTTCTTCGATTGCGGTCTTGCCCTCCTTTCTTTGGATTTTTTTCGCCAACTTCTTTCTTTTTATCAAATAGAGTTGGTGAATCTAAATCCCAACTCTATCTTGCATATCGCCACCTTCGCCACTCTGTGTGAAGCCTTTCTGGGGGTTAAGCCCCATTTCAATCTTTTCCAGTATCTTTTTCATATCAAGCCCCAGCCATCCAAGAACAAGATCTAGGTCATTGGGGGGCCGCTCTCCAGCTTAGGAATGAGATGAAGAAAACTTATCTCAACGTTCCTTTAAAAACCTCCCTCAAGGGCAGGCATAGAGAATGGTTCTACTATTCTAATCTGGAACCTTCGCTGCCCCCTTTCACTTGTTCTCCTCCAACAATTTTGCCCAGCTGGTCTTCAATGCCAAATTATGAAGAAATGGGACAAGTATACCAGCTGATGAAGAAGATAGACCTCCTGAAGAGCTCAAGGCTGACTGGTCCCTGGGTGGTGAGGTGCTTGCTGAACCACCACACCAGGACAAGGATGACCCCAGCCGTGAATACCCTGACTTAGCTAACAAGAACAAGGTCACCGATACCTTGCTCGGCTTTTTTGTCAATGGGGTAGTGGAGACTAAGGACACAGAACGCACCCCCATGCCCTATAGTCGGAACAGGCCTCGACCACAGGTAATCTTGAAAGATTGATATTGAATCTTTATCCTTCTGTGATAAATGTTTGTGGATTTCTATCTTGGATTGTTCTGCAATGTACGACGTATGTCATCGAATCACTTGTAGGACCGTGTGGAGTTTGACAATGACTCCCAAAACCAACCGGCCACCCAATTGAAGAAACGGCTAGCCAGTCCTTCTGTTGCCCAACTGAGCTCCAAGAGGGCTGGGAAGAAACCGTCTGAAGACCCGGGCAAGAAGAAGACAAGCATGCCGAGTGCAGCGCCGGGGAGCCTAAAGATCAAGGACCCTACTAGTTTAGCTCCCAAGCCACCAAGCCCAAGACCAGTGTCTCCAAGCTCAAGGCCAGCACCGCCGAGTGCATCGATACCCCAGTCGGCTGCGTCAGGAATAGAGGCGACTAGGGCCAAATCACCACCACCGACTGCCGCACCGACTGGCCCAACAGCCGGCAGTTCTCCATTGCCGAGCAGGCTATCAAGCCCCTCGCCGACATCTTCTGGAGCTCCCTCGTGGAAGTTCAAGACTTCCAAGAGGTAAGCAATATTCAATCTTCTAAGAATCTTGAATGATGTGGTAGCGTCTTGATATTTGACATATTGTGCAGGAAGCGAGTTGACATAGAACCCAAGGGGACTACGCCAGCTGCTCCTGCCACCTTGCCCATCCCAGCCAAGCCAGCACCAATAATTTCATCTGTCCCAGCTACTGAAGTTGAAGCAGTCCTGATAGCAGGATCACCAGTGCCGGCCAACCAAGGAGCGAGTGCTGAAGCCGCTGCTCCAGCCCCCGAGCAGATCGCCGAAGCCCCTATAGCTACCGAATTCAGGGCCAGGACCCCATCGCCGTTAATATCATCGTCTTCTGATGAAGGAGATCTCCCCAGGGTCAAAGCCCCACCACACAACTTCCCAAGAACTTTTCACTGGGTTACCCCCAAGGGAGTTGCAGAGAGCTACGAGCACGACAAGCAAGCAGCAATGAGGGAACATGAAAATCTTCTACATGTTGCAATCGCTGTGTCCAGGGGAGTCTAGGTATGTAGCGAATCTCGCCATGTTGAGTTCTTGATAGTTTCCATTGATCTGGTACTCTGCGGTTTGACTCTATTTTTCCTCTGTTTTGTTCTAAGCAGAAGATCGTCGATCTCTTAGAAAAGATGAACAAGGTCCTGACCAAGCTTGACCCCCAGCTTCAACGCCTATGCCACCTCTAGGTAGCCAAGGATGACCTAGAGCGGACTAGCCAAGAGAAGGAAACATGGCTGAAGGGATCGGTTTGATAAACTTAGGGTGATGGTAAAACTGGGCTCTAGCTGAAAAAATGAGAAGTAAGTCTTCTGTGTTGTCCTCCTGAGTGAATCCTGAGTAGATTTCTTCAGCATTGTTGATTCTCGACTGCCTTGTTGAGTTTTGACTGCCATCTTGAGTTCTTGACTATTTTGATTTGCAGCCCTCGAAGCTGAGCTAAAAATTCAGGCAAAGAGAGAGGGAGAAACAAAGACGAAAAGCTGAAGGAAGTAGAAAGGCCAAAGCCGAAGTGGAGAAGGCCAAAGCCAAGGTGGAGGCCGACTATGCTAGTAAGTCTCCTGCTTGACAATGATCTTGGCTCGACTACTTGTTGCTCCGACTGCATGTCTTGCTAACAAATATTCTTGTTGATGCATCTGAACAGCTTCAAAAGCCAATGACCAGGTTCAATTTAGCGCCTACGTGGAGGAAATCAAGTGGGTGCCATGGGCCCCGGGTACCTCATGACAAGCATATGGGCCACTCGGATAGAGGATGGGCCTAGCCTTGTAATTAGGGATATAGCCACACTCGGCAGACTTTGCCTTGTACGATAAGGAAAACACAGTCCTAGTTGGGTGCGTTATATCTCTAAGAGGAGATCCCTTGGCCGTAATCCGGTTGGGGCTCCTACCATGTAACCCTGTCCCCCAGTATATAAGGGGAGGCAGGGCGCCCCCTGAGGGAAGGTTGAGTTGGTTCACTAGAATCACCACCACAAATCCTCAAAGGAATAACACCACAACTGGATGTAGGGTATTACCTCACATCGAGGGCCTGAACCAGTATAAAATCTCTGCGTGTTCCTTTGCAATCCATCAAGTTTCCATCCACCGAGTAGCCCTATATATTTATTGCCGGTGTAAAACATCGACATCAAGATTGTCAAGTAGTCAGGGGAAATCCTCATCGGATCCGTGAAAGGGCTCCTGGACATCAAGGAACCTCACTTTCCTGGGACCAGCTCCAGTACTGTCACCCAGGTGCAAGCACACCTAAGCGAAGCCCCGAGTATCTTAAAGAAGTACTCGGATGAGCGTGTAGCTGTTGGCATCGCCCAAGCTCTAGCCATGACCAAGTCAATATACCCTAGGGTAGATATTGAGGCCATTGGTGAGGGTTTTGCTGAGGGACAACTCCCAAAGAGGTGCTAGAGCTGATCAGCTAGGTGAGGCCGACCGCAGAGGCAATAGCCAAGGACCTGGGCATGTAAAAACAAAACAATTATGCAGTCGGTGACTATTGATAAATGTATATAACTTTGTAAAGACTTGTGTAAGTATCTTGTAAAGTGCTGCCGAGTACTTGCTTATTCTTAGTCGTCATTAGCTTTACCCGACTATGTAGTCTCCGCCGAGTAGATCGATAGGAACTTAAGAAAAAACGTTCCCCTCTGAAAGCTATACTCGGGCAAACTTAGCATTATCGCTGTTGAACTTCATGACTTAGATAAAACAAGCTCAGATTTTATTAACAAGGCACATAATACATGCAGCCCCCGACTCACTACTCAGTTGGAACAAGCGATGTAGTGAGTCAGAGAAAAAAACTTTATACATATGTAAGGAAATACAAGACTCAGGTATAGAAAGGACGCAACTGTTCTATATTCCATGAGTTGCTGACTAGGGCACCGTCTTCAGTCTTTAGTCGGTAGGCGCCCGGACGTGTCACCTCAGCGGTAATGAATGGCCCTTCCCACAAAGGGGATATTTTATTCCTGTCTTTGGTGGATTGTATTTTTCTAAAGATGAGATCTCCCACCAAAAAGGCGTGGCCACGAACATTCCAACTGTGATAATGACGTAGGCCATGAAAATACCTTGCCGATTGGATAGTTGCGATGTCCCTTGCTTCCTCCAACTGATCGAGTTCGACCAGTCGGTCTGCATGTGATTTGTCTTCTGAGTAGGCCCGAACTCGTGGAGAGCCGAACGCTAACTCAGTTGGTAACATAGCCTCAGCACCATAGACTAGGAAGTGTCGATGTTTTACACCGGCAATAGAACTATAGGGCTACTCGGCAAGGGGAAAGTCGGTGGATTGTAGAGGAACGTAAAGAGATTTTATACTGGTTCAGGCCCTCGATGTGAGGTAATACCCTACGTCCAATTGTGGTGTTATTCCTCTGAGTGGTTATGTTGATCAATGATCTTCCCTGCCCTCATGGGGCGCCCTGCCTCCCTTTATATACTAGGGGACAGGGATACAAGATGAGAATCCCAGCCGGATACGGCCAAGGGATTTCCTTCTTAGAGATAGTAACTTATCCGACTAAGACTCTGTTTTCCTTATCGTACAAGGCAAAGTCTGTCGGGTGCTATCTTATCTGTAATTACATGATTCGGCCCATCCTCTATCCGAGTGGCCCATATGTGGGGGGTGAGGTACCTGGGGCCCATGGCCTTCACAGTAGCCCCTAAGACCTTCATAGTTGAGTCACAGCTGACGCCAAGTGCTCATCCTCCACAGTGAAGTCTTCCTGAGTGCATTGCTCCCGAGTACTCTTTTGTCCGAGTGCTTCTTCTTCCCGAGTCCTGCTTGATGTCAGCTGGCAGCGAGGCTATGAAGGGCTTCATGGAGATATATGAATAGTGTGCACCGAATAGGCGCACCTATTAGGTGTAGTCCCTGACTTTGTGCTTAATTGTGAAGACAATTAAACATAAAGTCAAAGATCTTTAACCTGGAAGTCTTTCCCGAGTAGATTACTATTGGTATATGAGACTCTTCAGTATCATGTCAACCGGAATATGATTTATAGTCTTGCCGAGTAGAGAACTACTCGTATGTAGGACTCTTCAACTTCATGTTAGTCGGAATGTGTGTTTATAGTCTTGCCGAGTAGGATGCTACTCATATATGGGACTCTTCAGTGTCATGTCAACTAGAAAGGGGGGTTTATAGTCTTTCCCGAGTGGTGTCCCACCCAGAGGTTAGACTCCTCCGCGTCATGTTAGCAGGAATATGTTTATAGTCTCTCCCGAGTAGTGCACTACTCGAAAGTTAGACTCTTTAGCGTCATGTCGGCTGGAATAATGTTGCTCATGGCAACTGTTGGCCAAGAGTGTAGGCCAAGTACCACTTTTATGAAAATAAATCCACGGCGTGGTCAGGTGTACTCGAGAAAGATACCTGCATCTCCAATTTTAATGAAGACCAGCTTGTGATCCTTGTAAGGATATATCCTCGAGACCTGGTGGATAAAACAGATACCCAAACATATATGTTTAGCAATAAGGCTCTCATGAAGCATATCTGTTTACCTCATCGGCTCCTGTTAGTAGCAGCAGCGCTATAATTTCAACTCAGCCTGTGGGCGGCCCACATGGAGCATGCTACTATAGGAACTCATATCTTGGTGGCCTAGAATCGACTGTGTAGGCCCAAACCCATTTTGTCAGCACAGGCTCTATAAATAACGGGGAGAGAGAAAAAGATTCCTTCATCTTCCCCAAATCAGCCAATCGTTTCGTCTTCCGTCTCCACGCCCAAATTTCGCCTTTTGCTCGGCTAGGGTTAGCTACTGCTACTGTTCCCTGCTCGAACTCGGGCGATTCCAGTCCACTTCGTCTGTTCCAAGCCCCCAATTTGCCTTTCCCCCAAATCTTTCCGCTCCCAACCATGCCGAAAGCTTCAGATCCTGTGGGTGCGCCGGAGAATGCTTGGCTGACTTCGGATTGCGGCTCAGTGAAACTGAGGCTGTTGGAGAGTCAATTGAAGTTGCCCAACCAGGAGGTGATCCGCTGGCGGCCGGCTAAGGGTGAGTCGGTCCCAAATCCCCAATCTGGCGAAATAGTAGTTTTTGCCTCTTTTTTCGATCAGGGCTTGTGCCTTCCCTCTTCTGATTTCTTCCGCCACATCCTTGACTTCTATGGGTTGGAGTTGGTGAATTTGAATCCTAACTTGATTCTTCAAATCTCCATATTTGTCACTCTCTGCGAGTGCTTTTTGGGTGTGGAACCCCATTTTAATTTCTTCAGGCATCTGTTCCACATCAAACCCTAGCCCTCCAAGAATAATATCAATGTGATTGGGGGGCTGGTCTCCAGTTGAGGAGTGATAGGAAGAAAACATATCTTGATCTCCCCTTGAAATCTTCCCTGAAAGGCTGGCATAAGGAGTGGTTCTATTGCACAGATCTGGCTCCCTCCTTGTGTCCATTCACCGGCTTGGCACCGGTAGTTTTACCGAATTGGTCAGCAGATCCAACCTTTGAAGAGATGGGCCAAGTGCACCAATTGCTGGAGAAATTGGATAAGCTTAAAGAAGCTGGCCTGACCGGGCCTTGGGTGGTGCGGCGTTTCCTGACTCAGCGTATCTATCCGTTGAAGCTGAGAAGCGCGTTCGGCTGGGATTTCCAAGGCAAACTTGATCCTGACCGAGTAAGCCACGAGTCGGCCGATAAGTTCAAGGTAACCGAGACCCTGTTTGGTTACTTCTCTGAGGGGGTGATCGAGACCGAGGACGATAAACGCCAGATTGCTGCTTATAGCTTCCTTAGGCGCCGCCCCAAGGTAATCTTTGTCCTTCATTTGTGGCGAATGCCAGTGGGTCTGTATCTGTGATTGCCCAACATTATGTGATAGATGTTACTGAATCTTCTGTAGTGGTGTAAGGAGTTCGACGAGGACTCCTGCCCGTTGTCAGCCTTCAAATCGAAGAAGAGGCCGAGGAGCCCCCCCTGCCGCCCAACCCGACTCGAAGAGAGCAGGGAAAAAGCCTGTTCTTTATCGGGGCGAGGGGGCCATGATGCCACGTGCCGTGGCAGGAAGTCTGAAGATAAAGGATACCACCGCCATGACACCCAGGCGATCAAGTCCCAGATTGGGACCAGTACAGCCGAGCCCGATGTTGTTGAGCCCGGCAAAAGCACCGCCGAGTACAAGGTCCGAGCAGGCGCCGCCAAGCATACTGGTGCCCGAGTCGGCCACGCCACCAATGGGGCCACTGTTAACGCCAAAATTTAGCACGGCTCATATCAGATTCAGTAAAGATAGAAGCTATATCAATCGGAGGAAATTAATCCAGAAGAAACCGGATTTGAGAAGGAATCATGGAGACCACGTTATGGCAGTTGTTTATCTTATCTATTAGATAGTTTTATCTTTTAGGAAACCTGATCTCTTGTCCGATCAGGTCTGTTAGTTTTCCCTTTCTAGTTAGGAAAGTCCTGTTCCGTGTCCTATAAGGACTCATGTAACTCGGGGTATAAATACGTACGCCCGGGCACCTTGTAAATTATCTCTCGATCAATTAAACTTCGGCGCATCGCCACCCTTTCGACGGGTTCTTGCTTCTCAAGCGGGGCTACATCGGTTAGGTCCGAACTCCTGCGAGAGGGTAAGACTCGTCACCCCTTACCCAGGTGTATCTGCCCTGTCTACGGCTGCATCGGTTCGGTCCGACCTCTTAGGCCGATCAGGTATACCACATCACGTGTGCGTAGATCTTATCAGTTTATTGGGGGCGATTTATCATCAGTTCGTGCTGCATCGGTTGGGTCCGACCTACTGAACTGCCAGCGATAAATCGTTCCTGCTAGGTTGATGGTTTTTGCGCAAGCGTCTTATCGGAATGTATAGCCGATAAGTTATCTTATTACATCACAGTTGCATTAGGTCTATCGGCTTGTTGAGGTTCCTTTACTATTATCGATCTGTGCTGCATCAGTTAGGTCTGAACTACTAGATCGATAATAATAGATTTATCCTTGTCGAGCCGATCGGTGTATATGCGACGTTCTATTGGAGTGCTTAGCCGATAGGTTATCTTTTTATAAAGCTGACTGTATTATCCTTACTGTTTTGGTCATCTATATTATCATCGGTTTTCTAGCCGATGCACATGTGTTTCCTCGGTAGTCGGCTAGCTTACTATTCTGCCTATCTATTTTATCATCGGCTTCTAGCCGATGCACATGTTATACTGACAGCTTATCTATTTGTTTATAGTGCTATCGGTTTCCTAGCCGATACGCAGGTGCCATCGGCTATCGGCTACGAGGAGCCTACATCAGTCCGTATCGGCCGATAGCCGGTGTGCAATTACTGCTGGTAGTCGGACGCGAGCACGAGACCCGGGCGTGAGTACAGGCGGGGGCCCGGGCACGAGCATAGCGGCGATCGGCTGGAAGGAATCCGTATCGGCTTGCTGGCCGATTGGATCAGTAATCAAATTTCTTCATCTCCTTGTCAATTGCGGGGTCAAATTGACTGGCACGCCTACGAACCTCAAATATTTTAGGACCTGCACTGGAGCTAAGCAGATCTCCCAGGCCTTCGCGTGTCTCGCAAGACGCCGGACGATCCCAGGCGGTTTTCGGCGTCAACAGCCACCTCCAGTCGCCACGCCACCGCCGGCTGCTTCGTCGACCCGGCCAACAACTGGGCGTAGCGCTCCGCCTAGACCTAGATCGCCCGGCGGGAAACTCAAGTTCTCCGAGAGGTAAGCTGCTCTGGATCTCCTGAGATTCTTGTCTGTTGCAGTAGTATTTTGATGTCTATCTTGCGATGCAGGAAGAGTGCCGACATCGATCTCAGGGAGACCGCTCCGGCCGCTCCCCTTGAAGAGCCCGCCCCAGCCGAGCCGGCGCCCGCGAGCGCACCCGCTGAGCTGGAGGCCAGCCCAGTCACGGAGACTAAGGTGGTCCCGACTGCGGGGCCGCTGTTGCCGCCCGACCAAGAGGCAGTTATTGAGGTTGCTGCCCCAGCCCCTGAGTCGCCGCTCGCTGCAGAGGCCGTTGCTGGAGCCCCCGAGTTGATCCCCGAGGCCGCGGGGGATGCCGGCGTGGGGGCCAGGACCCCATTGCCGTCGTGGTCATCGTCACCGCCGCCGGAGATCTTGAAACTTCCTCGGATTGAGGGCCCTCCGCGTAGGTTCCCCCGGACGTTCACCTGGATGGCGCTTGATGGAACCGTGAGGAGATTCAGACTTGATGAGGCCGCGGTGAGAAGGGAACGCGAAAGCCTGCTTCGCGTCGCCATCACCGGTTCCCAGGGAGTTCGGGTATAATTCTTGCAGTGGAGTCCTGGGGGTCTTTCTGTTCTGACATCTGACTCCACTCTTGACTTGTTCCCTCCCTAAGTAGAAGCTGGTTGATCGCAATGAGGAGATGACCGAGATCCTGATAGAAATGCCCCCCCTCGCGGAATTAGAGCAGCTCCGGGCGTTGAAGGCTACAATGGAGGAGCGCCATGCGGGGAGGGAAGCCTGGCTGAAGGATGCTGTCACCCAGCTCAGGGATGAAACTTGGGCCCAAGCCGGGAAGATTAGAGGTAAATCCCCCGAATGCATCCTCCCGACTGAACCCTTGATGTATTTCTCCAGCTGCGTTGTTCCTGACTGCGTAGTTGTGTCTTGGCCGCAAGGTTGAGATCTTGACTAATCTGTCGTGCAGCCCTCGAAGTAGAGTTGAAGACCCAAACAGAGAGGGAAGCCCAGCTGAAGGAGGCCGAAGAAGCCAAGGCTGAGCTTGAGAAGGTCAAGGCCGACCTGACATAGGCCAACGCCGAGCTCGAACGAGAGAAGGCCGAGTTAAAAGAGACCACCATCAAGCTTGGCGAAGAAAAAGCTAGACTAGAGAAGACTGTGGCCGAGTGGGAGGCCGACTACATGAGTAAGTCCCCGTCTCGACGATGATCTTAACCAATCTTTTAGTCATTCCATCTGCAGCCGAGCCTAACAAGTTTACTTGCCGGTGGACCCGGACAGACATGAGAGCCAATGTCCAGGCCCAATATCGGTTTTATACAGAGGAGATAAAGGCTATCAGGGAGTCACGGGAGGCCCTCGTCGGGTCCGTGAAAGGGCTCCTTGATCTAATGGATCCTCGCCCTGTGGGAACCAGCTGCAGCTGAATCCCCCAAGTGGAGGCGCGTCTTGAGGATGCATCGAGTGCCCTGAAAAGGTACTTGGATGAGCATGTCATCGCCAGTGTGGCCCAGACCCTGGCGATGACCAAATCAATCTACCCGAGGGCAGACATTGAAGCCATCGGGGAGGGGTTTGCCGAGGACATGACGCCCGAGGAGGTGCTGGAGCTGATAGCCCGGGCGAGGCCGACTGCTGAGATAATCACCTGAGACCTGGGTTTGTAAGAGTAATATATCATGTAGTCGGTATGTATAAACTTTTGTGGAAATCATGTGTAAATATATGTGCAGTGCTGCAAAGCCTTGAATTACTACTCAGCTGTCATTAGCTTTACTCGAATGTGTAGTCTGCGCCGAGTTAGTCTGTCAGAACTTAATAAAATCGTTCACTGTAAGAAAGTGTACTCGGGCAAACGTGACAGTCATAGTAAGGCTTCATAACTAGAGTAAGACAGGCTTGTATATTATTGACAAAACACATATAATACATGCAGCCCCCGACACACTACTCGGTTGATACAAGCGGCATAGTGAGTCAGAGAAAACTGTACACATGAGAAAGTATAAAGCTCAGGTATAGAAAGGACGTAGCTATTCTATATTCCATGAGTTGCTGATGAGGACACCGTCTTCGGTCTTCAGTCAGTAGGCGCCTGGCCACGTGACCTCGGCTATAATGAACGGCCCTTCCCAAAGTGGGGATAATTTGTGCCTGTCTTTGGTGGTTTGTATTTTTCTCAAGACGAGATCCCCGACCAAAAAGGTGCGGCCATGGACATTGTGATTGTGGTAGTGACGTAGGCCTTGAAGATACCTGGCCATCTGGATTGTTGCGATGTCCCTTGCTTCTTCCAACTGATCTAGCTCGACCAGTCGGGTATTGTTTGAGACGTCTTCTGAGTAAGCCCGGACTCGCGGAGAGCCAAACTGTAACTCTATCGGTAGCATAGCCTCAGCACTGTAGACCAGAAAGAAAGGGGATTGCCCTGTTGCCCAACTAACCGTGGTTCTAAGAGACCAGAGAACAGATGGGAGTTCTTGTACCCACCAGCCCGCATATGGTTCTAGTTGGTCGAATATCCTGGCCTTGATGCCTTGTAAGACCATGCCGTTGGCTCGCTTGACCTGCCCGTTGCTCCGTGGGTGTGCCACAGATGCATAGCAGATCTTGATGCCGAAATCTTCGCAGAAGTCTTGGAACAAGCCGCCTGTGAACTGAGTATCGTTGTTGGTGATGATGCGGTTAGGAACCCTGAATCTGTATAGTATACTCATGATGAAGTCCTGATGGCAACGGGGTGCCCGATCTTCCGTTAGGCAAAGATAACTCTCGATTTGGTGGAAATTTGACACTCACGATCCGGTTTCTGATCACCAAGACCCGAACCCTGCAATCGCAGTACCACGTCTCCTCTCGTTATCAACCGTGCGCTGCCCAGTTGACCTCGCCATGAAGGCTAATCCCTGCATGCGAATCGAAGAACACAAGCAAGAACAAGAAAGATTGCAACTCAATTGCAGATGAACGATTATACTCTCGAGTTGGGGTCTCACAAACCGATAAACGGCGAAACTATTCAAGGACAGAATAATCTAAGCAAAACCCACCTCTAAACAATGACGGCTACTGTATATATATGTTGGGACGTCCTAGGGTTATCCCTAGGGCGCACACCACTGGGTTTAGCCCACGACACCGTTACAAGGCCCAAGGCCCAAAACAGACTCGGACTGAAAGAGGTACGTGTCTTGTTTCGATGATTCTGGACAGCTCAGGAGGAATTTTGATGTGGGACCAAAACCATCTGAAAGTAGACTCCATAAGCTTTCCAACAAGTACTCATGGGCCCCGAAAATCCATCTAGATCAGTGGCTAGGTCCGTTTGAAATTGATGCTGTCAGGAGGCCCGAATCCGAATCCAAAACGTGCAGAACTTCATCTCTTACCTTCTATGGACCAAAAAGTGATGTGGTGATGTAGGAGTAGACTTGGGTAAGGTCTTGGTTTGGTCCCCAATCAACTTCTTTTATCATCCATATGTTTCTTGCGCTCGGTCTCTTTCCCTTCACCCAAGCAAATATCTCTGCAAACGAGAACACACAAAACTCATGGTGCAGTAACGGTTGTTCAAATATATAACGTATAAATCTTTTGTAGAAAGCATGCACCTTTGGTTGATGAATACATAAAATTTCTAGGGTCATATCCGAGTTAGTGATGTCCTCATCAACCTCCCCTTCTTGATTGGAAACCGTCCGAGGTTTCACCTTGTCATTAAGCCTAATGAACATATCTTTATCTTTCACCACATAGGGGAAGGTAATGTTGCGCATATGGTTGGATTCTGAAATTTTTAAACACGGAGAACATTTTGTATTGTTGTGCAGCTCACAATACTCCTCTTCTTGCAAACCAACCTGCAACTCATTTAAACAACTAGAGGAACTAGATAGAGAATTATTTATACTCATACGGTCCTCTAGACAAGATATATTATTATGAAAAGGAGGTATATTAAAATTTGAACAAATGTATACTCTATGCACATTATATTCTCCTTTATTATCATAATTGCCAATAACATGAAAAATTACATGAGAAGGACATGACAAATCAGATCTAGCAAATAATTTCTTCTCTAAACAATTGAATGGACAAAGATCATCAAACTGAATATAGCCCCAATTCGGCATCAAGATCTGCTACGCATCTGTGGCACACTCGAGAAGCAATGGGCAGGTCGAACGAGCCAACGGCATGGTCTTACAAGGCATCAAGGCCAGGATATTTGACCGACTACAACCATACGCGGGCTGGTGGGTACAAGAACTCCCATCTGTTCTCTGGTCTCTCAGAACCACGGTTAGTCAGGCAACAGGGCAATCCCCTATCTTTCTAGTCTACGGTGCCGAGGCTATGCTACCTACCAAGTTACAGTTCGGCTCTCCACGAGTCCGGGCTTACTCAGAAGATGACTCCAACAATACCCGACTGGTCGAACTAGATCAGCTGGAAGAAGCAAGAGACACCGCAACAATCCAGTCGGCAAGGTATCTCCAAGGCCTACGTCGCTACCACAATCACAATGTCCGTGGCCGCGCCTTTTTGGCGGGGATCTCGTTCTGAGGAAAATACAAACCACCAAAGACAGGCATAAGTTATCCCCAATCTAGGAAGGGCCGTTCATTATAGCCGAAGTCACGTGGCCAGGCGCCTACCGACTGAAGACCGAAGACCGAAGACGGCGTTCTCATCAGCAACTCATGGAACATAGAACAGCTACTTCCTTTCTATACTTGAGTTCTACAATTTTCATGTGTACAGTTCTTCTGACTCACTACGCCGCTTGTATCAACCGAGTAGTGAGTCGGGGGCTGCATGTATATATGTGCTCTATCAATAACATACGAGCTTATTTCACTTCGGTCATGAAGCCTTACTATGACTGTCATGTTTGCCCGAGTACAGCTTCTTACTTCGAACGTTTTTATTAAGTTCTGACAGACTAACTCGGTGCATACTACACAAGCTTGGCGGCATTGCACACATATTTACACATGCTTGTTTACACAAGTTTATATATCCCGACTACATAACATGTTGCCCTTACAGACCCAGGTCTCGGGTAATTATTTTAGCAGTCGGCTTCACCCGGGCAATCAGCTCTAGCGCCTCCTCGGGCGTCGTCTCTTTGGCAAACCCCTCCCCGATGGCTTCAATATCTGCCCTTGGGTAGATGGACTTGGTCATCGCCAGGGTATGGGCCACGCCGGGGACAACATGCTCATCCGAGTACCTTTTCAAGGCACTCGGTGCATCCTCGAGACACGCCTCTATCTGGGGGATTCTGCTGCAACTGGTCCCCACAGGGCGGGGATCTATGAGGTCAAGGAGCCCTTTCACGGACCCGACGAGGGCCTCCTGTGACTCCCTGATCACTCTTATCTCCTCTGTGTAGAATCGATACTGGGCCTGGACGTTGGCTCTCATGTCTGCCCAGGTCCGCCGGCGAGTAAACTTGTCAGATTCGGCTACACACAGAATAACTAATGGATTGGCTAAAGATCACAGTCAGGTTGAGGACTTACTTTCGTAGTCGGCCTCCCACCCGGCCACGGTCTTCTCCAGTTCAACCTTCTCCTTACCGAGCTTGACGACGGCCTCCTTCAACTCGGACTTCTCCCGGTCAAGCTCGGTGTTGGCCTTTGTCAGATTAGCCAAGAGCTCAACCGTGCAGTCATGACACAACTGGGCAGTCAGGAACAACGCAGCTGGATGAACGCATCAACGGTCTGGTCGGGAAGATGTACTCAGGGATCTTACCTCTGATCTTTCCGGCTAGGGCCCATGTCTCCTCCCTGAGCTGATTGGCGCCACTCTTCAGCCAGGCCTCCCTCCCCGCATGACGCGTCTCCATCTCGGCCTTCAACGCCCGGAGCTGCTCCAGTTCTGTGAGATGGGGAGCCACCTCGACCAAGATTTCCGTCATCGCCTCATTGCGGTCGACAAGCTTCTGCTCAGGATAGAAGACGGATCAAGGACGGAGTCAGACACCAAAACAAGAAGATTGCCAAGGCTCTACCACAAGGATCATACCGCGACCCCCTGGGACCCGCTGATGGCAGCACGAAGCAAGCTTTCGCGCTCCCTCCTCGCGACGACTTCGTCAAGCTTGAAGCTCTTCGCTGTCCGATCGGGAGCCGTCCATGTGAATCTCCGGGGCATCACACATGGAGGAGCCTCGATCCGGGGTAGATGCGGGATCTCCGGCGGCGGCGACGACGACGGCGACGACCACAACAGCGATGGGGTCCTGGCCCCACCGCCACCATCCCCCGCGGCCTCGGGGACCGGCTCGGGGGCTCTGTCCGCACCCTCTGTGATGGGCGACGCTTCAGGGGCTGGGGCCTCGGCCTCAGCAGCCGCCTCTTGGTCAGGTGGCAGCAGCGACCCTACAGTCGGGACCACCTCGGTCTCCGTGACCGGCCTGGCCACTGGCTCAGTTGGTGTGTTTGCAGCCGCCGGCTCGGCTGGGGCAGGCACTTCAAGGGGAGCGGTCGGATTAATCTCCTTGAGATCGATATCGGCCCGCTTCCTGCACGACGAAACAAGACATCAAGATGCTACTTCAACACATAACATAAGAATTTCAGAAGACCCGGAGCAGCGTACCTCTTGGAGAACTTCAGCTTCTTGACGGGTGACCCGGTCCCCAGGGAAGCGCTAGCTCCAGCAGTCGGTCCGGTCGGCATCACAGTCGGCGGTGGCGCATCAGCCTGAGTCGGCTCCGATTCCGGCGTGGTCGGCTTGGGCGCCCCCGCCCTTGGCGGCATCTGCTCCTGCCGGCCCCCCGGTGGCGCTGCGGCCGGGCTCGACAACGTTGGGCTCAAACCCCCAAGTCTCAACCTGGGACTTGATCGCCTGGGCGCCGCGGCGATGGCGTCCCTTATTTTCAGGCTCCCTGCCACGGCACGCGCTGCCATGGCCCCCTCACCCCAATACAAAATCGGTTTCTTCCCCGCTCTCTTCGAGTTGGGTTGGGTAGCAGAGGGAATCCTCGGCCTCTTCTTCGACGCGACGGCCAACAACGGGCGGGAGTCTTCATCAAATTCTTCATGCCACTATAAGTGAGTCAACTAAATGCGTCACGCAATGCTGAATAATTGCAATTCCACGGGCATTCATCACAGAAGAGGATCAAAAGTTACCTTGGTCCGGGGCCGAATGGAGCTGTAGGCTGCAATCCGACGATTGTCATCTTCAGTGGCGATCACCCCTTCAGAGAAGTAGCTGAACAAAGTCTCGGTCACCGCCCCCTTGTTCGCCAACTCGTTGCTCACTCGGTCAGGATCGTTTTTGCCTTTAAAGGCCCAGCCAAATGCACTCCTAAGCTTCAGCGGCTGGATGCGCCTTGTCAGAAAGCGACGAGCCACCCAAGGACCTGTCTAGCCGGCCCTCTTGAGGTCATCTATCTTCGTCAACAATAGATGTGCCTGGCCCATTTCTTCAAAGGTCGGCTCTGCTGACCAGTTTGGCGACACCGTCGGCGGCAAGCCAGTAAACGGGCACAAGGAAGGAGCCAGATCGGCGCAATAAAACCACTCCTTGTGCCAGCCCTTCTTCCCATCACTCCTCAGTTGAAGACCGGCCCCCCCAATCACATTGATATTGCTCTTGGAGGGTTGAGGCTTGATATGGAACAGATGTCGGAAGTGGATGAAATGGGGTTCAACACCCAAGAAGCACTCACAAAGAGTAACAAATATAGAGATCTGAAGAATGGAGTTGGGGTTCAGATGCACCAACTCCAGCCCGTAAAAGTCGAGAATGCGGCGGAAGAAATCAGAAGACGGAAGACACAAGCCTCGATCGAAAAAAGAGGCAAAAACTACCGTTTCACCAGGCCAGGGATTAGGGACCGACTCATCCCTAGCCGACCGCCAGCGGATCACCTCTTGCTGGGCAACTTCAGCTCACTCTCTAGCCGCTTCAGCTTCACCGAGCCGCAATCTGATATCGGCCAAGAACTCCCCGGCGCACCCGCAAGATCCGATGCCTTCGGCATGACTGGAGGCGATGAGATTTGGGGAAAAGCAAATCAGGGGCTTGGAGCGAACGAGGAGGATTGAAATCGCCCGAGTTCAGGTGGGGAATAGCAGTAGCTAACCCTAGCCGGGCAGGAGGTGAAAAGTTGGGCGCGAAGGTGGAAGACGAAGAGATTGGCTGATTTGGGGAAGACGACGGAATCTTTTTCTCTCTCCCCGTCTTTTTATAACACATGCCGACTAGATGGGCTTGGGCCTACACAGTTAGCACTGGGCCGACAAGATATGAGTTCCTACAGTAGCATGCTCCATGTGGGCCGCCCGCAGGCTGAGTTGAAATTATAGCGCTGGTGCTACCAACAGGAGCCGATGAGTTAAACAGATATGCTTCATGAGAGCCTTATTGCTAAACATATATGTTTGGGTATCTATTTTATCCACCAGGTCTCGAGGATATATCCTTACAAGGATCACAAGCTGATCTTCATTAAAATTAGGGATGCAGGTATCTTTCTCGGGTACACCTAACCACGCCATGGATTTATTTTCATAAAGTGGTACTCGGCCTAGATGCGTGGCCATCAGTTGCCATGAGCAACATTTTACCTGCTGACATGATGCGAAAGAGTCTAACTTTCGAGTAGTGCACTACTCGGGAGAGACTATAAATATCTTTTCCCGCTGACATGATGTGGAGGAGTCTAACTTTTGAGTGGGACGCCACTCGAAAAAGACTATAAACCCCCTTTTCCAGCTGATATGACGCTGAAGAGTCCCATATACGAGTAGCATCCTACTCGGCATGACTATAAACGCATATTCCGACTAACATGAAGTCGAAGAGTCCGACATACGAGTAGTCTTCTACTCGGCAAGACTATAAAGTTTATTCCGGTTGACATGATACCGAAGAGTCGTAAATACCAGTAGTAATCTACTCAGGAAAGACTTCCAGGTTAAAGAACTTTGACTTTATGTTTAATTGTCTTCACAATTAAGCACAAAGTCGCACACCTAATAGGTGCGCCTATTCGGCGCACACTATTCATATATCTACATGAAGCCCTTCATAGCCTCGCTGCCAGCTGACATGAAGTAGGACTCGGGAGAAGACTTACTCGGACAAAGAGTACTCGGGCGCACTGCACTCGGGCAACCTTCACCGTGGAGGACGAGCACTTGGCATCAGCTGTGACTCAACTATGAAGGTCTCAGGGGCTACTATGGAGGCCATGGGCCTCGGGTACCTCATTACTAGTACATGGGCCACTCAGATAGAGGATGGGCCGAACCATGTAATTAGAGATAAGATAGCATCCGGCAGGCTTTGCCTTGTATAATAAGAAAGCATAGTCTGAGTCGGATAGGACTCTATCTCTAAGAAGGAAATCCCTTGGCTGTATCGAGCTGGGATCCTTATCATGTACCCCTGTCCCTTAGTATATAAAGGGAGGCAGGGTGCCCCTCAGGGCAAGAACAACCAGATCATCGATCTCCATACACCTCAGAGGAATAACACCTCAACTGGACGTAGGGTATTACCTCACCTTGAGGGCCTGAACCAGTATAATTCTCTTGTGTTCCTCTGCAGTCCACCGAATTCACCCTCGCCGAGTAGCCCCATAGTTTTATTGCCGGTGTAAAGCATCGATATCGATGGTATCAACTTCTTCCCTAGGCAAACAATCACCTTCGGGAGCCTCGACTTCGTCACTGACAAGTTCAGCAACCTCACCCTGTCCGACTCAGATCCGATCCGATCGGCCAAGAACCAAGCCGACTCTGTGCCGGTCGGCCCACATAACGTTGCAGCAATCCTCGTCGACATGCTACGGTAATCTTCAACATACCCGAGTCTCGGGACAACTCTTTCTTTCGGTGTTCGGCTCAGACTCGGCCTTGAGCCAGCCGAGACAGAGCTAAGAGAGAAGGAGATCATCAATCTCCCGTTCGGACTCGGCGACGCCGTGGATATCTTCAATCAGCATCCGATGCGGCAAACCCGATCCCCTGGAGTTCAACTTGGATACGGCCCAGAGCCGCTCGAGATTGGATCTAGGGAGGTCGGAGTCGTTATTAACCCCATCAATTACTCTGAATCCGACTTTAAGTCGGACAGTAGCTCGGCGAGCTTTTCTCCTCCACGTGAAGTCTTTATGGCATCCAAGGGATCAACTGCCACTCAGGAGGCACGCCGACTACACGATCAGCAAGAGGAGGAGGCCCGCCGACTATGCGAACAACATGAGGAAGACGCAAGATGCCTGCAGGCCAAGCGCGTTGCTCGCAACAATGATCTATGGAAAGCTGGGCAGACTGCTCAGCAGGAAATCCTCCAAACCTGAGTCGGCAACCACGACGTCTTTGTAACCCCTCAACAGAACATTATGGCCGCTGCAACTCTGTTGGATACATTGCAGTTTGGGCCTGATCACCAGGCCACCTCGACGATAGCAAGGATTAAAGCCATGATCACCGCTGCTGTATGCCAGCAGCAACAACAGTCGGGTGACACTCTCATACCTACCAACAGGTCGGCTTCTCCAACAGTAGTCTCATCTGCCTCGACACAACGTTGAATGGTCGGCTCCAGTCAGCCGCACACAGTGTCCGGCCACACGTCACTCGGCAACCACAGTGACGACCGGCGGCGCCAAAATCAAGATAGCAATCGGGACAACCAGGATCTCCAAGGCCGACTACGATGTAATCTCCGGCAAGACATCAACGCATGGCACCGCGAACGTGAGGAAGATGAGCATCACCGACTAGAAGACAAGAATGAGCGCTTCGGCCTCCACCACGAGCGGTTTCATCGCCGTAGTCGGAGTCGGAGTCCTCATGCAGATGAAGGAGTACCGGCCTTCACCTAGGAGCTGCAACAAGTTGACTGGCCATCATGCTTCAAGTCGCCTAGAATTGAAAAAAACGACGAGAAGACCAACCCCGAGTCCTGGCTCACGGTTTACACCCTGTTGATCCGAGCAGCTGGAGGAGATCACAAGGCTTTGGCTAATTACCTCCCAGCTGCTCTAGCCAACTCAGCAAGGACATGGCTAACTGGACTTCCTAAGGGGTCAATCGGCTCCTGGGGAGAACTCCGGGAACGCTTCATCGCCAACTTCCAAGGAACGTATGAGAGGCCATCTTCTTAGTACGATATGTATCAATTGCATCAAAGGAAGAACGAGTCTCTTTGTGATTTCACCAAGAGGTTTTCTGAGAAGAGGAACTCAATCCCAATGATCAAGGACGAGGTCGTCATCTCCGCCTTCTGTAAGGGAGTAAGAGACACCCCATTCATTGCCAAGTTCACTCGAAAACCTCCCACTTCTGTCAAGGCCCTTTTTGACATGGCGAACAAATACGCCGACTCGGCAGAAATAGTTGCTGAGGCCATGGATGACAAGAAGGAGCCCCGACAGAAGGACAAGAAAGACACCGATGAGCCACCACACACAAGTTGGACAACGTGGTGGCTGCCGTGGAGCATACTCGGCCACGACCCCCGAGGACATATGAGTACCAAAAAGTGGTGAGTGGGCTATACCCCTTTCATCCAAAGGGGAAGCACGCGGCTGAGGACTGCTTCATGCTCAAAAAGTTTGCTTCCGAGCAGACTTCAACATTAGGCAGTAACAAAGACAAGGACAAGCCAGATTCGGGCACAGCCGGTGATGACCAAGATCCCTAGGCTAAAGCTCAACCATATCTTTGGAGGGCTGACTACATATGAGTCCAAGAGGAAGCAAAAGCTCACAGCATGCCAAGTCAACTCGGTCTCAGCAGACGCCCCCCAGTACTTGCGTTGGTCAGAAATGCCAATCACGTTTGACTGCGTGGATCACCCCGATCGGGTTACTCATCCAGGACGCTATCCACTCGTCCTGGACCCGGTCATCAGGAGCATCAAACTGAAGAAGGTTCTTATTGATGGAGGAAGCGCTCTCAACATCTTGTTCACCAAAACGCACGGCAAGATGAAGATCCCTTGTCCTGAGCTATGGCCGAGTACATCGCCCTTCCATGGGGTAATCCCTAGCCTATCTTCAACTCCACTTGGACAGATAACTCTGCCAGTTACTTTTGGCACACGGGATAATTTCTGCACTAAGAATATCTACTTCGAGGTTGCCGATTTCGAGACTGCGTATCACACAATACTCGGACAACCAGCACTAGCCATATTCATGGCAGTGCCGCATTATACATACATGATGCTCAAGATGCCAGGACCAACTGGAGTTCTTTCTCTTCGCAACGATGTCAAGCAAGCCTTCACCTGCGACAAGGAGAGCTGCGACAGAATCAAATATCGGGGGCTGAACCTATCCCGGCAACAAATGAAGTTCTAATCATCTCTCAAGATTGATGGACTCCAGTTGTCAAATTCCTCTTGGATGATGAACTCCCAGCAGATTGCAGTGAAGCCGAGCGAATCAAATATCGAAGCAAATGTTTCCTTGTAGTCGGGGAAGACCTATACTGTCGAAGTGCATCAGGAGTCCTCATGTACTGCGTCACACCCGAGGAGGGAAAGCACATTCTGTAGTCGATCCACTCGGGTATTTGTTGGCCATGTTTAAAAGAGCCCGGACAGAGGGTGGTGACTTCTGAGTGAATTTCGTGATGAACGGCGTCCTTTACTCCTTGCGGAAGCGGCGATGAAGGCCTCGTCTCGGATCATTGGATCTTGTTCGCTTCTCGAAGAATCTCTTGATAAAATCTCATAGAGACTCGTTCTTCTTTTGGTGTAGTTGATACAGATCATGTTCAGAAGATGGCCTCTCATAGGTTCCCTGAAAATTAGCGATGAACCGCTTGCTGAGTTCTCCCTAGGAACCGATCGACCACCTCGGGAGCCCTGTCAGCCATGTCCTTGCCGAGTCAGCTAGGGCGACCGGGAGGTAGTTAGCCATGGCTTTGTTGTCGCCCCCAGCAGCTCGAACTGCCAGGGTATATACGGTGAGCCAGGACTTGGAATTTGTTTTGCCATCATACTTTTTGATCCCTGTGGGCTTAAAACCAGTCGGCCAATCGACGTCCTGCAGCTCCCGTGTGAAAGCAAGAATGCCTTCGTCTTCATGAGGGCTTGGGCTTCGACCACGGCAGATAAATCGCTCGTGATGGAGACCGAAGCGCTCATTTTCATCCTCTAGTTGGTGGCGCTCGTCCTCTTCTTGTTCGTGGCGCCGGGCATTGATGGTATGGCGGAGGTCATGTTGTAAGCATACTCGGAGGTCTTGGTTGGGCCGGCGGTCATACTGTTGACGCCGCCGGTTGTCATTGCCGAGTGACGTTTGCCTGGACTCCTCGTGTGGCCGACTTGAGCCGGTCGCCCGACGCCGTGCTGACGTGGATGAGCCCGCTGCTGGAGATCCCGACCGGTTAGTCGGCACCACGGTGTCGCCCGACTGCTGTTGTTGTTGCTAGTAGGCTACAGCCGTGATCATCGCCTTGATCTTGGCGATAGTTGGGGTGGCCTGGTGATCAGGCCCAATCTGGAGCGTGTCCAGCAAGGTTGTGGCGGCCACAACATTCTGTTGTGGTGTGACGAAGACGTCGTGATCGCCGACTTTAGTCTAGAGAATCTGCTGCTGAGCCGCTCGCCCAGCCTTGCGTAGCCCGTCATTGTGAGCCTCGCGGTCAGCCTCCTCCTGTTGTCGCAGTCGGCGCACCTCCTCCTATTGCTCCTCTTGTAGTTGGTGTACCTCGGATGGTGGGGTTGAAGCCATAAAGATCTCGCGGGACAGAAGAAGGTTTGCCAGACTAGAGTCCAAGCTAGTGCTTGAACCATTATCTGACTTAGAGACGGACTCCGAGTAGTTTATCAGAGTAAGAACGACCCCGACCTCTCTAGATCCAATCTGCAATGGTGCTTGACCGTGTCCAAACTGAATCGTAAGAGATCGGGTCTGCTGCGCGGGATGTAGATCCGCAGCGTCGTCGAATCTGTGTGGGAGATTGATGATCTCTCCCCTTCTTGGCCCAACCCGAGCTAGCTTAAGGCCTAGCGCAAGTCGGACGCCGCAGTAGATCGTTGAAGGAGATTGCGGCGTCGTGTGGGCCGACTGACGCAACGTCGGCTGGTTCCTCGGCCGGCTGGATTGCATCTGCTTCGGCCAAGGTGAGGTTGCCGATCTAGTCAGCAACGAAGTCGAGGCTTCCGAAGGAAATTGTGTCTCCAGGAGAGAACTTGTCGCTGTCGACTCCGCTTGTTGGATCCATCGAGCTTGTAGATGTGAAACTCATCGGAGCCCCCTACCTGGCGCGCCAACTGTCGATGTTTACACTGGCAATAGAACTATAGGGCTACTCGGCAAGGGAAAACTCGGTGGATTGCAGAGGAACGCAAAGAGATTTTATACTGGTTTAGGCCCTCGATGTGAGGTAACACCCTATGTCCAGTTGTGGTGTTATTCCTCTGAGAGGTTATGTCGATCAATGATCTTCCCTGCCCTCATGGGGCGCCCTGCCTCCCTTTATATACTAGGGGACAGGGGTACAAGATGAGGATCCCAACCAAATACGGCCAAGGGATTTCCTTCTTAGAGATAGTAACTTATCCGACTAAGACTCTGTTTTCCTTATCGTACAAGGCAAAGTCTGCCGGGTGCTATCTTATCTCTAATTACATGATTTGGCCCATCCTCTATCCGAGTGGCCCATATGTGGGTGGTGAGGTACCCGGGGCCCATGGCCTCCACAGGAAGAAAGGAGATTGCCCTGTTGCCCAACTAGCCGTGATTCTTAGAGACCAGAAAACAGATGGGAGTTCTTGTATCCACCGCCCTGCATATGTTGTAGTCGGTTGAATATCCTAGCCTTGATACCTTGTAAGACCATGCCATTGGCACGCTCGACCTGCCCATTACTCTGTGGGTGTGCCACAGAAGCATAACAGATCTTGATGCCAAAGTCATCATAGAAATCTTGAAACACGCCGCTAGTGAACTGAGTACCGTTGTCCGTTATGATGCGGTTAGGAACTCCAAAGCGGTATAAGACAGTCATGACGAAGTCCTTTGCTCGTGTTGCTATTATGGTAGCAACGGGCTTTGCCTCAATCCACTTTGTGAATTTATCCACTGCGATGAACAAGTGTGTGAACCCTCCTGGAGCTTTTTTGAATGGCCCGACCATGTCAAGCCCCCAAACTGCAAAGGGCCAAGAGATCCCATATTGGCCAATTCATCTGTAGCTTCATTGTATTGTCGCAATACATGAGTTATCTCCAGCCCATCGAACTTGTTTTCCAGCTTTTGTACCTCCTGACAATATGCCACCATATTATCGTCGAGACATGTCCAGTCTTTCATGACTTGGCTGACCACGAGTTGAGAATCCCCGCGTATGACATGTCGAGTGATATGGCAATGCGGAGCCCATGGATGACTGCTGATGCGGGGTTCGGTCCCGATCTTTCGATGGAGAAGGTAATCACGATTGGTGGAAGAAACCGACGTTCACGGCCCGACTACAACTATCCGATGTTGCGCCTTAGCGACCGATACACCGATTCCAGAAGGTGAACGCGATCTTGTGGGCCGATCAACCGCCACGAGGGCTCTCGTCCTGCAAGCAATCGTAGAACAAGCAAGAGCGAGTTGAACAAGCACTGAATTGCTAATGAAATATGAAGTTTCAATCTGAAAATACAAGAAGTGGGGTTCCAATAACAAGAAGACAGGCGATCTAGTCGACACCGCGCTTCAATCGAAGTAGCAGTGGCTAAACTTCATCTATCAAAACCCAATCTGCTGTGGCGGCTCTAGAGTCATATAAATAATGGAGGACGACCAAGAGTGTGTTGGGGTCGTTCTCCAACCCTAGGACGCCCCTAATGGCTCAACTTGAAACACAGCCACGGGCCAAAATAAGGTGGCGCAGCACCGTAGACAGAAGGTCTCGTAGTATTTCGACGTTTCTGGACAATTCTGATAAATATGGACGTGAGGCCAGATCCATTGGAAAGTAGACTTTATAACTTTCCATGAAGTACTTGAACGTCCAAAACGGAGCCCGTACGAAGTCGTGCGGCCATTAGAAGTTGGTGCTGTCCTGCAGTCCGAATCCAATCGGCGCGACTCCTCTCCTGGATGGGTATTCTCCTTGTTCTCCTTGGTTTCTAAGCACCACAAGAGTACACGAGTTTCCATGGTCTAAGAACCGAACATGAACTTAAGAGTAAACTTACTTGATGATTTAATTGACGTGCACGGGCGCGAGTCATAGGACCTTGTTAGGTGTAATGTAGGTGAGGATGTATCGATGGTGTTGATGTCCTCATCATCCCCCCTTCTTGCATTTGAGTCGTCCTCGACTCTAGTTCATCTTCTTCTCCCAAATATGCGTCAAATCTGCAACATTAAAGTGGGACTAACCCCAAAATCTGCAGGCAGATCAAGCTTATATGCATTCTCATTAATCTTGACAATACTTAAAAGGTCCATCAGCTCTAGCATCAACTTAGACTTTCTTAGCTCTGAAATCTATCCTTTCTTAAATGTAACCAAACGAAATCTCCAGGTTCAAAAGATAATTGTTTCTACCTTTGTCACCAGCAATCTTATATTTAGCATTCATGCTCTATGTTTCTTTATTGTTTCATGCAGTTTTAGCATCAAATCAGCACGTTGCTTAGCATGAAAATTCATCTTTTCAGAAGTTGGCAAAGGCATTAAATCATAGGAGCACGTGGATGAAACCATAAACAATCTCAAAAGGACACATCTTTGTGGTAGAATGCAAAGAACGATTATAAGCAAACTCAATATGAGGTAAACACTTTCCCACATTTTAATATTCTGTTTCAAAACAGCCCTTAACATAGTGGATAAAGTTCGATTCACAACTTCAGTTGACCGTCATTTGGGGATGACAAGTAGTAGAAAATAAAAGCTTAGTCCCCAACTTATGCCATAACATTCTCCAAAAGTGACTAAGAAATTAGTATCACGATCAGAAACAATGGTATTAGCACACCATGCAACCGAACAATTTCTCTAAAGAACAAATCAGCAATATGAGTACATCATCAATTTGTGACATGGAATAAAATGTGCCATTTTGGAAATCTATCCACAACAACAAAATGCTATCATGCCCTCCTCGTCCTAGGCAAACCCAACACAAATCCATAAAATATCTCCCAAGAACACTAGGAACAGGTAAAGGCATATACAAACCATGTGATTTAATCGTGACTTAGCCTTTTGACATGTAGTGCAGCGAAAACAAACTCTCCACATCTCGTCTCATCTTTGGCCAAAAGAAATGAGCTGCAAGAATATCCTCCGTCTTTTTTACTCCAAATGCCCCATCAGCCCTCCTCCATGTGCTTCCTGTAACAGTAACAGACGAACAGAGCTAGCTGGAATGCATAGCTTGTTAGCTCTAAATACAAATCCATCACTGAGGATGAATTTGTCCATGACTTTCCATCTTTACAATGTTGCAGCACGTCTTTAAATCAGCATCATGCACATATTGATCTTTAATTGTTTCTAATCCAAAGATTTTATAATCAATTGTGTCAACAAAGCATATCGTCTAGACAAAGCATCAGCAATGACATTCTCTTTCCCCTTTTTGTGTTTGATAACATAAGGAAAAGACTCAATGAATTCAACCCACTTGGCATGCCTACGATTCAATTTGGCTTGACTACGAATATGTTTTAAAGATTCATGATCAGAGTGTATAACAAATTCTTGGGCCACAAGTAATGCTGCCATGTTTCTAAGCTACGCACAAGAGCATACAATTCCTTATCATAAGTAGAATAAATTCAGCAAAGGCCCACTCAATTTCTCACTAAAAATATGCAACAGGTTTTCCTTCTTGTAGCAAAACACCACCCAAACCAATTCCACTAGCATCACATTCAAGCTCAAAATCTTATTAAAATCAGGAAGCTGAAGTAGGGTGCATTTGTCAGCTTACTTTTCAGCATATTGAAGCGTTCTTCTGTGCCTCTACCCAAGAAAAATACTCCCTTCTTTGTAAGTTCATTTAATGGCCAGCAAATGGCGCTGAAATCCTTCACAAAGCGACGATAAATCCAGCAAGCCCTAAGAAACTCCGCACCTGCGTAACAGACTTTGGAACAGGCCATCCTTGTATTGCTTCAACCTTGGATTGATCAACTTCAATTCCCTGCGGTGGTGACAACATAACCAAGAAAAGAAACTCGATCGTGCAAAAGTGCACTTCTCAAAGTTACCAAATAAACGTGCATCACGGAGCATTAAACAGCACGTAAATGATTAAGATGATCATTCATAGACTTGCTGTAAATCAATATATCATCAAAATATACCACCACAAATTTTCCAATAAAAAGAACGCAAAACCTCATTCATTAACCGCATAAAAGTGCTAGGTGCATTAGTTAAACCAAAAGGCATGACTAACCACTCATATAAACCAAACTTAGTTTTGAAAGCAGTTTTCCATTCATCTCCCAATTTCATGCGAATCTGGTGGTAACCACTACGCAAATCAATTTTTGAAAACAGTACAGCACCACTCAATTCATCAAGCATATCATCTAATCGTGGAATAGGGTGACGATATCGAATGGTGATGTTGTTAATAGCTCTACAATCAACACACATGCGCCAGTTCCATTTTTCTTAGGCACTAAGATGACTGGCACAGCACAAGACTAAGAGACTCACGCACATAACCTTTGTCGAGTAACTCCTGCACTTGGCGTTGAATCTCCTTAGTTTCCTCCGGATTAGTTCTGTATGGCGCACGATTGGGCAAGGAAGCACCAGAATGAGATCAATCTGATGCTCAATCCCTCGAACAGGTGGCAGCCCTGGAGGAATCTCACTTGGAAAAACATCCGAATACTCCTGCAAAAGGTTAGCAACAGTAGAGGGCAAAGAATGCTGCATATCGGAAAGTGAACTCAAAGCATCTTTACATACCAATGCATAGACATCAGAAGTAGAAGCAATTAATTCATTAATATCAGCTTTAGTAGCAAGCAAACATTTTCCTTTCAAACGTATTTCATTGGTTTTAGCAGCGGGTTTGGTATTTTCATGATTCTCACTTTTATTTTTGGCTGCTTTAGCTACATCATCAAGCACAATCGCTTCAGGAGACATAGGGTGCAACACAATTTTCTTATCATGGTGTAAAAATCAATATTGATTTGACCTACCATGATGCATAGAATCTCTATCAAATTGCCATGGCCTACCTAACAGAATATGACAAGCTTGCATAGGCACAACATCACACTCAACAACATCATGATATGATCCAATAGCAAAATTAATGCGCACCAACCTGGTTACCTTTGCCTTACCGCTATTGTTGAGCCATTGTATGTGGTATGGGTGAGGGTGTGGTTTGGTGCTAAGGGCCAGCTTCTCCACCATATCGATACTGGCTAAGTTGTTGCAGCTGCCTCCATCAATAATCATGCGGCATGAATGATCCTTGATGACACACTTGGTTTGAAACAATATGTGCCGCTGGTTTTGCTCCACTTTCTCCATTTGTGCACTAAGCACACGCTGCACAATGAGGCTTGCATAGTGATCCGCCTCATCAGCACCAATATGCACTTCAGAAGGATCTTCATTACCTGCATAGTCAGCTGCAAGCACAACATTTGTATCTTCATCGATATCACTAGCGGAAGAATACTCACCATCCTCTTTAATTACCAAAGCACGCTTGCTTGGACAGTCACGCTGCACATGTCCATACCCTTTACATCGATGACACTGAATATCTCTAGTTCTCCCTGTAGAGGCAACCGACGCGGTACTCTCGGCAGGGGCTGAACCAACCTTTGACGACGTGGGTGTGCGACTCACTGAATTAGTTGGAGTAGTGCGTGGCTTGGTGTTGGAGTTGGATACCGATGGCGCGGGACGGCTCGAGGAGGAAGACTGTGGTGGAGGACGCCGATTCGAGATAGGGGTCGTGGATGGCTGCCATGAATTAGCTTTCCCTGCAGAAACATTAGTCCTGGAATTCGCGCGTCGTCCCTGCACTTCACGTTCAGCTTTACAAGCAAGATGAAACAAACGGGTTATGTTATTGTACTCTTTATATTCAAGAATATCCCGAATTTCCCGATTTAACCCCCCTAAAAACCTAGCCATCGCTGCCTCCTCATCCTCCTCTATCTCACAACGCAACAAACCCATTTGCAACTCCTGATAATATTCTTCTACACTTTTAGCTCCCTGTCTCAATTGTTGCAACTTAATTAACAGATCTCGTGCATAGTAAGAAGGAACGAATCTAGCCCGCATGACCCGTTTCAAAGCATTCCAAGTTTGTGGTATGTTATCAGGATTTTTCTTACTAAATTCTATCCACCAGACAGAAGCAAAATCAGTGAACTCACTAGTAGCAGCCCTAACTCTTTTATCCTCAGGAAACTCATGACAAACAAACTTTTGATTAATAGCTATTTCCCAAGTAATGTAGGCATCAGGGTTATACGCACCATCAAACGGAGGTATCTTAAATTTAATCTTACTAAAAGCATCATTATTATTACGTTCAGCCATACCTTGGCGGTTGCGACGCAACTGTCGACGAAGACGAGCCTCTTGGTCATCATGTTCTGTATCCGCAGAATACTCATCAAAATTGTCATCATCGTGGTTGCGGTTCAATTGTTGGTCATCCAAACGCCTCATTATGGCAGCAAGATTGGCGTTTAGTGTGGTGACCGACGTGTCCAATGTAGCAAGATTATTGTTAGTGTGAATCTGTGTGGCCTCCAATGCTCCTAGCTTCTCATTAGTCACCTGCAAATCTGCATCAATTCCTTCAGTATAGAGCCTCACCTTTCGTTCAAAATGTTGTATGATACCCCTGGTGCGAGGGGATTGAATGGCCTCGTCATCGCCGGAACCTGACATGGTTAGAGACACAACAAGAAGAGAAAAAAAAAACAAGTGAAGAACAATAGACTCCCTAACACTACTAGGATGTGGCTACTGCAAGGCTCTCACTCTCAGCCTGTTCACACAAACTCTTACCAATTTTACCTTGCTCAACAGGAGGGTGACGGCTACCAACAAGTCGGTGACCCTGGAAAAAGTGTATCGGTGCCGTAGCAACAACACCTGTCAAGCTGTAGACGGGTATGTAGAGCTGTAGGATGGCTGAAAGTGTTGCACAAGGAAAAATACTAGTACCACGTTAGTTATAAGTAAGCTGAGTAATCGTTCAAAACCGGTACCGTGCTGGTCCTAGGCTAACAACCGTGCTAGAGACGCGAGCCTGGACACAAAAGAATGCCACGAATAAGGACACCGTCAAGAAGAACAAGAAAACTCTCCACTTTTTTTTTTTTTTTTTGCTCTGTTTTTTTTTTTTGCTCTATCCCTTTTTTTTTTTTTTTTTTTGCAGAGAGACCCTCAAAACTTTAACTCTACTCAGAGGACAGCAATCCAGACACTTCACCCCACACAGTTTTTTTTTTGACTAGGGGTATAAAGGTAATTAAAAGATGGAGTTGTTCGCGTCGCTGCTGTTACTGTGTCACGAGGAGTAGGACTCGGAAAACAAAACTAGTCGGACAAGCGATACTTCAGTGACAGAAACGTGACTAGAACTCGAAACTCTAAGGAAATTAAACACTAAGACCAGCAACTCGACACGGCAATGTATCCGAAGACTCAACAAACCCTAACTAAGCAGTAGTAGTAAACAGGCCACAAAAGGGTTATAGGACTATGGAAACTAATCTACTACTTTTTTTTTTTGGCTTTTTCTGGACTGTAGGTAAATAACAGATGGGATCTGAAATCTCTCACCGAACAACCTTGAGCTCTGATACCACTTGATGCGGGGTTCGGTCCCGATCTTTCGATGGAGAAGGTAATCACGATTGGTGGAAGAAACCGACGTTCACGGCCCGACTACAACTATCCGCGATGTTGCGCCTTAGCGACCGATACACCGATTCCAGAAGGTGAACGCGATCTTGTGGGGCGCGATCAACCGGCCACGAGGGCTCTCGTCCTGCAAGCAATCGTAGAACAAGCAAGAGCGAGTTGAACAAGCACTGAATTGCTAATGAAATATGAAGTTTCAATCTGAAAATACAAGAAGTGGGGTTCCAATAACAAGAAGACAGGCGATCTAGTCGACACGCGCGCTTCAAGCGAAGTAGCAGTGGCTAAACTTCAATCTATCAAAACCCAATCTGCTGTGGCGGCTCTAGAGTCATATAAATAGATGGGAGGACGACCAAGAGTGTGTTGGGGTCGTTCTCCAACCCTAGGACGCGCCCCTAATGGGCTCAACTTGAAACACAGCCCACGGGCCAAAATAAGGTGGCGCAGCACCGTAGACAGAAAAGGTCTCGGTAGTATTTCGACGTTTCTGGACGATTCTGATAAGATATGGACGTGAGGCCAGATCCATTGGAAAGTAGACTTTATAAGCTTTCCATGAAGTACTTGAACGTCCAAAACGGAGCCCGTACGAAGTCGTGGCGGCCATTAGAAGTTGGTGCTGTCCTGCAGTCCGAATCCAATCGGCGCGACTCCCTCTCCTGGATGGTATTCTCCTTGTTCTCCTTGGTTTCTAAGCACCACAAGAGTACACGAGTTTCCATGGTCTAAAGAAACCGAACATGAACTTAAGAGTAAACTTACTTGATGATTTAATTGACGTGCACGGGCGCGAGTCATAGGACCTTGTGTAGGTGTAGATGTAGGTGAGGATGTATCGATGGTGTTGATGTCCTCATCAACTGCCTCATACTCGGCAACATTGTGGGAAGCCAAAAAGTGAATCTAGAGAACGTACTTGAGTTTTTCACCAATGGGTGACGTTAGCACAACGCCAGCCCCTGCACCAACGATCCATAGAGAATCGTCGAAGTACATCGTCCAGTACTCTAGCTTGTCCGTGTTTTTAGTCATCTGGACTTTTGTCCACTCGGCCACGAAGTCAGCTAGAGCTTGAGATTTGATTGCTGTCCATGGCTGAAAGATAATGTCAAATGCCATCAACTCGAGTGCCCATTTAGTAATTCTATCAGTGGCCTCATGATTGTGTAGGATGTCCCCGAGTGGATACAATGTGACAACAGTTACTTGATGCGACTGAAAATAGTGCACCAACTTCCAAACAGTGATGAGTAAGCCATATAACATCTTCTGGACTTGAGGATATCTTATCTTGGAGTCAGATAGGACCTCGTTGATGAAGTAAACTGGCCGTTGTATTTTCTGTATATGATCTGGCTCTACTCACTCAACTACCAGCACCATGTTGACTACGTGACTGGTTGCCACCAGGTATAACATTAGTGATTCCTGGGGCATAGGTGATGCCAACACTGGTGGTGATGTGAGGAACTTCTTGAAGTCTTCGAAGGCTTGTTGGGCTTCGGGTGTCCATTGAAAATTGTCTGCTTTCTTCAGTAGTTTAAAAAAGGGCATGCCCTGTTCACCAACTCGGGAGATGAATCGGCTGAGTGCTGCCATGTGGCCTATCAGCTTTTGGACATCCTTCTGGCTAGTTAGGGGTGCCATGTTCAAGATAGCATTGATTTTCTCTGGATTGGCCTCAATGCCTCGATGTGATATGATGAAGCCGAGTAGCTTTCCAGACGGTACACCGAAGGCGCACTTTTCTGGATTCAACTTCATCTTGAATCTCTGGAGGCTTTGGAAAGTTTCTTACAGGTCTTTCTTGGATTTTGACATGAACACCACGTCATCGACATACGCCTCCACGCTGTGCCTGAGTTGAGTGTGTAAACACTGCTAAAATGCTCGTTGATACAGTGCTCCGACGTTTTACAACCCGAACGGCATAGTGACATAGCAGTATGCTCTAAATGGCGTGATGAAAGAAGTCTTTAGGCAGTCCTCCTCCTTCAAACCGATTTGGTGATATCCCGAGTAACAGTTGAGAAAGCTGAAAAGTTCACACCCCACAGTTGAATCCACCACCTGATCTATTTTGGGTAGACCAAATGGGTCTTTGGGGAACACCTTGTTTAAGTCGGTGTAGTCAACGCACATGAGCCACTTACCATTCTTCTTCCGGACCAAGACTGGGTTTGTTGGCCAATCCGGGTGGTAGACCTCTTTGATGATCCTGGCTACAAGGAGCTTGGTTATCTCCTCCCAAATAGCATCTTTGCAGTCCTGTGTGAAGCACTGCAGTTGTTGTTTGACTGGCTTAGCGTCTGCTTTGACATTGAGGGAATGCTCGATCACCAACCTTGGTACACCAGGCATGTCGGAAGGTTTCCAAGCAAATATATCCTTGTTGGCCTAGAGGAAGGTGACAAGCTCGTATTCCTATTTGGGGTCGAGTCTAGTCCCAACAACAATAGTTTTGGAGGGGTTGAAAGGGTCTAGGGGGATTTTTTTCATTTCAGAGTCCACTAAAATTCCCGACTTGGCAGCTTTTTTCGCCGGAACTTGATCGTCCTCACTTGCTGTTGTAGCAGCTAGTCAGATGCTGTTGCGCCTAACTGCCGCTTCTTGAGATTGAGCCAGCTTGCAGCTCTCCTTGTCGCAGGTGAAGGCTTGCTTGACATCGTTGCGAAGAGAAAGAACTCCAGTTGGTCCTGGCATCTTGAGCATCATGTATGTATAATGCGGCACTGCCATGAATATGGCTAGTGCTGGCTGTCCGAGTATTGTGTGATACGCAGTCTCGAAATCGGCAACCTCGAAGCAGATATTCTTAGTGCAGAAATTATCCCGTGTGCCAAAAGTAACTGGCAGAGTTATCTGTCCAAGTGGAGTTGAAGATAGGCCAGGGATTACCCCATGGAAGGGCGATGTACTCGGCCAAAGCTCGGGACAAGGGATCTTCATCTCGTCGTGCGTTTTGGCGAACAAGATGTTGAGAGCGCTTCCTCCATCAATAAGAACCTTCTTCAGTTTGATGCTCCTGATGACCGGGTCCAGGACGAGTGGATAGCGTCCTGGATGAGTAACCCGATCGAGGTGATCCACGCAGTCAAACGTGATTGGCATTTCTGACCAACGCAAGTACTAGGGGGCGTCTGCTGAGACCGAGTTGACTTGGCATGCTGTGAGCTCTTGCTTCCTCTCGGACTCATATGCAGTCAGCCCTCCAAAGATGTGGTTGAGCTATAGCCTGGGGATCTTGGTCATCACCGGCTGCGCCCGAATCTGGCTTGTCCTTGTCTTTGTTACTGCCTAATGTTGAAGTCTGCTCGGAAGCAAACTTTTTGAGCATGAAGCAGTCCTCAGCCGCGTGCTTCCCCTTTGGATGAAAGGGGTATAGCCCACTCACCACTTTTTGGTACTCATATGTCCTCGGGGGTCGTGGCCGAGTATGCTCCACGGCAGCCACCACGTTGTCCAACTTGTGTGTGGTGGCTCATCGGTGTCTTTCTTGTCCTTCTGCCGGGGCTCCTTCTTGTCATCCATGGCCTCAGCAACTATTTCTGCCGAGTCGGCGTATTTGTTCGCCATGTCAAAAAGGGCCTTGATAGAAGTAGGAGGTTTTCAAGTGAACTTGGCAATGAATGGGGTGTCTCTGACTCCCTTACAGAAGGCAGAGATGACGACCTCGTCCTTGATCATTGGGATTGAGTTCCTCTTCTCAGAAAACCTCTTGGTGAAATCACAAAGAGACTCGTTCTTCCTTTGATGCAATTGATACAGATCGTACGAAGAAGATGGCCTCTCATACGTTCCTTGGAAGTTGGCAATGAAGCATTCCCGGAGTTCTCCCCAGGAGCCGATTGACCCCTTAGGAAGTCCAGTTAGCCATGTCCTTGCTGAGTTGGCTAGAGCAGCTGGGAGGTAATTAGCCATAGCCTTGTGATCTCCTCCAGCTGCTCGGATCGCCAGGGTGTAAACCGTGAGCCAGGACTCGGGGTTGGTCTTCTCGTCGTATTTTTCAATTCTAGGTGACTTGAAGCGTGATGGCCAGTCAACTTGTTGCAGCTCCTGGGTGAAGGCCGGTACTCCTTCATCTACATGAGGACTCCGACTCCGACTACGGCGATGAAACCGCTCGTGGTGGAGGCCGAAGCGCTCATTCTTGTCTTCCAGTCGGCGATGCTCATCTTCCTCGCGTTCGCGGTGCCGTGCGTTGATGTCTTGCCGGAGATTACATCGTAGTTGGCCTCAGAGATCCTGGTTGTCCCGATGGCTATCTTGATTTTGGCGCCGCCGGTGGTTACTGTGGTTGCCGAGTGACGTGTGGCGTGACTCTGTGTCCGGCTGACTGGAGCCGACCATTCAGCGTTGTGTTGAGGCAGATGAGACTGCTGTTGGAGAAGCCGACCTGTTGGTAGGTATGAGAGTGTCGCCCGACTGTTGTTGCTGCTGGCATGCAGCAGCGGGGATCATGGCTTTAATCCTTGCTATCGTCGGGGTGGCCTGGTGATCAGGCCCAAACTGCAATGTATCCAACAGAGTTGCAGCGGCCATAATGTTCTGTTGAGGGGTTACAAAGACGTCGTGGTTGCCGACTCAGGTTTGGAGGATTTCCTGCTGAGCAGTCTGCCCAGCTTTGCATAGATCATTGTTGCGAGCAACGTGCTTGGCCTGCAGGCATCTTGCGTCTTCCTCATGTTGTTCGCATAGTTGGCGGGCCTCCTCCTCTTGTTGATCGTGTAGTCGGCGTGCCTCCTGAGTGGGAGTTGATCCCTTGGATGCCATAAAGACTTCACGTGGAGGAGAAAAGCTCGCCGAGCTACTGTCCGACTTAGAGTCGGATTCAGAGTAGTTGATGGGGTTATAACGACTCTGACGTCCCTAGATCCAATCTCGAGCGGCTCTGGGCCGTATCCAAGTTGAACTCCAGGGGATCGGGTTTGCCGCATCGGATGCTGATTGAGGATATCCGTGGCGTCGCCGAGTCCGAACGGGAGATTGATGATCTCCTTCTCTCTTAGGTCTATCTCGGCTGGCTCAAGGCCGAGTCCGAGCCGAACACCGAATGAAAGAGTTGTCCCGAGACTCGGGTATGTTGAAGATTACCGCAGCATGTCAACGAGGATTGCTGCAACGTTATGTGGGCCGACCGGCACGGAGTCGGCTTGGTTCTTGGCCGATCGGATCGGATCTGAGTCGGACAGGGTGAGGTTGCTGAACTTGTCAGCGACGAAGTCAAGGCTCCCAAAGGTGATTGTTTGCCCAGGGAAGAAGTTGATACCATCGATGTCGATGCTTTGCACTGGCAATAAAACTATGGGGCTACTCGGCGAGGGTGAATTCGGTGGACTACAGAGGAACACAGGAGAATTATACTGGTTCAGGCCCTCAAGGTGAGGTAATACCCTACGTCCAGTTGAGGTGTTATTCCTCTGAGGTGTATGGAGATCGATGATCTGGTTGTTCTTGCCCTGAGGGGCACCCTGCCTCCCTTTATATACTAAGGGACAGGGGTACATGATAAGGATCCCAGCCAGATACGGCCAAGGGATTTCCTTCTTAGAGATAGAGTCCTATCCGACTCAGACTATGCTTTCTTATTATACAAGGCAAAGCCTGCCGGATGCTATCTTATCTCTAATTACATGGTTCGGCCCATCCTCTATCCGAGTGGCCCATGTACTAGTAATGAGGTACCCGGGGCCCATGGCCTCCACAGTAGCCCCTGAGACCTTCATAGTTGAGTCACAGCTGATGCCAAGTGCTTGTCCTCCACGGTGAAGGTTGCCCGAGTGCAATGCGCCCGAGTACTCTTTGTCCGAGTAAGTCTTCTCCCGAGTCCTACTTCATGTCAGCTGGCAGCGAGGCTATGAAGGGCTTCATGTAGATATATGAATAGTGTGCGCCGAATAGGCGCACCTATTAGGTGTAGCCCCCAACTTTGTGCTTAATTGTGAAGACAATTAAACATAAAGTCAAAGATCTTTAACCTGGAAGTCTTTCCCGAGTAGATTACTACTGGTATTTACGACTCTTCGGTATCATGTCAACCGGAATAAACTTTATAGTCTTGCCGAGTAGAAGACTACTCGTATGTAGGACTCTTCGACTTCATGTCAGTCGGAATATGTGTTTATAGTCTTGCCGAGTAGGATGCTACTTGTATATGGGACTCTTCAGCGTCATATCAGCTGGAAAAGGGGGTTTATAGTCTTTTCCGAGTGGCGTCCCACTCAAAAGTTAGACTCCTCCACATCATGTCAGCGGGAAAAGATATTTATAGTCTCTCCCGAGTAGTGCACTACTCGAAAGTTAGACTCTTCCGCATCATGTCAGCGGGTAAAATGTTGCTCATGGCAACTGATGGCCACGCATCTAGGCCGAGTACCACTTTATGAAAATAAATCCATGGCGTGGTTAGGTGTAACCGAGAAAGATACCTGCATCCCCAATTTTAATGAAGACCAGCTTGTGATCCTTGTAAGGATATATCCTCGAGACCTAGTGGATAAAATAGATACCCAAACATATATGTTTAGCAATAAGGCTCTCATGAAGCATATTTGTTTAACTCATCGGCTCCTGTTGGTAGCACCAGCGCTATAATTTCAACTCAGCCTGCAGGCGGCCCACATGGAGCATGCTACTGTAGGAACTCATATCTTGTCGGCCCAGTGCTAACTGTGTAGGCCCAAGCCCATCTAGTCGGCATGTGTTATAAAAAGACGGGGAGAGAGAAAAAGATTCCGTCATCTTCCCCAAATCAGCCAATCTCTTCGTCTTCCACCTTCGCGCCCAACTTTTCACCTCCTGCCCGGCTAGGGTTAGCTACTGCTATTCCCCACTTGAACTCGGGCGATTTCAATCCTCCTCGTTTGCTCCAAGCCCCTGATTTGCTTTTCCCCAAATCTCATCACCTCCAGTCATGCCGAAGGCATCGGATCTTGCGGGTGCGCCGGGGAGTTCTTGGTGGCCGATATCAAATTGCGGCTCGGTGAAGCTGAAGCGGCTGGAGAGTGAGCTGAAGTTGCCCAGCCAAGAGGTGATCCGCTGGCAGTCGGCTAGGGATGAGTCGGTCCCTAATCCCCGGCCTGGTGAAACGGTAGTTTTCGCCTCTTTTTTCGATCGAGGCTTGTGTCTTCCGTCTTCTGATTTCTTCCGCCGCATTCTCGACTTTTACGGGCTGGAGTTGGTGCATCTGAACCCCAACTCCATTCTTCAGATCTCTATATTTGTTACTCTTTGCGAGTGCTTCTTGGGTGTTGAACCCCATTTCATCCTCTTCCGACATCTGTTCCATATCAAGCCTCAACCCTCCAAGAGCAATATCAATGTGATTGGGGGGCCGGTCTTCAACTGAGGAGCGACGGGAAGAAGGGCTGGCACAAGGAGTGGTTTTATTGCGCCGATCTGGCTCCTTCCTTGCGCCCGTTTACTGGCCTGCCGCCGACGGTGTCGCCAAACTGGTCAGCAGAGCCGACCTTTGAAGAAATGGGCCAGGCACATCTGTTGTTGACGAAGATAGATGACCTCAAGAGGGCCGGCTAGATAGGTCCTTGGGTGGCTCGTCGCTTTCTGACAAGGCGCATCCAGCCGCTGAAGCTTAGGAGTGCATTTGGCTGGGCCTTTAAAGGCAAAAACGATCCTGACCGAGTGAGCAACGAGTTGGCGAACAAGGGGGCGGTGACCGAGACTTTGTTCGGCTACTTCTCTGAAGGGGTGATCGCCACTGAAGATGACAATCGTCGGATTGCAGCCTACAGCTCCATTCGGCCCCGGACCAAGGTAACTTTTGATCCTCTTCTGTGATGAATGCCCGTGGAATTGCAATTATTCAGCATTGCGTGACGCATTTAGTTGACTCACTTATAGTGGCATGAAGAATTTCATGAAGACTCCCGCCCGTTGTCGGCCGTCGCGTCGAAGAAGAGGCCGAGGAGTCCCTCTGCTACCCAACCCAACTCGAAGAGAGCGGGGAAGAAACCGATTTTGTATCGGGGCGAGGGGGCCATGGCAGCGCGTGCCGTGGCAGGGAGCCTGAAAATAAGGGACGCCATCGCCGCGGCGCCCAGGCGATCAAGTCCTAGGTTGAGACTTGGGGGTTTGAGCCCAACGTTTTCGAGCCCGGCCCCAGCGCCACCGGGGGGCCGGCAGGAGCAGATGCCGCTAGGGGCGGGGGCGCCCAAGCCGACCATGCCGGAATCAGAGCCGACTCGGGCTGATGCGCCACCGCCGACTGTGACGCCGACCGGACCGACTGCCGGAGCTGGCGCTTCCCTGGGGACCGGGTCACCCGTCAAGAAGCTGAAGTTCTCCAAGAGGTACGCTGCTCCGGGTCTTCTAAAATTCTTATGTTATGTGTTGAAGTAGCATCTTGATGTCTTGTTTCGTCGTGCAGGAAGCGGGCCGATATCGATCTCAAGGAGATTAATCCGACCGCTCCCCTTGAAGTGCCTGCCCTAGCCGAGCCGGCGGCTGCAAACACACCTGCTGAGCCAGTGGCCAGCTCGGTCGCGGAGACTAAGGTGGTCCCGACTGCAGGGTTACTGCCGCCACCCGACCAAGAGGCGGCTGCTGAGGCCGAGGCCCCAGCCCCTGAAGCGTCGCCTGTCGCGGAGGGTGCGGACGGAGCCCCCGAGCTGGTCCCTGAGGCCATGGGGGATGGTGGCGGTGGGGCCAGGACCCCATCGCCGTTGTGGTCGTCGCCGTCGCCGTCGCCGCCGCCGGAGATCCCGCATCTACCCCGGATCGAGGCTCCTCCACGCGTGATGCCCCGGAGATTCACATGGATGGCTCCCGATGGGACAGCGAAGAGCTTCAAGCTTGACGAAGTTGTCGCAAGGAGGGAGCGCGAAAGCTTGCTTCACGCTGCCATCAACGGGTCCCAGGGGGTCGCGGTATGATCCTTGTGGTAGAGCCTTGGCAATCTTCTTGTTTTGGTGTCTGACTCCGTCCTTGATCCGTCTTCTATCCTGAGCAGAAGCTTGTTGACCGCAATGAGGCGAGGACGGAAATCTTGGTTGAGGTGGCTCCCCATCTCGCAGAACTGGAGCAGCTCCGGGCGTTGAAGGCCGAGATGGAGACGCGTCATGCGGGGAGGGAGGCCTGGCTGAAGAGTGGCGCCAATCAGCTCAGGGAGGAGACATGGGCCCTAGCCGGAAAGATCAGAGGTAAGATCCCTGAGTACATCTTCCCGACCAGACCGTTGATGCGTTCATCCAGCTGCGTTGTTCCCGACTGCCTAGTTGTGTCATGACTGCACGGTAGAGCTCTTGGCTAATCTGACAAAGGCCAACACCGAGCTTGACTGGGAGAAGTCCGAGTTGAAGGAGGCCATCGTCAAGCTCGGTAAGGAGAAGGCTGAACTGGAGAAGACCGTGGCCGGGTGGGAGGCCGACTACGAAAGTAAGTCCTCAACCTGACTGTGATCTTTAGCCAATCCATTAGTTATTCTGTGTGTAGCCGAATCTAACAAGTTTACTCGCCGGCGCACCTGGGCAGACATGAGAGCCAATGTCCAGGCCCAGTATCGGTTCTACACAGAGGAGATAAGAGTGATCAGGGAGTCATGGGAGGCCCTCGTCGGGTCCGTGAAAGGGCTCCTTGACCTCATAGATCCCCGCCCTGTGGGGACCAGTTGCAGCAGAATCCCCCAGATAGAGGCGCGTCTCGAGGATGCACCGAGTGCCTTGAAAAGGTACTCGGATGAGCATGTTGTTGCCGGCGTGGCCCATACCCTGGCGATGACCAAGTCCATCTACCCAAGGGCAGATATTGAAGCCATCGGGGAGGGGTTTGCCGAAGAGACGACGCCCGAGGAGGCGCTGGAGCTGATTGCCCGGGCGAAGCCGACTGCTGAAATAATTACCCGAGACCTGGGTCTGTAAGGGAAACATGTTATGTAGTCGGGATATATAAACTTGTGTAAACAAGCATGTGTAATTATGTGTGCAATGCCGCCAAGCTTATTATTCAGTTGTCATTAGCTTTACCTGACCGTGTAGTATGCACCGAGTTAGTCTGTCAGAACTTGATAAAAACGTTCGAAGTAAGAAGCTATACTCGGGCAAACGTGACAGTCATAGTAAGGATTCTTGACCGAAGTGAAATAAGCTCGTATGTTATGGACAGAGCACATATATACATGCAGCCCCCGACTCACTACTCGGTTGATACAAGCGGCGTAGTGAGTCAGAAGAACTGTACACATGAAAATTGTAAAACTCAGGTATAGAAAGGACGTAGCTGTTCTATGTTCCATGAGTTGCTGATGAGAACGCCGTCTTCGGTCTTCAGTCGGTAGGCGCCTGGCCGCGTGACTTCGGCTATAATGAACGGCCCTTCCTAGATTGGGGATAACTTATGCCTGTCTTTGGTGGTTTGTATTTTCCTCAGAATGAGATCCCCGACCAAAAAGGCACAGCCACGGACATTGTGATTGTGGTAGCGACGTAGGCCTTGGAGATACCTTGCCGACTGGATTGTTGCGGTGTCTCTTGCTTCTTCCAGCTAATCTAGTTCGACCAGTCAGGTATTGTTGGAGTCATCTTCTGAGTAAGCCCGGACTCGTGGAGAGCCGAACTGTAACTCGGTAGGTAGCATAGCCTCGGCACCGTAGACCAGAAAGATAGGGGATTGCCCTGTTGCCTGACTAACCGTGGTTCTGAGAGACCAGAGAACGGATGGGAGTTCTTGTACCCACCGGCCCGTGTATGGTTGTAGTCGGTCGAATATCCTAGCCTTGATGCCTTGTAAGACCATGCCGTTGGCTCGTTCAACCTACCCGTTGCTCCGCGGGCGTGCCATAGATGCGTAGCAGATCTTGATGCCGAATTCTTCGCAGAAGTCTTGGAAAACGCCGGCTGTGAACTGAGTACCGTTGTCGGTGATGATGCGGTTAGGGACCCCAAATCGGTATAGTATACTCAAGATGAAGTCCTTTGCTCGTGCCGCTGTAATTGTTGCAACGGGTTTAGCCTCAATCCACTTGGTGAATTTATCCACCGCGACGAATAAATGTGTGAACCCTCCTAGCGCTTTCTTGAAGGGGCCGACCATGTCGAGCCCCCATACTGCGAATGGCCAAGAAATGTGGATAGTTTGGAGTTCCTGGGCTAGAAGGTTTGTTTGTCTTGCGTAGAACTGGCAACCCTCGCACTTGCGAACGATGTCTTTGGCGTCTGTTATTGCTGTGGGCCAGAAAAATCCCTGCCGGTAGGCCTTTCCGACTAACGTCCTGGATGCGGCGTGGTTGCCACATATGCCCGAGTGGATCAAATGCAGAATCTGCTTGCCCTCCTTAGTGGTGACGCAGCGCATGAGAACACCAGATGCGCTCCTTCGGTACAGGTCTTCTCCAACTAGTAGGAAGCTTTTGCTTCGACGCTTTATCTACTCGGCTTGACTGCGATCTTCTGGGAGTTGGTCGTCCAGGAGAAATTTGACAACAGGAGTCCTCCAGTCGTGACATATGTGCAGCACCTCATTTGTGGTCAGGGTAGGCTCGCCTCCCGACTGCTCCGGTGCCGGTTTCTTCTTGACTGATGGCTCCATAAGTTGCTCGACAAAGATTCTAGTTGGAACTGCTTCTCGCTTGGATCCCATGTTTGCCAGCTCATCTGCTGCGTCGTTGTATTGGCGCAGGACATGTGTGATTTCCAGCCCGTCGAACTTGTTTTCCAGCTTGCGGACCTCCTGACAGTATGCCGCCATGGTATCGTCAAGACAGGACCAGTCTTTCATGACATGGTTTACCACGAGTTGAGAATCTGCGCACAACCAGTTGACGTATGCCGAGTGATATAGCGATGCGGAGCCCGTGAACAAGTGCCTCGTACTTGGCGACGTTGTGGGAAGCCGGGAAGTGGATTTGTAGAACGTACTTCAGTTTTTCGCCAGTGGGGGACGTCAATATGACTCCGGCCCCGGCGCCTCCGATCCGTAGAGAACCGTCAAAGTACATTGTCCAGTACTCTAGCTTTGCTGTTGGTGTAGGCAGTTGGACTTCTGTCCACTCGGCCACGAAGTCGGCTAGAGCTTGAGACTTAATTGCTGTCCATGGCTGAAAGGTGATGTCGAACGCCATCATCTCGAGTGCCCATTTAGTGATTCTGCCAGTGGCCTCGTGATTATGAAGGACATCCCCGAGTGGAAATGCTGTGACCACCATAACTTGGTGTGCTTGGAAATAATGCACCAGCTTCCGGACTATGATGAGTAGGCCATATAGCAGCTTCTGGACCTGCGGATATCTCGTTTTGGAGTCGGCAAGGACCTCGCTGACGAAGTAGACTGGCCGTTGTATTTTTTGAATATGACCCTATTCGGATCGCTCAACCACCAGTACCGTGCTGACTACCTGTGTTGTTGCCGCCAGATATAGCATTAGCAGTTCCTGGGGCAGAGGTGATGCCAACACGGGGGGTGATGTGAGGAAATCTTTGAAGTCTTCGAAGGCTCGTTGGGCTTTTGGAGTCTATTGGAAATTGTCGGCCTTTTTGAGTAGCTTGAAGAAGGGCATGCCCCGTTCGCCCAGTCGGGAGATAAACCGGCTGAGTGCCGCCATGCAGCCTGTCAGCTTCTGGACGTCTTTGAGGTTAGTCGGGGGTGCCATGTGCCTGATGGCGTTGACTTTCTCCGGGTTGGCCTCGATGCCGTGGTGCGAGACGATGAAGCCGAGTAACTTTCTGGATGGCACACCGAAGGCGCATTTTTCCGGGTTCAACTTCATCTTGAATCTTCGAAGGTTTTGGAAGGTTTCTTCCAAATCAGCGATGAGGTCTTGTTTGGACTTGGTCTTGATCACCACATCGTCAACGTAGGCTTCCAGGTTGCGCCCGATCTGAGTGTGTAGACACCGCTGAATAGGCCTTTGATAGGTTGCGCCCGCGTTCTTCAGACCGAACGGCACTGTGATATAGCAATACGCACCAAACGGTGTGATGAAAGATGTCTTCAAGCAGTCTTCTTCCCTCAAGCTGATTTGATGGTATCCTGAGTAGCAGTCAAGAAAGCTGAGTAGGTCGCACCCTGCCGTGGAATCAACCACCTGATCTATCCGAGGAAGACCAAATGGGTCCTTGGGGCACACTTTGTTGAGGTCGGTGTAGTCGACGCACATGCGCCATTTACCGTTTTTCTTCCGGACCAGAATAGGGTTTGCCAGCCAGTCCGGGTGGTAGACCTCCTTGATGAACCCGGCTGCGAGGAGCTTGGTAATTTCCTCCCGGATAGCATCTTTGCGGTCTTGAGCGAAGCGCCGCAGCCGTTGCTTGACTGGCTTGGCGTCTGTCTTCACATTTAGGGTGTGCTCGATCACCTCCCTTGGTACGCCCAGCATGTCGGACGGTTTCCATGCGAAGATATCCTTATTGGCTTGGAGGAAGGTGACGAGCGCGTCCTCCTATTTGGGGTCGAGTCCGGTCCCGACTAGAGCAGTCTTGGAGGGGTCGGAAGGGTCCAGGGGGATCTTCTTCGTGTCAGAGTCTGCTGAAATTCTTGACTTCGCTGCTTTTTTCACCGGAATTTGATCTTGCTCGACTTCTGTTGTGACGGCTTGCCGAATGCTATCGCGCCCGACTGCCGCGGAGGGAGACGACTCCTGCTGGTCCGGGCATCTTCAGCACCATGTATGTATAGTGTGGTATCGCCATAAATTTGGCTAGTGCTGGTCGTCCGAGTATCGCGTGGTACGCGGTCTCGAAGTCAGCGACCTCGAAGCAGACATTTTCTGTGCGGAAATTATCCCGCGTGCTGAAGGTTACCGGCAACGTTATCTGCTCGAGTGGAGTTGATGACAGGCCGGGAATTATCCCGTGGAAGGGCGCAGTGCTCGGCCATAGTTCTGAACGAGGAATTTTCATCTCGTCCAAAGTCTTGGCGAACAGGATATTAAGCGCGCTTCCTCCGTCGATGAGGGTTTTCTTCAGCCTGATGTTTCTGACGACCGGGTCCAGGATGAGTGGATAGCGTCCCGGGTGGGAAACCCGATCTGGGTGATTTGCACGATTGAAGGTGATGGCCATCTCTGACCAACGCAGGTATTGGGGGGTGTCGGCCGTGGAGACCGTGTTGATGTCGCGTGCTGAAAGCTTCTGTTTGCGCTTGGACTCATACACGAGTGGCCCCCCGAAGATATGGTTGAGCTCGGCTTGAGGATCTTGGAAATCGTCAGCCGGACCCGAGTCTGGCTTGTCTTTGTCCTTGTCGGCGCCAGACGATGAAGTCTGCTCGGAGGCAAACTTCTTGAGCATATAGCAGTCTTTGGCCGCATGCTTTCCCTTGGGATGAAAGGGGCATGGCCTGCTCATGACTTTCTGGTAGTCGTTGTTCCACTGGGGCCACGACCGGCTGCGCTCCATGTTGGCCACCTCGTTGTCCGACTTCCGCTTGCAGCTGCCAGACTTATTTTGAGACGGCTCATTGTCGGCTTTCGCCTTCTGGTCCTTCTGTCGGGGCTCCTTCTTCTCGACAAGGGCCTCTGCGACCGCCTCGGCCGAGTCGGCGTATTTGTTGGCCATGTCGAAGAGCGCCCGGACCGTGGATGGTGGCTTCCGAGTGAATTTTGCGATAAGCGGAGCGTCTTTTACCCCTTTGCGAAAGGCGGCGATGACGGCTTCGTCTTTGACAGTTGGAATTTGGTTGTGCTTCTCGGAAAACCTTTTGATGAATTCGCGCAAAGACTCATTTTTCTTCTGGTGCAGTTGATAAAGATCATGCTCCGAAGCGGGTCTGTCGTAGGTCCCCTGGAAGTTAGCGATGAATCGCTCCCTGAGTTGTCCCCAGGAACCGATCAACCGCCTCGGGAGGCCTGTCAGCCATGTCCTCGCCGAGTCGGCTAGTGCGACTGGGAGGTAGTTAGCCATGACTCTGCTATCGGCACCAGCGGCCCCACAGTCGGGACCACCTCAGTCTCCGTGACTAGAGTGGCCACCGGCTCAGCGGGTGTGCTCGCGGGCGCCAGCTCGGCTGGGGCAGGCTCTTCAAGGGGAGCGGTCGGGGCGGTCTCCTTGAGATCGATATCGACCCGTCTCCTGCATGGCAAAACAGACATCAAAATACTACTACAAGAATCTCAGAAGATCCGGAGCAGCATACCTCTTGGAGAACTTCAGTTTCCTGCCGGGCGATCCGAGTCCTGGCGGAGCGCTACCTCCGGTTGTCGGCCCGGCTGGCGAATCAGTCGGCGGAGACGTGGCAGCTGGAGGTGGCCCCATTGGAGGCATAGCCGAGTCAGGCACTCACGTGCTTGGCAGATCCCGCTCGGATCGTGCACTCAGTGGTGCTTTTGCCAGGCTCGGCGATGTCGAGCTCGGCCGTACAAGTCCCGACCTAGGACTTGATCGCCTGGGCGCCACGGCAACGGTGTCCTTTATCTTCAGGCTTCCTGCCACGGCGCGCGGCATCATGGCCCCCTCGCCCCGATACAGAATAGGCTTCTTCCCCGCTCTCTTGGGGTCGGTTTGGGTAGCAGAGGGGCTCCTCGGCCTCTTCTTTGATTTGTCGGCCAACAACGGGTGTGAGTCCTCATCAAATTCTTCGTGCCACTATAGACAAGTCAACAAAATACATCATACAATGCTGGACAATCACAGACACAAGCCCATAGGCATTCATCACAGAAGAAGGTTAAAGATTACCTTGGTACGGGGCTGAATGAAGCTATAGGCCGCGACCCTGTGATTATCGTCTTCGGTCGCGATCACCCCTTTGGAGAAGTAACTGAATAGGGTCTCGGTCACCGTGCGCTTGTTGGCCGACTCGTTGCTTACTTGGTCAAGATCATTTTTGCCCTTAAAAGCCCAACCAAATGCGCTCCTCAGTTTCAGCGGCTGGATGCGCTGAGTCAGGAAGCGACGAGCCACCCAAGGTCCAGTCAAGCCATCTTTCTTGAGGTCATCTAATTTCCCCAACAATTGGTGCACTTGGCCCATCTTCTCAAAGGTTGGATCTGCTGACCAATTTGGTAAAACTACCGGTGGCGAGCTTGTGAATGGACGCAAGGAGGGAGCCAGGTCTGCGCAATAGAACCACTCCTTGTGCCAGCCTTTCAAGGAAGATTTCAAGGGGAGATCAAGATATGTTTCCTTCCCATCACTCCTCAACTGGAGACCAGCCCCCCCAATCACACTAATATTATTCTTGGAGGGCTGGGGTTTGATGTGGAACAGATGCCTGAAGAAATTAAAAGGGGGTTCCACACCCAAAAAGCACTCACAGAGAGTAACAAATATAGAGATCTGAAGAATCGAGTTGGGATTCAAATGCACCAACTCCAGCCCGTAGAAGTCAAGGATGGGGCGGAAGAAATTGGAAGAGGGAAGGCACAAGCCCCGATCGAAAAAAGAGGCGAAAACTACTATTTCACCAGATTGGGGATTTGGGACCGACTCACCCTTAGCCGGCCACCAGCGGATCACCTCTTGGCTAGGCAACTTCAGTTGACTCTCCAGTAGCTTCAGTTTCACCGAGCCGCAATCCGAGGTCGGCCAAGCATTCTCCGGTGCGCCTGCAAGATCTGAAGCTTTCGGCATGATTGGGAGCAGAAAGACTTGGGGGAAAAGCGAATCGGGGGCTTGGAATAGATGAAGAGGAGTGGAATCGCCCGAGTTCGGGTGGGGAACAGCAGCAGCTAACCCTAGCCGAGCGGGAGACGAAAAGTTGGGCGCGAAGGTGGAAGTCGAAGCGATTGGCTGATTTGGGGAAGATGAAGGAATCTTTTTCTCTCTCCCTGCCTTTTATAGAGCCAATGTCGACTAAATGGGCTTGGGCCTACACAGTCAGCACTGGGCCACCAAGATATGAGTTCCTACAGTAGCATGCTCCATGTGGGCCGCCCGCAGGCTGAGTTGAAATTATAGCGCTGGTGCTACTAACAGGAGCTGATGAGGTAAACAGATATGCTTCATGAGAGCCTTATTGCTAAACATATATGTTTGGGTATCCGTTCTATCCACCAGGTCTCAAGGATATATCCTTACATGGATCACAAGCTGGTCTTCATTAAAATTGAGGATGTAGGTATCTTTCTTGAGTACACCTAACCACGCTGTGGATTTATTTTCATAAAGTGGTACTCGGCCTACATGCGTGGCCGTCAGTTGTCATGAGCAACATTATTCCAGCCGATATGACGCTGAAGAGTCTAACTTTCGAGTAGTGCACTACTTGGGAGAGACTATAAATCTCTCATTCCCGTTGACATGATGCGGAAGAGTCTAACTTCTGGGTGGGACGCCACTCGGGAAAGACTATAAATTCCCTTTCCAGCTGACATGAAGCTGAAGAGTCCCATATACGAGTAGCATCCTACTCGGTAAGACTATAAACACACATTCTGACTGACATGAAGTCGAAAAGTCCTACATACGAGTAGTTTCCTACTCGACAAGACTATAAAGTTTATTCCGGTTGACATGATACCGAAGAATCTCATATACCAGTAGAAATCTACTTGGGAAAGATTATCAGGTTAAAGATCTTTGACTTTATGTTTAATTGTCTTCACAATTAAGCACAAAGTCGGGGGCTACACCTAATAGGTGCGCCTATTCGGCGTACACTATTTATACATCTACATGAAGCCCTTCATAGCCTCGCTGCTAGTTGACATGAAGTAGGACTCGGGAAGAAGACCTACTCAGACAAAGAGTACTCGGGAGCATCACACTCGGGCAGTCTTCACCATGGAGAATGAGCACTCGGCACCAGCTGTGACTCAACTATGAAGGTCTCAGGGGCTACTGTGGAGGCCATGGGCCTCGGGTACCTCACATCAATATATGGGCCACTCGGATAGAGTATGCACCGAATCATGTAATTAGAGATAAGATAGCACCCGGCAGGCCTTACCTTGAACGATAAGGAATAGCAGTCTTAGTCGGATATGTTTCTATCTCTAAGAAGGAAATCCCTTAGCCGTATCTGGCTGGGATCCTTATCATGTACCCCTGTCCCCCAGTATTTAAGGGGAGGCAGGATGCCTCTCAAGGGGCGACGAGATCATTGATCGACATAACCTCTCAGAGGAATAACACCACAACTGGACGTAGGGTATTACCTGTCAAGGGCGTCGAATCCTAGGGTAGCAGGCCCTCGACTACGGAGTTCGTAGTCTCGTGCCGTCTTCTAGGGCTGAGGTTTTACCCCTCTGCCGTAGGCTTGGTTGAGAGAGAGAGAGATTTGATGGCAAATATCTTTCTTAGTTCTTCCCCTCTCTGGTTACAAGAATATATATATATGGCCTAAGGCCCAAACAGACTAGAGCACATGCTCCTAAAATTAGGAAATAGAAATAGGTAACTAATCCTATCTTTCCTATTAGGGAATAGAAATAGGTAACTAATCCTATCTTTCCTTCTAGCCACCCATGGCTGGCTCGGCTTGGGCCGTCTTCGCGCATGCCGCGTGCTCAGCAGCACGCCGCACATCATGGGCACGTCGGCGTCTGGTGTAGGTCCGGCCCCACATGACATCTCTCCCCCCCTCGAGAGCCAGCTCGTCCTCGAGTTGGAAAGCTGGATAACGCTCCCTGAAAGCGGCGAGGTCCTCCCAAGTAGCAGAAGCCGCTGTCTCGCCCTTCCAGTGAACGAGAACTTGCTGAATGCCGCGGGCGAGACGCATGCGCACGGCGCGTTCAGGCTCTGGGTCGACGGCACCATGGTGGATGGTCGGCAGTGGTGGTGGCGTAGCCGGAACAGGTCCGACAAACTTCTTGAGGAGCCCCACGTGGAAGACATCATGGAGCCTGGCGCGTGGAGGCAGCTCGAGCCGTACGGCGACGGGGTTGATAAGCTCGACGACGCGGTACGGCCCGAAGAAGCGAGGCTTCAGCTTGCCTTTGGTGACTTGGGGCAGCGAGGCCAGGGCGCGATGCCGGAGGCGAAGGAGCACCCAGTCGCCTACTGCATAAGAGACCGGGCGGTGCAGCTTGTCGTAGTGCTTCTTCTGGACCGCCTGGGCCTGTTCCAAGCGGTAGCGAACATCCGCCAGAAACTCTGCACGGTCCGCCATGTTCCGAGCGACGGCGGCAACATGAGTGTCGCCCGGCTCGTACGATCTGATGGTGGGGGGGTCGCGGCCGTACACCACCCTAAAGGGCGTGTCACGCAGCGATGTCTGGTAGGCGGTATTATAAACGTACTCCGCCCATGGAAGCCACCGGACCCACTGGCGCGGCCGATCTCCGGTGAAGCACCGGAGGTACATGACGATGACGCGATTGGCCGCCTCCGTCTGGCCATCGGCCTGGGGGTGGAAGGCAGTCGTCATATGAAGCTTGGTGCCCGTGAGGCGCATGAGCTCGTGCCAGAACGTGGAGGTGAAGACGGAGTCCCGGTCCGACACCATGGACTGAGGTACGCCGTGGAGACGCACGATGTCCGCGAAGAAAGCCTGCGCCACGGACTCTGCAGTATAGGGGTGAGCCAACGGGATAAAGTGACAATACTTGCTGAAGCGGTCCACCACCGTTAAGATCACCGATTTCCCGCCCACCCGAGGAAGGGCCTCTACGAAGTCGAGGCCAATGTCTGCCCAGACCGTCGTCGGCACCGGAAGAGGCAGCAGCAGTCCGGCTGGGTGAAGGTGCTCGGACTTATACCTCTGGCACGTGTCGCACGCGCGGACAAAGTCCTGGACCACGCGTCGCATGTCGGGGAAGTGGAAGTCGCGGCGCAGTCGGTGCAGAGTGCGCTGCACCCCCTCGTGGCCGTCCTCGTGTACGGCAGCCAGGATCTCTTGGAGAAGCGGCGACGATGGCGAAATGTAGAGCTTGGAGTTGAAAGTCACCATGCCGTCGCACAGGGCCCATGGAGCCGCACAGGAGCCAGCAAGGATCGCATCTCGCATGGCGACGAGAGCGGGATCCGTGGCCTGTGCGTGTCGCAGGCGCTCGAGTACGTCGAACCGCGGCGCCGAGATGGCTAGCACGGCCCCCTCCTCTGTGTCGCGGCGTGACAAGGCATCTGCCACCGTGTTCGAGGCGCCTGGTTTGTACTCTACCGTGAAGTCGAAACCGAGGAGTTTGCCGACCCAGTGGTGCTGCGGAATCGTGGCCAGCCGCTGATCGAGGAGGTACTTGAGGCTGAAGTGGTCGGTGCGCACGACGAACCGACACCCCCAAAGGTATGGCCGCCAATGGCGGATGGCAAGGACAAGGCCGATCAATTCCCGCTCGTAGGCAGCGAGAGCACGGTGGCGCGGAGCCACGGGTCGACTGAAGAAGGCCAGCGGATGCTTATCCTGGAGGAGCACCGCGCCAAACCCGTGCGTGGAGGCGTCGCACTCGACAACGAACGGCTTGTCGAAGTCCGGAAGGGCGAGGACCGGAGCCGAGGTGATGGCGTGCTTGAGCGCTTGGAACGCGGCCGCTGCCTCCTCGGTCCAGCGGAACCCGTCCTTCTTGGTGAGCGCCGTGAGTGGTGCAGCGATCGAGCCGTAGTCGTGGACGAACTTGCGGTAGTAGCCCACCAAGCCGAGGAATCCGCGGACCGCGCGCGCCGAGCGCGGTTGAGGCCAGTCCAGGACCGCCTGCACCTTGGCCGGGTCCATGGCGACACCCGCCTCGCTGATGATGTGGCCGAGGTAGGAGATGGAGTCGACGCCGAAAGCGCACTTGGAGCGCTTGACGAAGAGGTGATGCTGACGAAGCACCAAGAGGACGGCGCGGAGGTGACGTAGATGATCCGCCCAAGTGAAGCTGTATATGAGAATGTCGTCAAAAAATACAAGGACGAACCGGCGGAGGAAGGCGCGCAGGACGTCGTTCATCAGGGCTTGGAATGTAGCGGGGGCGTTGCAGAGCCCGAACGGCATCACCAGGAACTCGTAGAGGGCGTCGTGGGTGCGGAACGCCGTCTTGTTGACGTCGGCGGGGTTCATGCGGACCTGGTGGTAGCCCGAACGAAGGTCCAGCTTGGTGAAGAACTTGGCGCCATGCAGCTCGTCCAGGAGCTCGTCGACCACCGGGATCGGGAACGCGTCCTTGACAGTGATCGCGTTGAGGGCTCTGTAGTCGACGCAGAATCGCCACGACCCATCGGCCTTCTTGACGAGGAGGACCGGGGACGAGAACGCGGACGTGCTGCGGCGAATGAGCCCTTGCTCCATCATGGTGGCGCACTGACGCTCCAATTCGTCCTTGTGCGCGGCCGGGTACCTGTAAGGACGGACGGCCACCGGCGGGGAGCCCGGAAGCAGGTGGATGGAGTGGTCGCGCCCGCGCTGAGGAGGTAGCCCGCGGGGATCCGCGAACACGTCGTCGAAGGAGGCCAACAAGGCGTCCAGCAAGGGCCCGACGTGCCCGTCCGTGGTGGTCGCACGGAGGGCCGAGACCTCGGACCCCGCGACGCCGTGCCAGCAGATCGGCCGGCCATGCCGCGAGAAGGACAGAGTCCTGGCGGCAAAGTCCCAGAGGACCGGTCCCAGATTCGCCAACCACTGGGTCCCGAGGACGATGTCGTAGCCCGCCAGCGGCATGACGAACAAGTCGGCGACGAACTCCGCGCCGTGAATGGTAACCACGGCCCGGCGAATGACGCCTAGGCACGGAACACGCTCGCCGTTGGCCACCGTCGCGGTGAGCCGGGGTCGGCGCTGGAGCGGCAGGCCCGTCCGCTGTGCGGCACCTTCGGAGATGAAGTTGTGCGTGGATCCCGTGTCGAGCAGCGCGATCAGGTGGACGCCCCCCAGCGACACGCGGAGCTGGAGAGTGTCGTTGACGCGAACGCCCGCAATGGCGTGCAGGGAGTAGTGCGGGGATTCCTCCGCCGTGGGGTCGCTAAAGTGGATGCCGGCGATCGCGTTGAGGGAGCCGTGGGGCGCAGCCTCCGCCTGCGCCTCCGGGCCCGACTCGGTGTCGGCGTCCTCCTCGTCCACGCCGTCCAGGAGGAATAACCGCTGGCACACGCGATTATGGCCGCGACCGAATTTCTCATCGCAGTTGTAACAGAGCCCCAACTGCCGGCGCTCTTCCTGCTCCGCCTGAGTCAGCCGCCGAACCAGCCGACCCTCCACCGTGACGGTGGTCGGGGCGGCTTTGTCCGCCGGGGGCGCGGGTAGAAGGGCCCGGGCACGCCCAGGCGCGGGCGCGGGCGCCGGAAGGAGGGCCCGGTCACGCCCAGGCGCGGGCGCGGGCGCCGAAAGAAGGGCCCGGTCACGAGCCGACGGCGCGACGTAGCTGTTCCGGAGCTCGAATTTGCGGGCGAGACTCATGGCCGCCGCCAGCGACTGGGGGTAGTGGATTTCCACGTCATGGCTGAGCGGTGGAAGGAGGCCGGCAGTGAATAGCTGGACGCGTTGCGCCTCGTCCAGGCGGCCTGCGCGCGGCAGCAGGGCCTGGAACCGGTCCTGGTACTCCTCTACGGACCCGGTACGATGACACGCCGCCAGCTCGCCGAGAGGATTGGACCGGAGAGGAGGCCCGTAGCGCAGGTGGAGGAGCTCCTTGAAGTGGCGCCAGGAAGGAGTCCCCTCGTCCTGCTGGACCTGGTAATACCACAGCTGGGCACCGTCTTCGAGGTTGTACGACGCCATCCACACCTTCTCCTCCTCCATAATGCCCTGCTGATGAAAGTATGATTCACAGCGGTTGATGAAAATCAAGGGATCGGATTTGCCATCGTAGCGCGGGAAATCCAGTTTCTGGAACCGCGGCGGTCGATCATTGTGGTGCTCGCCGGAGGGCGGCATGCTGCGCGAGGACGAGGACCGATCGGCGGACAGGGCTTGGATCGCCTTGGCGTTGGCCTCCGCGGTGGCTTGCAGTGTCTGGACGGCGGCGGCCAGCATCTCCACGGTGGTTTTGAGATCGGGTTGGTCACCCATGGCGGCGACGCAGGGAGACGCGGTGGAGGAAAACGCGGAAAAGGTTGGCGCGGCGGCTGTTGATGGGGAGTTGGGACGGGATGACGAGGATCGCCGGGATCGTGATACCAAGTTGTCAAGGGCGTCGAATCCTAGGGTAGCAGGCCCTCGACTACGGAGTTCGTAGTCTCGTGCCGTCTTCTAGGGCTGAGGTTTTACCCCTCTGCCGTAGGCTTGGTTGAGAGAGAGAGAGATTAGATGGCAAATATCTTTCTTAGTTCTTCCCCTCTCTGGTTACAAGAATATATATATATGGCCTAAGGCCCAAACCGACTAGAGCACATGCTCCTAAAATTAGGAAATAGAAATAGGTAACTAATCCTATCTTTCCTATTAGGGAATAGAAATAGGTAACTAATCCTATCTTTCCTTCTAGCCACCCGTGGCTGGCTCGGCTTGGGCCGTCTTCGCGCATGCCGCGTGCTCAGCAGCACGCCGCACATCACGGGCACGTCGGCGTCTGGTGTAGGTCCGGCCCCACATGACATACCTCACATCGAGGGCCTGAACCAGTATAAAATCTCTTTGTGTTTCTCTGCAATCCACCGAGTTTTCCCTTGCCGAGTAGCCCTATAGTTCTATTGCCGGTGTAAAACATCGACATCGAGATAACAAAGGATGGCATAATATGGCTCAAGTTGCATAAACAACATTTAATAAAGCATTTCAGAGAGTAATAAAACATTAATTATTAAACCATATTAATCAACACTATACCGCTTACCAAAATGGTATAGGCCCAAACACTCCAATCTAGAGCTAACCATATTCCACCATTTATCACCATTATTGAGTAGTGTGGGACTAATCATAGAAAACATTGCTAGGCCCGCCCAATAACCATGGGCACAACTATTTGAATAGTTTTGCTCTGGCCAGAGGTGTACCAACTTACCCACAAGACACAACTCCACAACACATCACCGTGCGCCTTAATACTACCATGGTATCTTGGAAAGAAGTTGTGACAGGACCTTCCATGTACCCCGCACAATAAGAGAGCCACCCGCAGGACCACTAGCATCCGGTAGGGTTGATTAGGTTCCTAGACAGGGAGACGACCCAACACCCAAGATATGGACTTATTGACACAGATATGGTGGTCTTATTGACACAGCCACAACACACCGTGGGGCCTCCGATTGAACAAACTACACTTTCGTTCCCGCCATTACCCATTCTGGCTTATGGTTAGCACGAGTGTTGCTTCGCAACAAGTAGTCCGTGAACCGGTCCTTAACTGTCACGAGCACCGCTAGCAACATTCACAACCCTGGTGCTCCTGACCCACCATTTAATCAAGTTTTAGTGGACCATTAAGTTGTCCTCACACGACCACAGTCGTGTACTGAATCAACATTTCATGTGAACAAACTATTAGAATCGAAGTTAAAGTTATAGTCCTGAAGTTGTTCTATGGTTTCCTAAGCATGGCTAAGCATATTCCTAGAATTATTCTAGCTAACCCATAATAAAGCTAGCTAGTCACATTTATCCCATAGGTACAAGAACAGGTAATCAAATCAATGGGGCTATAAGCAAAGATAAGGGTTTCCCCTTCCAATGACATTATAAAAATAAATGCAAAGTAGAAGGAAAATATAGCTTTAAACATAGGAACAATATGCTCAAAGGGGTTGAGGAATCTGTGTGACTTGCCTTGCTGCTCCTCTTTCAAATCAAATCAAAACCTTCCTTGGGAAACTGCGACTCTTTCGCAACATCGGTAGCTAAAGGCAATAAACAAAAATGAGCAAAACAGTACATAAGCACACATGGACAGTACAATATTATATTTTTAATGGGTAGATCTTGATTTTTAAAGAATTTTTCAACTTGAATCACCCCAAACGGAGTTCGGATGAATTAGTTATGAATTTTAGAAGTTTAAACCCTTTTAAAAGCATTTAAAAAGGATTAAGTCAATTTATTGCGTCATCGATGAATTAATTTAATTTGGCAAAAGAAATTATGATATCATCAGAGAGAGAGAGAGAGAGAGAGAGAGAGAGGGGATTGGGCTAGCGGCTGACAGGCGAGGCCTATAGGTCCGAGAGAGAGGGGACTCGGGTCCACGATGAACTAAGTCCACCGAGGTCCACAGGGTGATCCGATGGTATAGATTTAATGCGATCATATCGGACGGTCCAGATTGATCCAAGGTTTAAGATAGCTTGGAGGGCTAGGATTTAACCTAACCTAGATTGAATGGTTGAAATCCATTCTAGCAATGTAAAGGCTGAGATCTAATCAGGAAGATCTGACTGCAGAGATCGATCCCGCCCAGATCGATCACGAGGCCAGCGTGGCTCCAACATGGCATTGACGTGGCACACACAGCGGCGACCGGCGATGGCGGCGGCATAGGAACCTATGGTTGCCAACGATTGGTGGCTCGGTGGTGCGCGAAGAGGATAGGAATGGGTGGAGGACGTCGGGGCGAAGCTCACTGAGGGTAGAAGGGCGATGAACAGCGATGGGAGGCGCCGGCGGCGGGCTTTTGGCGGCAGGACGTCTTGGGTCTTCGGCAGCGGTGTTGCTCCGGCGATCTCCGACAAAGCTAACAGGAGCAGCAGCGAGGCCTAGCAACCACTAGAGCCACGGTAGCGCTGCACTGAAGCTTGGTAGCGGTGGCGGAGCGATAGGCTCTTGGTGCTAGGGCACAGGTAGCGAGGTCTTGCTAGGGCTAAGGCAGAAAGAGGAGGAGAGGCACTAGGGGGTGCTATTTATAGCGGCGGAAGGGAGAGTTCGGCTCGGGTTCGATGAGATATGTGGTGGCGGAGGATTAGGGATTGAGTCCGATTTGGGAAGCTTTGAATCTCGACGTCCGTGCACAATTGGGCTCCGGTTTCTTGGGGATAAGGCAGAGGAGGATCGAGGCACTATTTCCCCTCAACTAATTGGATGAGATTGAGGCTGAGGCGAGCGGATTTCATAGGATTGCGGCGGTGGCGCTCGGGGGTGAACAGTACTCCCAAGCGGGAGGTTGAAGACGACCCGATAGGTGGGGCCCACCTATCGACAAGGCAAGGGCGACGCGGGCGGCCGTAGGCCGTGGGCCGCGTGCAAGGGAGAGAGGGATAAGTGCATAGTAACGGGCCGAATTTAGCCCGTGCATAGGGAGGGGGTTTTTATTTTCTTTTTCTTTTGTTTTAATGTTGTGAACTCAATTTAATTCACCAAAAATATTTCCCTTAATCAAATAAATCCCAGAAAATTCTAGGAAATAGATAATTAAGCAAAGAATTTTATAAAATTGTTTCCTAGCCTATTTTTGTTGTAAATTTCCTCTGATTTTATTGTTTGCACTCCTTGAGGCTTTTAATAAAATTTCAAAAATTCATTTTTCACAATATATTTAAATGGGGATAATTTCAGGGTGTTACACCATGTCGAAGAGAGGTTTGACGGAGCTGGGCGTCTTCCGAGTGAACTTGGTAACGAACAGGGTGTCTCTGACTCCCTTGCGGAAGGTAGCAATGACCACTTTGTCCTTGATCTTGGGGATAGAGTTCCTCTTCTCGGAAAAGCGCTTGATGAAGTCCTGGAGAGACTCGTTCTTCTTCTGGTGGCATTGGTATAGGTCGTACTCGAATGTTGGACTTTGGTATGTTCCTTGGAAGTTGGCCACGAACTCGTGGAGATCCCCGCAGGAGCCAATCGACCCTCTGGGAAGCCCTGTTAACCACGTTCATGCTGAGTTGGCTAGGATGATAGGAAGATGATTTGCCATAGGTTTGTGGTTGCATCCAGCTGCTCGAATTGCCAAAGTGTACACCGTCAACCAGGATTCCGGGTTGGTCTTGCCATCGTATCTCTATGCCAGTTGGCTTGAAGCCTATGGGCCAGTTGACTTATTGTAACACACGTGTGACAGCTGGAACTCCTTCGTCCGAGTGAGGGCTCCGGCTCCTACTACGACGGTGAAACCGGTCGTGGTGGAGGCCAAAACGCTCGTATTTGTCTTCAAGTCGGTGTCATTCATCCTCTTCATGTTCTTGACGTCGAGCGTTGATATCATGGTGGAGATCTCGTTGTAGTCGTTCTCGGACGTCACGGTTGTCCCGTCGCTCGTCCTGCTAATACTGCCGTCGGTCATATGTATGACCTTGTGATGCACAGTTAGACTCCGAGTGGCATTGGTCAGAGCCTGCCGCTTGGCATCGCGCCGTGGTAGATGAGGTTGCAGCATCTGAAGTTGTCTTGTTGGATGGGATGAAGGTGTCTCCAAATTGCTGACGTTGTTGGCATGCTTCAACCGTTATCATAGCCTTGATCATAGCAATAGTCAGCGTTGCTTGGTGATTGGGTCCTAGCTTCAGAGTATCTAGGCATGTAGCAGCAACCACGACATTCTACTGAGGTGTAACAAAGACTACATGGTCACCCACCTTGGCCTGAGAGGATCTCCTGTTGTGCTGCTCAGCCGGTCTTGCGTAGATTGCAGTTGCGAGCGTTGCGCTCAGCCTGTAGGCATCGATTTTCTTTCTCCTGTTACTCACGCAGTCGGTGAGCTTCCTCCTCCTGCTGGTCGCGTAGTTGGCATTCATCTTGTGTTAGAGTTGATCCCTTTGACGCCATGAAGACCTCTCGTGGTGGAGAAAAGCTTCCCGAGTTGTTGTCCGACTGGGAGTCAGACTCCGAGTAGTTTAGTGGTGTGATAATAACCCCAACCTCCCTGAACCCGATCTCGAGCGGCTCTGGGTCGTATCGGAGTCAAATTCCAAAGGATTGGTCTTGCTGCATCAGATTTGAGTTGAAGATGGCTGCAGCATTGTTGAGCCTGAGTGGGAGATTGACGATGTCGTCTCCCCTAGATCTGATCTTGATTGGCTCGAAGCCGAATCCGAGTCAAACACTAGGAAAGAGAGTTGTTCCAGGGCTCGTATATCTCGGGTATCATCGGAGTAGGTTGTTGAAAACCACTACGGTGTTGAGTAAGCCGACTGGTGATGGGTCGGCTTGATCCCTGGCTGATCGGGTCAAAACCGAGTTGGACAAGGAGAGATTGCCGAATTTGTCAGTGATGAAGTCGAGGCTCCCGAAACTGATGGCTTGTCTAGGGGTGAAGTTGACACCGTTGGCTCCTGTGGTTGGATCCATTGGGCTTGATGACGATGATCTTGACGAACCCCCTACTTGGCATGCCAACTGTCGATGTTTTGTATCGGCAATATTGATTGTAGGGCTACTCGTCGGACCGAAACTCGATGGACTTTGAAAGACAAGATGAGATTTATATTGGTTTAAGCCCTCGGGGTGAGGTAATACCCTACTTCCAGTTGTGGTGTATTGCTTTCGCTATATTCTCTGGTGAGATTTTGTATGGTGTTAGTTATGCCCTAGGGGGGCTCCTTGCCTCTCCTTATATACCGAAAAGACAAGGTTACAAGGTAGGAATCCCAGTTGGACTCAACCAAGGGGTCTCCTTCTAAGAACATAGAGTAACCAGTTAGGACTATATCCCTTTCCTTGTCATGCAAGGTTACATGAAGCCGAGTTCTACTATATCCCTAATTACATGGGCCGGCCCACCCTCTATCCGAGTGGCCATATTGCCTTCCTTGAGGTACCTGGAGCCCATGGCCTCCACACTTATCTCATCCAACAGGACGACTTTAGATGCTACGATGTCATCAACCATGGCGTGACACCGAGCAGCAGGCTTTGACCAACACAACTCGGGGTCCAACCGCGCATCACAAGGGCATACTGATGATCAGCGGTGGCATCAGCATGACGGGCACCGGGATAACCATGATGCCCGAGAGCGACTACGATGAGATCTCTGCCACGACATCAATGCTCGACGCCGAGAACATAAGGAAGATGAACGTCACCGATTGGATGACGAACACGAACATTTTGGCCTCCACCACGAGCAGTTTCGCTGTCGCAGTCAGAGCCCCCACTCGGACGAGAGAGTCCTAGCCTTCTCGCGTGAGCTATAACAAGTTGACTGGCCCACAGGCTTCAAGCCAACTAGCATAGAGAAGTACGACGGCAAGACTATCCTAGAATCCTAGCTAATAGTGTACACGTTGGCGATCCAAGTAGCTGGAGGTGACCATAACACCATGGCAAATTCTCTCCCTGTCACCCTAGCCGACTTGGCACAAACATGGTTAACGGGGCTTCCCAGAGGGTCTATCAGCTCCTGGGAGGAACTCCGTGAGCGCTTCGTGGCCAATTTCCAAGGGACATACCAAAGGCCAGCATCCGAGTATGATCTATACTAGTCCCATCAGAAGAAAAATGATCCTCTCTGGGACTTCAAGCACTTTTCCAAGAAGAGGAACTCTATTCCCAAGATCAAGGACGAAGTGGTCATTGCTGCCTTCCGCAAGGGAGTCATGGACACTCCATTTATCACCAAGTTCACTCGGAAGCCACCCAATTCCGTCAAAGCTCTATTTGACATGGCCAACAAGTATGTTGATTCAGCCTATGCAGTTGCTGAGGCACTTGACGACAAGCCCCGACAGAAGGAGTGACGGGAGACAGACGACGCCGCCCCATCCAAAGCTGGGAACCGCAAGCGCAAGTCGGAAGACATTGTGCCAACAGTCGACTGCAACCGACCGTGACCCCCTAAGGCGAACAACTACGAGAAGGTTATGAATGGGCCATGCCCTTTCCATCCAAAGAGGAAGCATGCGGCCAAAAATTGCTTCATGCTCAAGAAGTTTGTCTCCAAGTGGACATCTATATTAGGCGAACCGAAAGACAAGGACAAGCCAGACTCGAGCCCAACCGGTGATTACCAAGATTCTCAGGCTAAGCTCAATCATATATTTGGAGGGCAACCGGCATACGAGTCCAAGTGCAAGCAGAAGCAAACCGCACATGAAGTAAACTCAATCTCTATTGACGCTCCCCAATATCTACGGTGGTCTGAGATAGCAATCATGTTTGACCACACGGATCACCTTGACCGAGTGGCACATACAGGACGTTATCCACTTGTCTTGGAGCCAGTTATCAAGAACATCAAGCTGAAAAAAGTTCACATCGATGGAGGAGCGCACTCAACATCCTCTTCGCTAAGACACTAGATGAGATGAAGATAGTTCGATCCGAGTTACGGCCGAGTACAGCTCCCTTCCACGGGGTAATCCCTGGCCTCTCTTCAACACCACTCAGCCAGATCACTATACCGGTCACCTTTGGCACACGGGAGAATTTTTGCACAGAAAACATCTGCTTCGAGGTTGCCAACTTCGAGACAGCCTACTAGGCCATACTCGGATGACCGACACTCACCAAATTCATGGCAGTACCCCACTATACATACATGATGCTCAAGGTGCTTGGACCAGTAGGAGTACTCTCCCTACACAATGACATTAAACAAGCCTTCGCCTGTGACAAGGAGAGCTGCAAGTTGGCCCAATCACACGAAGCTACAGTCAGACGGAGCAACATCTGACTAGCGGCAAAAACATCAAAGGACGTGGAAGTTCTGGCAAAAAAGGTGACCAAGTCAGGAATTTCAGCGGAGTCGAGATACCATCAAATCAGCCTAAAGGAGGACTGCCTGAAGAGTTTTTTTATCACGCCATTTGGTGCATACTGCTATATCACTATGCCGTTTGGGTTGAAAAATGCTAGCACAACGTATCAACAAGCCATCGAGCAGTGTCTTCATACTCAACTCAGGCACCACTTGGAAGCATATGTCGATGACGTGGTAATCAAGACCAAATTCAAAGGTGACCTCAATGTCAACTTAGAAGAAATCTTTCAAAGCCTTCAAAGATTCAAGATGAAGCTAAACCCAGAAAAGTTTGTCTTTGGAGTACCTTCGGGAAAACAACTCGGTTTCATTGTTTCACATCGAGGCATAGCGGCGAACCCAGAGAAGATCAATGCAATAATCAACATGGCTCTCCTGACTAGCCAGAAGGATGTATAGAAGTTGACTGGCTACATGGCGGCACTTAGCCGATTTGTTTCCCGACTAGGAGAACAGGGCATGTCCTTTTTCAAGCTCCTGAAAAAGTTGACAATTTCCAATGGACGCCAGAAGCCCAACAAGCCTTTGAAGACTTCAAGAAGTTTCTCACATCAACACCCATATTAGTATCACTATTGCCCCAAGAACCGCTCATGTTATAGCCTGCAACAACTACTTAGGTGGTTAGCACGGTTCTAGTCGTCAAGTGCGAAGAGACAGGACATATCAAAAAAGTACAACGTCCAGTCTACTTCGTCAGTGAGGTCCTAGGTGAACCCAAGATGTGATATCACCAAGTCCGGAAGCTGTTGTATGGATTACTCATCACTGTCCGAAAGCTGGGGCACTACTTCCAATCGCACCAGGTTACAATTGTCACATCATTTCCACTCAAAGATGTCCAACACAATTGTGAAACCACTGGCAGAATCGCTAAATGGCACTCGGGCTGATGGCACTTGACATAGTCTTCCAACCACGGACAACAATCAAGTCTCAAGCACTCACTGACTTCGTAGCCGAGTGGATAGAAGTTCAGTCGGCTGCACTTGCGGACAAGTTTGAGTACTGGACAATGTACTTTGATGGTTCTCTATGGATCAGCGGAGCAGGAGCTGGTGTCGTGCTGACATCACCTAGCGGAGAAAATTAAAATACGTTCTTCAAATTTATTTTCCAGCATCCCACAACATCATCGAGTATGGTTCACGGGAATTCCCAAGTAGTGATGAACCAAATCATGAAAGACTGGACGTGCTTGGATGACAACATGTTGGCATACTATCAAGAAGTGCGGAAGTTGGAGAACAAGTTTGACGGACTAGAAATCACACACGGTTTGCGCCACTATAATGAAGCCGCAGACGAGCTAGCCAACATGGAATCCAAGCATGAAGTGGTCCCAACTATTGTTTTTGTCGAGCAATTATTGGAGCCATCAGTCAAGAAGAAGTCTGACCTCGTACAGTGTGGGGACAGTTCGGAGGGGGTTGAAACATCCCACAACACACGTAACCGCCCAGGAAGTTCAGTTACACATAGAATGATACAGAAACAGAACTTCGATTAATTATACAAACCGACAAGGTTCTAATACAACCTAGACTCAACACACGCACACAACGGGCCTATGGCCATACACATACAACCAAAAGACGCAACTCTGCACCACAGGAATGGCCTGAGCGTAGAGTCGACCTAGAAATCGAAGCCTTCGTCTTCGTCCCAGTCCTACGGATCGACGGCTTCCTCGACTGCACCTACAACCTCTTCCTGACCAGCTAGAGCCCAAAATATGCAAGACTGAAAAGTACTCCACAAGCCATGTAGGGGAAGTTATACTATGCAGGATATAACATGGAAGGAAATAAGTTTAACTCTAAGCCTTATCAATAGTTCACAAACATCCCATGTCATAAACAAGTTTAATTTTAAAGGTTCATCATTTCATGCCATTTTACCTCAACTTCAAACCATTCGTTCAAGCCTACTTATGCCATTACTCTGGAATCACCCATAGACATATCTCCATCGACCGGGAGCACGGAGTATTTGAATACCAAATGACTCTGCAGTGTCTGCCTAGCATTACCCACACGATACCCATAGCTAGCCAGGCTGAAGATAACAAAGTGAAATACTGCCCCAAGCTCATCTCTATTCTACCTAGCGGGTTAAAGGACAAGGCACCTGTTGGCCCCAACTTGGCCTTCACGAGAGTGTGCACCAACCAGATGACTCATCCACCCACTATTGCACGACTAGGAGGAACACGTAGTCCTCAAAGACCACAAAGGGCACCGCAGCACCCACACTCACATAATTAAACAATCTCACCTCACTTATGGCCATTACACACATTAAAGCCTAAAATGCCAATTCACCGAAAGGCTACAGAAGTTCAATTCACTAGAGTACTATACACTATGTTCGAATACCTCGATCGTGCGGATGGCCGTTAACTATGTCACTTATACATGAAAACCCAGAAAGTACACGAGATATTAAAAGAGGAATTATGGGAGAAATTGGGAATTTTTCGGAGTCGTGGCGAGCAAAAAACCCTAGAGCCAAAATTAGGGTTGCGTCAACGGTTGCTAAGATCGCGACAAAACTGGTGCGGATGGATTCGGAATAATTCAAGGAGTCAGGAATAGGTCTTGGATTTTGATTCTGAGGTCAAACGGTCACTGAACCAGTCAAACTAGGTAATAAAGGGTTTTCAGATTTATTTTTCTAAAGAAAAATTGATTGGACCGGTTTTTCCTTAGTTAATAGAAGGCGGCGGCGATTTAACAGTGCCGGCCACGATGGAGGTCGAGGGGCGGTGAGGTGGGGCCAATTCTGGGGTCCCCAAGGCGTGGCGACTCCATTCCCCTGGGTTCTCGGGGCTGGAACGCCAGTAGCAAGGCTGGCGGTGGCAGACAGAGGAACGCGGCAGCAGCACTCCGGCGAGTAGGAGGCGGAGCATGGTGGTCGGGGAGCACCAGGGTGACATGGGAAGGCCGACGGTGGTGGTGGTGAGGCACGGGGATAGCTGCAGTGGAAGCGCACCGTGCGGCCGGCGGCGGCCGAGATTGAGGCGCCGTGGCGCGGCGGTGCCAGTGAGGCTCTGGGGATGGAGCGGCAGTGGAAGGAGAGGGGAAAGATGGGGCTTGGTGCGGAGAAGATGATGATCACCTCAATTTTGGGGAATAGGCAATGACAATGATGAATTTTGGAGCTTTGTCAGAGGCGGCCAAACTAGGGTTCTTCTCTGTTTGACTTTGGCATCGGCGAATGGCACAACAGGGGCCAGGGCGGCTTCAGGGTGATAGGAGAGAAAGGTGATAATGGTTCTTTTTCATGTTGGCGACGTCTGACAAGGGGGCTTATAGAGGGAGATAGAGGGGAGACAGAGAGCAGCGGTGGCGTTGATGGTGGATGGATGCAACGACGACGGTGATGGCTCACTGGGTCTGAGCTTGGGAGGACGACAAGGAGGCAACGGTGGTGGTGGTGAATGCAATGCTGGTTCTGCTGACCTGCAAACATACGACACGTGGGCATCGACATGGATAGAGCGAGCAGCTACGTGGCGAGGAGAGGTGATCGGCAGGGCGTTCAGCTCCCTCCAAGCTGAGGTAGAGGTGGTGGAGATGATGGGTCAGCCTGGGCTAGGCCAGCCTGGGCCAAAAGAAGAGAGAAGAGAGAAAGAAAGGGAAAAAGGTGGGTCAGCCGAAGAAAAGCGGATCGGAACAGAGATGAAAACGGGTAGACAATGAGCGGAAGAAAAATGGGCCAGTGGCCCGATGGCGAGGTGGACTCACCCACTAGGGTTTTGGGATGGATGGATAGATAGATTTGCACTTCTGAGGAAAATAAAAGAAAAGAAATGGAGAAACATATATGATGAACAAAAAATGGCTTTAAAAATTAAACGAAACAGAAAACTCGACATGTGATTTTCCAAATTTTCAAAAATAAAAACGGTTTTAAAACTTAGTAAATTCTAGGGCTGTTACAGACCTAACATCCTTAAAGGAATCTCGTCCCTGAGATTTATCAAACTGCTGAACAGGTGTGGATACTTCTTTTCCAATTCAGACTCTCTTTCCAAGCTTGCTTCTTCCTCTGTGTGGTTCTTCCACTGTACTCGATAGAACTTAATATTTCTGTTTCGTAACCTCCATTCAATCATCTTCAGAATTTTCTCAGGTTCTTCTTCATAAGTCAAGTCTGGTTGGAGTGTAATACTTTGCAACGGTACTTGTTTTGTCAGAGTCCATAAACATTTCTTCAATTGTGAGATGTGAAAAATAGGATGAACTCCGGTTAATTCTTCAGGCAACTTCAACTGATATGACACTTCACCCCTTCTTTTCATAATTTGGTATGGTCCAATGTATCCAGGAGCTAATTTTCCTTTCATTTGAAACCTTTGCACAACTTTAAGCGGACTCACTTTTAAATAAACAAAATCCCTAGTTTGAAAACTCAAATCTCTTCTTTGATTATCACTGTTCTTTTGTCTACTTTGTTCGGCCTTAAGCTTCTCTCTGATAATCTTGACATGAGCTTCAGCATCATGTGCAAGCTGTGGTCCTAACAATTGACCTTCTCTAGTTTCCATCCAATTAAGCAGAGTTCTGCATCTTCGACCATACAAAGCTTCAAATGGTGACATCTCCAAGCTAGATTGATAGCTATTATTGTAGGAAAACTGTGCAAATGGCAAGCAAATATCCCACGCTGATCCATAAACCAAAGTGCATGCCCTTAACATATCTTCTAGTATTTGATTCACTCGCTCTATTTGTCCTCCAGTTTGTGGGTGATAAGCTGAACTGAATCCCAACTTTGTACCCATTAAATCTTGAAAAGTCTTCCAAAATCTTGATACAAACTGCGATCCTCTATCAAACACTATTCTCTTTGGAATTCCATGTAGGATGACAATCTTTGTCAAATATAATTCAGCTAGCTTATCTCCTCCATAAGTCTGCTTCATATCTTGTAACATGTGGAGCCATGGGCCCCGGGTACTTCATAGAAACTATTATGGCCACTTGGATAGAGGATGGGTCTGATCATGTAATTAGGGATACAATAAAACTCGGCTTCTCATAAGGTACCCGGGACCCATGGCCTCCACAGCAGCCCTTGAGACCTTCATAGTTGAGTCACAGCTGATGGCAAGTGCTCATCCACCTTGGTGAAGGCTTCCCGACTACTTTGCTCCCGAGTACTCGTCGTCCGAGTGCTTCTTCTCCAAATCCTGCTTCATATTGGCTGGCATTGATGCTATGAAGGGCTTTGTGGAAAAATATGAATAGTGTGCACCGAATAGGCGCACCTATTAGGTGTAGCCCCCCAACTTTGTGCTTAATTGTGAAACAGTTAAATGTAAAGTCAAAGATCTTCAACCTTTTAATCTTTCCCAAGTAGTATACTACTTGGAAATTAGACTCTTCAACATCATGTCAGCTAGAAAAATTTTTTGCTCAACGCAAGTGTTGGCTAAGCATGTAAGCCGAGTACCACTTCATGGATTTTAACCCAATATGTGGTCAGGTGTACTTGATAGATACCTGCATCCCCAATTTTAAGGGAGTCCAGTTGTTGATCCTTTTATGGATATATCCTCAATACCTAGTAAATAATTCAGATATCTGAACACATGTGTCTAGCAGTTAGGCTTTCATGAAGCATATCTGATTATTTAATCGGTTTCTGTAAATAGCATCTGCACTATGATTTTAACACAGCCAGCAATCGGCCTAATAGAGCATGCCTATTTAGAAACTCATATCTTGTGGCCCAATACTGAATTAGTCGGCCCAAGCCCACTTATCAGCATAAGCCTCATAAAGCGGGGAGAGAGAGTAAAGATTATCCCTTCTTCTCTAGTCTACCAATCGTTTCGTCTTCCAGCTCTGCGCCCAAATTTCTCGCTTTCCGCCTCGCTAGGGTTCGCTATAGCTTGCGCCCCTCACTCGAGACTCGCTAGAATCCGCTTCGCCCCATCCATTCCTGACCTCCACTAGCCATTCCCCTAAATTTCTCACCCTCGACAATGCCGAAAGCTTCATTTGAGATCCCCAATATGACCGCCGGAATCTGGCCGATGTTGGATTGCAGCCCGATGAAGCTGAAGCTGCTGGAGAAGCGGTTGATTATGCAGCAACAATACATCATCCATTGGTGCACCGTGGAGGGGGAGTCTATGCTGGCACCCAAATCTGGGGAGACCGTCGTCTTCACTTCATTTTTTGACCGCGGTCTTGCCCTCCCCTCCTCGGATTTCCTTCGCCAACTTTTGCCTTTCTACCAAATAGAGTTAGTGAATTTGAATCCCAACTGTATTCTTCACATCTCCATCTTCACCACTCTGTGTGAAGCTTTTCTAGGGGTTAAGCCCCATTTCAATCTTTTTCGATACCTGTTCCACATCAAGCCCTAGCCGTTCAAGAACAAAATCCAAACCATTGGGGGGGCTGGTCTCCTTCTTAGGAACGAGATGAAGAAAACCTATCTCAACGTTCCTTTGAAAACCTCACTCAAGGGCTGGCACAGAGAATGTTTTACTGCTCAAACCTTGAGCCCTCTCTGCCCCCTTTTTCTGGCTCTTCACCAACTGTGCTGCCCTCCAGGTCATCAGTGCCAACTTATGAGGAAATGGGGCAAGTATACCAGCTGATGGAGAGGATCGATCTCTTGAAGAGCACAGGGCTGACTGGTCCCTAGGTGGCAAGGTGCTTCTTGAATCGCCACACCAGACCACTGAAGGCCAAGAGTCATTTTGGCTAGGACTACCGGGGTAAAGATGACCCCAGCTGAGAATACCCCGATGTAGCCGACAAGAATAAGGTTACTAATACCTTGCTCGGCTTCTTCGTCAATGGGGTGGTGGAGACCGAGGACAAGGAGCGTGCCCCCAAGCCCTACTGCCAGGGCAGGCCCTGGCCAAAGGTATCCTTGAAGATGTTGATGCTAGCTTGTTATTCACTTGTGATGAATATCCGTTGATATCCGTCCTGGCTTGTTCTGCAATGCGTGAAACATATATTGATCAAATACTTGCAGGACTGTGAGTAGTTTGATAATGACTCCCAAGATCAGCTGGCCACAAAATCGAAGAAGCAGCTAGCCAGCCCTTCTGCCGCCCAACCCAGCTCCAAGCTGGTTGGGAAAAGACCAATTGAAGACCCGGGCAAGAAGAAGAGCATGCCAAGTGCAACATTGGGGAGCCTGAAGATCAAAGGTCCTATCTGTCTAGCCCCAAGGCTGCCAAGGCCAAGTCCGGCACCACCAAGCCCGAGGCCAGTGCTGCCGAGCCCAAAGCCAGCACCGCCGAGTGCCCTGGCTCCGCAATCGGCTGCTTCCAGCACCGAGCTAGCCGCAGCCAACTCGCTGCCACTGACTGCTGCACCAACTAGCCCAATAGTCGGCAATTCGCCGCTGCTAAGCAGGCTCTCAAGCCCCTCGCCGACGTCCTCAGGAGCACCTCTATGGAAATTCAAGACTTCCAAGAGGTAATAAAAAATCTTCAATCTGTGGAGGCCATGGGCCCCGGGTACTTAATGACAAGCCTATGGGCCACTCAGACAGAGGATGGGCCTAGCTTTGTAATTAGGGATATGATAGAAGTCGGCAGACTACGACCACGACAACAACAGAAGGCCGAGCGCGACGCTCGCAATGACGAGCTATGTTGGGCTAGGCGAACCGCTCAGCAACAAATCCTCCAAACTCGAGTTGGCGACCACAACATCTTCGTCATGCCTCAACAGAACGTCATGGCCGCTGCAACTTTACTTGATACACTCTAGTTTGGGCCTGATCACCAGGAGGACAAGAACGAGCGCTTCGGCCTCCACCACAAGCGGTTTAACCGCCGAAATCGGAGCCGGAGCCCTCATGTAGATGAAGGTGTACCCACCTTCACCAAGGAGCTACAACAGGTTGACTGGCCGTCGGGCTTCAAGCCTACAGGAATCAAAAAATACGATGACAAGACCAATCCCGAGTCCTAGCTCACGGTCTACACTCTGGCAATCCGAGCAGCCAGAGGCGATCACAAAGCCATGGCTAACTACCTCCCGGTCGCCCTAGCTGACTCGGCAAGGACATGGCTCACAGGGCTACCAAAGCGGTCGATCGGCTGTTGGGGAGAACTCCGGGAATGATTCATCGCCAATTTCCAGGGGACTTATGAGAGGCCGTCTTCCGAGCATGATCTCTATCAGCTGCACTAGAGGAAAAACGAGTGTCTTTGTGAGTTCATCAAAAGGTTCTCCGAGAAGCGCAACTCGATCCCAATGATCAAGGACGAGGTCGTCATCATCGCCTTCCACAAGGGAGTCAAAGACGCCCGTTCATCACCAAATTCACTCGGAAACCCCCAGCCTCTATCAGGGCTCTCTTCGACATGGCAAACAAGTACGCTGACTCGGCCGAGGCGGTCACTCAGGCCCTCGACGACAAGAAGGAGTCATGGAAGAAGGATCAGAAAACCAACGACGAGTCCTGGCACAGAACAAATCCGGCGGCCGCAAGCGGAAGTCAGACAACGTGGTGGCCAACGTGGAGCGTACTCGGTCATGACCCCCTAGGAACAACGAATATCAGAAAGTGATGAACAGGCCCTGCCCCTTTCATCCCAAGGGTAGGCACGTGGCCAAGGACTGCTTCATGCTCAAGAAGTTTGCTTCTGAGTAGGCTTCAACATCTGGCACCGACAAGGACAAAGACAAGCTAGATCCTGGAGCAGCCGGCGATTATCAAGATCCACAGGCTGAGCTCAACCATATCTTCGGAGGGCCGTTTGCGTACGAGCCCAAGCAGAAGCAAAAGCTAACAGCACGTGACGTCAACTCGGTCTCCACAGTAGACGCCCCCCAATATTTGCGTTGGTTAGAGATGCCCATTACATTTGACCGCGCAGATCACCTCGATCGGGTTACACACCCAGGATGCCATCCACTCGTCCTAGACCCGGTCGTCAAAAGCATCAAGTTGAAGAAGGTTCTCATAGATGGAGGTAGCGTGCTCAACATCTTGTTTGCCAAGACCCTAGATGAGATGAACATTCCTCGTTCAGAGCTGCAACCAAGTACGGCGCCCTTCCACGGGGTAATCCCCGGCCTATCTTCAACACCCCTCGGGCAGATAACTTTGCCGGTCACCTTTGGCATGTGGGATAACTTCTGCCCAAAAAACATCTGCTTCGAGGTCGCCGATTTCAAGACTGCGTACCACGCGATACTCAAACAGCCGGCGCTAGCCAAATTCATGGCGGTGCCACACTATACTTATATGATGCTCAACATGCCTGGGCCAGCTGGAGTTCTTTCCCTTCGCAGTGATGTCAAGCAAGCCTTCACCTGCGACAAGGAGAGCTACGAGTTGGCTCAATCTTAAGAAGCGGCAGTCGGGCGCAACAGCATTCGGCAAGCCATCACAACAGAAGTCGAGGACAATCAAGTTCTGGCGAAAAAGCAGCAAAGTCGGGAATTTCAGCGGACTCTGACACAAAGAAGATCCCGCTGGACCCTTCTAACCCCTCCAAGATTGCTCTAGTCTGGACCGGACTTGACCCCAAATAGGAATACGTGCTCGTCACCTTCCTCTAGGCCAACAGGGATATTTTTGCTCAGAAACCTTCCGACATGCCGGGCGTACCAAGGGAGGTGATTGAGCATGCCCTCAACGTGTAGACAGATGCCAAGCCAGTTAAGTAATGGCTGCGGTGCTTCGCTCAGGACCGGAAAGATGCTATTCGGGAGGAGATAACCAAGCTTCTCGCAGCCGGGTTCATCAAAGAGGTCTATCACCCGGATTGGTTGGCAAACCCAGTCTTGGTCCAGAAGAAGAACGGTAAGTGGCTCATGTGCATCGACTACACCGACTTGAACAAGGCGTGCCCAAATACCCATTTGGTCTACTGAGAATAGATCAAGTGGTGGATTCAACCGCGGGGTGCAAACTTCTCAGCTTTCTCGACTGTTACTTGGGATACCATCAAATCAGCCTAAAGGAGGAGGACTGCCTGAAGACTTCTTTCATCATGCCATTTGGAACATACTGCTATATCACCTTGCCGTTCGGTTTGAAAAACGCTGGAGCAACGTATCAACGAGCAATTCAGTGGTGTTTGCATACCTAGATTGGGTGCAATGTGGAGGCATCTGTCGATGACATGGTGATCAAGACAAAGTCCAAAGAAGACCTCATCGCCGATTTGGAGGAAACCTTCCAAAATCTTCGAAGATTCAAGATGAAGTTGAACCCAGAAAAGTGCTCCTTCGGTGTGCCATCCAGCAAGCTACTCGACTTCATTGTATCGCATCGTGGCATCGAGGCCAATCCAGAGAAAATCAACGCAATCATGAACATGGCACCCCCGACTAGCCAGAAGGACGTCCAGAAGCTGATAGGCTGCATGGCGGCACTCAGCCGATTCATCTCCTGACTAGGCGAATGGGGCATGCCCTTCTTCAAATTACTAAAGAAAGCAGATAATTTTCAATGGAGTCCTGAAGCCCAGCAAGCCTTTGAAGACTTCAAGAAATTTCTCACGTCACCACCTATGTTGGCATCACCTATGCCCCAAGAGCCATTAATGTTATATCTGGCGGCAACCACTCAGGTAGTCAGCACGGTGTTGGTGGTCGAGCGGTCAGAGCCAGGTCATATACAAAAAGTTCAACGGCCAGTCTACTTCGTCAGTGTGGTCCTAGCTGACTCAAAGATGAGATATCCTCAGAAGCTGCTATATGGCCTACTCATCACTGTCTGGAAGCTGGTGCACTATTTCTAGTCACATCACGTTACAGTGCTCACATCGTATCCACTCGGGGACGTCCTTCACAACCACGAGGCCACCAGCCGAATCGCTAAATGGCACTCGAGTTGATGGTGTTCAACATCAACTTTCAGCCACGGACAGCAATCAAATCTCAAGCTCTAGCCGACTTTGTGGCCGAGTAGACAAAAGTTTAGACGAGTACAACAACAGACAAGATAGAGCACTGGACAATGTACTTCGACGGTTCTCTACGGAGCGGTGGCGCTGGGGCCGCCGTCGTGCTGACATCACCTACCGGCGAAAAACTCAAGTACGTTCTCCAGATCCACTTTCCGGCTTCCCACAACTTCACCGAGTACGAGGCACTTATCCACGGTCTCCGCATCGCCATATCACTCGGCATCCGTCGACTGTTTGTGCGTGGGGATTCCCAACTTGTGGTCAACCAAGTCATGAAAGACTAGACATGTCTCGACGATACTATGGCGGCATACTGTCAAGAGGTCAGAAAGCTAGAAAACAAGTTCGATGGGCTGGAGATAACACATGTCCTATGACAATACAATGATGCTGCAGATGAATTGGCCAATATGGGATCCAAGCGAGAAGTGGTCCTGTGGAGGCCATGGGCCCCGGGTACCTCATTACCAGTACATGGGCCACTCGGATAGAGGATGGGCCGAACCATGTAATTAGGGATAAGATAGCACCCGGTAGGCTGTGCCTTGTATAATAAGAAAGCATAGTCTTAGTCGGATAGGACTCTATCTCTAAGAAGGAAATCCCTTGGCCGTGTCCAGCTGGGATCCTTATCATGTACCCCTATCCCCTAGTATATAAAGGGAGGCAGGGCGCCCCTCAGGGCAAGGAGAACAAGATCATCGATCGCCATACACCTCAGAGGAATAACACCTCAACTGGACGTAGGGTATTACCTCACCTTGAGGGCCTGAACCAGTATAATTCTCTTGTGCTCCTCTGCAGTCCACCGAATTCACCCTCACCGAGTAGCCCCATAGTTTTATTGCTGGTGAAAAGCATCGACAGTTGGCGCACCAGGTAGGGGCTCTGGCGAATTCCTCATCTGAAGATTCGATGGATTCAATCAACGGAGTCGACAGCAACAAGTTCTCCCCCGGAGACGCAATTACCTTCGGGAGCTTAGACTTCATCGCCAATCAACTCGGCGATCTCACCTTGGTTGAGGCAGATCCAATCTTGCCGACCGAGGAACCAGCCGATGTTGCGCCAGTCGGCACCCAGGACACCGCCATCCCCTTCGATGATTTTCTGCGACAGTCCTTCACATCACCGAGCATCGGGACAACCCTCTCCTTCGGCGTCCGACTTAGGTTAGGCCTTGAGCCAGCCCGAGTTGGGCCGAGAAGGGGAGAGGTCGTCAATTTCCCGCACAACTCCGGCGATGCTGCGCATCTATATTCCACGTAGCCGACCCGATCTCCAGCAATTCAGTTTGGACACGGCCAAGCGCCGTTTCAGATTGGATCTAGAGAGGTCGGAGTCGTTCTCACTCCGATAAACTATTAGGAGTCCGACACCAAGTCGGACAGCGGTTCGAGCGCTAGCTCGGACATTAATTCAGCAAGCTTCCCCCTCTCCCGCGAGATCTTTATGGCTTCAACACCACCTTCCGAGGTACGCCGACTACAAGAGGAGCGACAAGAGGAGGCGCGCCGATTACAACAAGAGGAGGCCAACCGCGAAGCCCGCAATAACGAGCTGCGCTAGGCTGGGCGAGTCTCTCAGCAACAGATCCTCCAAACCAAAATTGGCGACCACGACGTCTTCGTCACACCACAACAGAACGTTGTGGCCGCAGCAACTCTGCTGGACACCCTCCAGCTCGGGCCGGATCACCAGGCCACTCCGACTATCACCAAGATCAATGCGATAATCACAGCTGCTGCCTGTCAACAGCAACAGCAGTTGGGTGACACTGCTATACCGACCAACCGGTCGGGTTCTCCGGCGGCAGGCTCATCTGCATCGACACGACGCTGGGCGGCCGGCTCCAGTCGGCAACGCGAAGAGTCCCGGCAAACAACGCTCGGCAATACCAATAATGACAACCGGCGGCGTCGCCAGTACGATCGCCGACCCAATCAAGACCTCCGAGTGCGACTGCACCGAGACCTTCGTCCCACCATAAACACTCGACGCGAAGAACGCGAAGAAGATGAACGCCACCGATTGGAAGACGAAAACGAGCGCTTCGGCATCCACCACGAGCGACTACATCGCCAAGATCGGAGTCGGAGCCCTCACGAAGACGAAGGCATCCCAGCCTTCACTCGGGAGCTACAGGACGTCTTGTGGCCGACTGGCTTTAAGCCCACTGGGATCGAAAAGTACGACGGCAAGACAAACCCAGAGTCCTGGCTTACCGTTTACACCCTAGCAGTTCGAGCTACTGGGGGCAACAGCAGAGTCATGGCTAACTACCTCCCAGTCGCACTGGCCGACTCGGTGAGGACATGGCTGACAGGCCTCCCGAGGCGGTCGATCGGTTCCTGGGGACAACTCAGGGAGCGGTTCATCGCTAACTTCCAGGGGACCTACGATAGACCCGCTTCGGAGCAGGATCTTTATCAACTGCACTAGAAGAAAAATGAGTCTTTGCGCGAATTCATCAAAAGGTTTTCCGAGAAGCGCAATCAAATCCCAACCGTCAAAGAGGAAGCCGTCATCGCCGCCTTTCACAAAGGGGTAAAAGACGCTCCGCTTATCGCAAAATTCACTCGGAAGCCACCATCCACAGTCCGGGCACTCTTCGACATGGCCAATAAATACGCCGACTCGGGTGAAGTGGTCGCTGAGGCCCTCGACGAGAAGAAGGAGCCCCGACAGAAAGAACAGAAGGCGAAAGCCGACAACGAGCCATCTCAAAACAAGTCTGGCAGCCGTAAGCAGAAGTCGGACAATGAGGTGGCCAACATGGAGCGCAGTCGGTCGCGGCCCTAGCGGAACAACGACTACCAGAAAGTCATGAGCGGGCCATGCCCCTTTCACCCCAAGGGAAAGCACGTGGCCAAAGTCTGCTATATGCTCAAGAAGTTTGCCTCCAAGCAGACTTCATCGTCTGGCGCCGACAAGGACAAAGACAAGCCAGACTCGGGTCCGGCTGATGATTTCCAAGATCCTCAAGCCGAGCTCAACCATATCTTCGGGTGGCCACTCGCGTACGAGTCCAAGTGCAAACAGAAGCTTTCAGCGCGCGACATCAACACGGTCTCCACGACGGACATGTCAATAACATACAAGCTTATTTCACTTCGGTTATGAAGCCTTACTACGACTGTCACGTTTGCCCGAGTACAGCTTCTTACTTTGAACGTTTTTTAAGTTCCGACAGACTAACTCGGTGCATACTACACGGTCGAGTAAAGCTAATGATGACTGAATAATAAGCTTGGCGGGATTACACACATATTTACACATGCTTGTTTAACAAAAGTTTATATACACCGACTACATAACATATTGCCCTCACAGACCCAGGTCTCGGGTAATTATTTCGGCAGTCGGCTTCGCCCGGGCGATCAGCTCCAGCGCCTCCTCTGGCGTCGTCTCTTCGGCAAACCCCTCCCCGATGGCTTCAATATCCGCCCTGGGGTATATGGATTTGGTCATCGCCAAGGTCTGGGCCACGCCGGCGACAACACGCTCATCCGAGTGCCTTTTCAAGGCACTCGGTGCATCCTCGAGACGCGCCTCTATCTGGGAGATTCTGCTGCAGCTGGTTCCCACTGGGCGGGGCTCTATGAGGTCAAGAAGCCCTTTCACGGACCCGACGAGGGCCTCCCGTGACTCCTTGATCAACCTTATCTCCTCTGTGTAGAACTGATACTGGGCCCGGACATTGGTTCTCATGTCTGCCCAGATCCGCCGGCAAGTAAGCTTGTCAAATTCAGCTACACACAAAATAACTAATGGATTGGCTAAGATCACAGTCAGGTTGGGGACTTACTTTCATAGTCGGCCTCCCACCTGGCCACGGTCTTCTCTAGTTCAGCCTTTTCCTTACCGAGCTTGACGATAGCCTCCTTCAACTCGGACTTCTCCTGGTCAAGCTCGGTGTTGCCCTTTGTCAGGTCGGCCTTGACCTTCTCAAGCTCGGCCTTGGCTTCTTCGGCCTCCTTCAGCTGCGATTCCCTCTCTGTTCGGGTCTTTAACTTCGCCTCGAGGTCTGCACCACAGATTAGCCAAGAGCTCAACCGTGCAGTCATGACACAACTGGGCAGACGGGAACAACGCAGCTGGATGAATACATCAACGGTTCGGTCAGGAAGATATACTCGAGGATTTTACCTCTGATCTTTCCGGCTAGGGCCCATGTCTCCGCCCTGAGCTGATCGGCGCCACTCTTCAACCAGGCCTCCCTCCCCGCATGACGCGTCTCCATCTCTGCCTTCAACGCCCGGAGCTGCTCCAGTTCTGCGAGGTAGGGGGCTACCTCGACCAAGATTTCCGTCATCGCCTCATTGCGGTCGACAAGCTTCTGCTCAGGATAAAAGACGGATCAAGGACGGAGTCAGACATCAAAACAAGAAGATTGCCGAGGCTCTCCCACAAGAGTCATACCGCAACCCCCTTGGACCCACTGATAGCGGCGCGAAGCAAGCTTTCGCGCTCCCTCCTCGCGACGACTTCATCGAGCCTGAAGCTTTTCGCAGTACCGTCGTGAGTTGTCCATGTAAAGGTCCGAGGCATCACACATGGAGGAGCTTCGATCCGAGGCAGATGTGGGATCTCTGGCGGCGGCGGCAGCGGCGATGACCACGACGACCACGACGGTGATGGGGCCCCAGCCTCCACACCGCCGTCCCCCGCGGCCTCAGGGACTGACTCAGGGGCTCCAACAATGACTTCTGCAACAGGCGACGCCTCAGGGGCTGAGGCCTCGACCTCAGCGGCCACCCCTCGGTTGGGTGGCGGCGGTGGCCCTGCAGTTGGGACCACCTCGGTCTCCGCAACCAAGTTGGCCTCCGGCTCGGCAGGTGTGTCCTCGGCCGTCGGCTCGGCCGGGGCGAGCCCTTCAAGAGGAGAGGGCGGATTGATCTCCTTGAGATCGATATCGGCTCGCTTCCTGCACGACGAAACAATGCTTCACGACACTGCTTCAACACACAAAGACTTCAAAAGACGCGGAGCAGCGCACCTCTTGGAGAACTTCAGCTTCTTGCCGGGCGACCTGCTGCCCAGCGGAGCGCTTGCTCCGGCAGTCGGCCCGGTCGGCGTTACAGTCGGCGGTGGCGTATCAACCCGAGTCAGCCCCAACTCCGGTATGGTCGGCTCGGGTGCCTCCGCCCCTGGCGGCGTCTGCTCTAGCCGGCCCCTCGGTGGCGCCACGGCCGGGCTCGACAACGTCGGACTCAAACCCGCAGGTCTCAACCTGGGACTTGACCGCTTGGGCGTCGCGGCGGCGGCGTCCTTTATTTTCAGGCTTCCGCTCATGGCGCGCGCCATCATGGCCCTCTCGCCCTGATATAAAATCGGCTTCTTCCCCGCTCCCTTGGAGTCGGGTTGGGCAGCAGAGGGACTCCTTGGCCTCTTCTTCGACGCGACGGCCGACAATGGACGGGAGTCTTCATCAAACTCCAGGCACCACTACAAGAAAATCGACAAGATACATCATATGTTGCCGGAAACTCAGACATTTGATCCCGTAGGCATACGCTACGAAGGGAAGACGGATGTTACCTCGGTCCGGGGCCGGCTGTGCCTGAAGGACGCAATGCGTCTTTCCTTGTCTTCGGTTTCAATTACCCCGCTGGAGAAGTATCTGAACAAGGTCTCTGTTACCTTCCGCTCGTCGGCCGACTCCCGACTAACTCGGTCAGGGTCATTTTTTCCCTGATAGTCCCAGCCGAACGCGCTCCTCAGCTTCAGGGGCTGGAAGCGCTGGGTCAGGAACCGCCTAGCTACCCAGGGACCAGTCAGGCCGGCCTTCTTGAAATTATCCAGCTTCGCCAGCAGCAGGTGCACTTGACCCATCTCCTCATAGGTCGGGTCCGCCGACCAATTCGGCGAAAACACCGGTGGCAAGCCGGTAAATGGCCGCAAGGAGCCGACCAATTTGCGCAATAGAACCACTCCTTGTGCCAGCCTTTCAAGGAGGATTTCAAGGGAAGATCAAGATATGACTTTTTCCTATGACCCCTCAATTGAAGACCAGCCCCCCCGATTACACTAATGTTAGATTTGGAGGGCTGAGGCTTAATGTGGAACAGATGCCTGAAGAAGAGGAAATGGGGTTCCACACCCAAATAGCACTCACACAGAGTGACAAAAATAGAGATCTGAAGGATTGAGTTGGGGTTCAAATGCACTAACTCCAGCCCATAGAAATCAAGGATGCGGTGGAAGAAATCAGAAGACGGAAGGCACAAGCCTCGATCGAAAAAGGAGGCGAAAACTACCGTTTCTCCAGGTCGGGGATTTGGGCTCGACTCATCCCTGGCCGACCGCCAGTGAATCACTTCTTGGCTGGGCAACGTCAGCTCGCATTCTAGCCGCTTCAGCTTCACCGAGCCGCAGTGCGAAATCGGCCAAGAACTCTCCGGCGCACCTGCAAGATCCGACGCCTTCGGCATGACTGGAGGCGATGAGATTTGGGGAAAAGCGAATCGGGGGCTTGGAACAAGCGAAGAAGATTGGAATCGCCCGAGTTCGGGTGGGGAATGGCGCTAGCTAACCCTAGCTGAGCAGGCGGCGAAAAGTTGGGCGCGAAGGTGGAAGACGAAGCAGTTGGCTGATTTGGGGAAGATGAAGGAATCTTTTTCTCTCTCCCCGTTTTTTATAGAGCTGATGCCGACTAGATGGGCCTGGGCCTACACAGTCAGCATTGGGCCACCAAGATATGAGTTCTTACAGTAGCATGCTCCATGTGGGCCGCTTGCAGGCTGAGTTGAAATTATAGTGCTGGTGCTACTAACAGGAGCCGATGAGGTAAACAGATATGCTTCTTGAAAGCCTTATTGCTAAACATATACGTTTGGGTATCTATTTTTATCTACCAGGTCTCGAGGATATATCCTAACAAGGATCACAAGCTGGTCTTCATTACAATTGGAGATGCAGGTATCTCTCTCGAGTACACCTAACCACATTATGGATTATTTTCATAAAGTGGTACTCGGCCTACATGCGTGGCCATCAGTTGCCATGAGCAACATTTTACCCGCTGACATGATGCGGAAGAGTCTAACTTTCGAGTAGTGCACTACTCGGGAGAGACTATAAATATCTTTTCCCGCTGATATGATGCGGAGGAGTCTAACTTTTGAGTGGGACGCCACTCGGAAAAGACTATAAACCCCCTTTTCCAACTGATATGACGCTGAAGAGTCCCATATACGAGTAGCATTCTAGTCGGCAAGACTATAAATACATATTCCGACTGACATGAAGTCGAAGAGTCCAACATACGAGTAGTCTCCTACTCGGCAAGACTATAAAGTTTATTCCAGTTGACAGGATACCGAAGAGTCTCATATACCAGTAGTAATCTACTCGGGAAAGACTTCCAGGTTAAAGATCTTTGACTTTATGTTTAATTGTCTCCACAATTAAGCACAAAGTTGGGGGCTACACCTAATAGGTGCGCCTATTCGGTGCACACTATTCATATATCTTTATGAAGCCCTTCATAGCCTCGCTGCCAGCTGACATGAAGCAGGACTCGGGAGAAGACTTACTCGGACAAAGTGTACTTGGGAGTACTACACTCGGGCAACCTTCACCATGGAGGACGAGCACTCGGCATCAGCTGTGACTCAACTATGAAGGTCTCAAGGGCTACTGTGGAGGCCATAGGCCCCGGGTACCTCATTACCAGTACATGGGCCACTCGGATAGAGGATGGGCCGAACCATGTAATTAGGGATAAGATAGGACCCGGTAGGCTGTGCCTTGTATAATAAGAAAGCATAGCCTTAGTCGGATAGGACTCTATCTCTAAGAAGGAAATCCCTTGGCCGTGTCCGGCTGGGATCCTTATCATGTACCCCTGTCCCCTAGTATATAAAGGGAGGCAGGGCGCCCCTCAGGGCAAGGAGAACAAGATCATCGATCGCCATACACCTCAGAGGAATAACACCTAAACTAGACGTAGGGTATTACCTCACCTTGAGGGCCTGAACCAGTATAATTCTCTTGTGTTCCTCTACAGTCCACCGAATTCACCCTCGCCGAGTAGCCCCATAGTTCTATTGCCGGTGCAAAGCATCGACAGGTCCTGACTAGGATCTTTGTTGAACAACTACTAGAGCTGTGGGTGCCATGGGCCCCGGGTACCTCATGACAAGCATGTGGGCCACTCGGATAGAGGACGGGCCTAGCTTTGTAATTAGGGATATAGCCACACTCGGCAGACTTTGCCTTGTACGATAAGGAAAACACAATCCTAGTTGGGTGCGTTATATCTCTAAGAGGAGATCCCTTGGCCGTAATCCGGTTCGGACTCCTACCTTGTAACCCTGTCCCCCAGTATATAAGGGGAGGCAGGGCGCCCCATGAGGGCAGAAGCATGCAGGTTGAGTTGGTTCACCAGAATCACCACCGCAAATCCTCAAAGGAATAACACCACAACTGGACATAGGGTATTACCTCACATTGAGGGCCTGAACCAGTATAAAATCTCCTTGTGTTCCTTTGCAATCCACCGAGTTTCCATCCGCCGAGTAGCCCCATATATTTATTGCCGGTGTAAAACATCGACAGTTGGCGCGCCATGTAGGGGCGTCGGCGCGATCTACATCTACAAGCTTGATGGATCCAGCAACCGGAGTCGACGGCGGCAAACTCACCCCCGGAGATACAATTGCATTCGGAAGCCTTGACTTCGTCGCCGACCAGATCGGCAATCTCACCTTGGCCAACTCAGACTCGATCCGATCTGCCAGGGAACCGGCCGACTCCGCGCCAGTCGGTCCACACGATGCTGTAGCAACCCTCATCGACTTGCTGCGGCAATCTTCATCTTGTCTGAGTCTCGGGACAACTCTTTCCTTCGGTGTTCGACTCGGACTCGGCCTTGAGTCGGCCAAAATCGAGCTAAGAAGGGAAGAGATCGTCAATCTCCCGTACAGACTCAGCAACGCCACGGATATCTTCAGACAACATCCGACGTGGCAAACCTGATCCTTTGGAGTTCGACTCGGATACGGCCCAGAGTCACTCGAGATCGGATCTAGGGAGGTCGGAGTTATAATCACCCCCATCAACTATTCCGACTACGACTCTCAGTCGGACTACGACTCTCAGTCGGATTCCGACTCTAAGTCGGGCAGCAGTTCGGCAAGCTTCTCCCCGCCACAAGAAATCTTCATGCCATCCAAAGGCTCTACTCCTACTCAGGAATCACGCCGACTACGCGAGCAACAAGAGGAGGAAGCACGCCGACTGCGAGAGCAACAAGAGGAAGAAGCAAGACGCCGGCACGACGCTCTACGCAGGGCCGGCACGACGTCGGGTTTCAAGCCTACAGGCATCGACAAATACGACGGCAAGACCAATCCCGAGTCCTGGCTCACGGTCTACACTCTGGCGATTCGAGCAGCCAGAGGAAATCACAAAGTCATGGCTAACTACCTCCCAGTCGCTTTAGCCAACTCAGCGAGACATGGCTACCAGGACTTCCCAAGCAATCAATCGGCTCCTGGGGAGAACTCCGGGAACACCTCATCTCCAACTTTCAGGGAACATACAAGAGGCCATCTTCCGAGCACGACCAGTATCAGTTGCATCAAAGGAAGAACGAGTCTCTTCGTGACTTCATCAAGAGGTTCTCTGAGAAGAAAAATTCAATCCCGAAGATCAAGGACAAGTTCGTCATCACCGCCTTTTGAAAAGGAGTCAAAGACACCTCGTTCATCGACAAATTCACTCAGAAGCCTCCCAACTCTGTCAAGGCTTTATTCGACATGGCGAACAAGTACGCCGACTCGGCTGACGCTGTGGCTGAGGCCCTCGATGACAAGAAGGCACCCTGACAAAAGAAGCGGGAGGGCACCAACGACGTGGTCCCGACTAAAGTCGGGAGTCGCAAACACAAGTCAGATGGCTTCATTGTGGCAGTCAGTCACAACCATCTTTGACTTTCAACAACTGAAGATTATCAGGACAACAAGTGACAAGCTTAGGGGCTCAAAAGCCCAAACACAAAGATGGCATCCCCACTCCGAAATACCGAACAGCTAAGTCGCTCTCTGATAAATAGTTCTTCATTTGGCCTTGCCATTGCTGCAGCCGCTTACACCTAATAGGTGCACAAGCTGCACTTTTTTCTGTTCTTTCTCTTAAATGATTGCAAAAGTATTTGAGTAGCATAAATCCTGATCCGTGAAACTTTGCTCCATGAAAGACGAACTCAAGTCACCCAAAATGCGTGTCTGGGAAAGAGCCATGAGCCAACTCCCGACGCTAGGGGGCTATGATTAGTCGGGCAGAGTGCTTAAACGTAAGGGGTCAACTGCTCGGAGAAATTAATATCAGTAAGAGGAAGAACACGCATTTACATATATTGTAAAATACATTTTATTCGGGTGATTGTTTCCATCATCAGATGCTACTCATCCGATATGTTTATAGTGCAGGGCCAGCTCCGGATACGCGTGACAGGAACTCAGGGCTGCGAGCCTATCTCCTACGCTCGGGGGCTGGACAAGTTTGCCAAGAATCACTCGGAATGCTCCATGAGGGCTACTGACCGAGTACTTGCACCAGTCGGGACATCATCTTCCCTGGCTACGCTCCAAGTGAGCTTACAACCGACCTCCGACACTAGTTGGGGGTCGTATACTACTCGACTAGGTGAGGTACGCCCCATGAGGGTCGCCAGTCGAATCCTACGCTAATGCTAGGATCGGGTACCTTATTTGGTCACAACTCTGTCAGGTTAGGTACGCCCCATGAGGGTCACCAGCCGAATCCTATGCTAATGCAAGGTTCGGGTACCTAGCTTGGCTATAACTCTGTTGGGTAGGGTATGCCCCATGAGGGTCGCTAGCCGAATCCTATGCTAATGCAAGGTTTGGGTACCCTGCTCGGCTCTCCTGAAGTCAGAGAAGACTTACATCGTCAAAGCGCATCCGGAGTTCTCATGCATTGTGTCACACCTGAGGAGGGCAAGCAGATCCTGCAACATACCTACTCAGGCACCTGTGGCAACCAGGCTGCATCCAGAACATAAGTCGGAAAGGCTTGCAAATAAGGATTTCTCTGGCTGATTGCAGTTACCGACACAAAAAAACTTATCCTGACATGCGATGGATGATACTTCTATAGAGCTATGCTGGGTAGGTCGGCTCAGGCCGGCTTATTTGGTAGTAGCCACCAAGATATGAGTTCCTACAGTAGCATGCTCCATGTGGGCTGCCCGCAGGCTGAGTTGAAATTATAGCGCAGGTGCTACCAACAGGAGCCGATGAGGTAAACAGATATGCTTCATGAGAGCTTTATTGCTAAACATATATGTTTGGGTATCTGTTTTATCCACCAGGTCTCGAGGATATATCCTTACAAGGATCACAAGCTGGTCTTCATTAAAATTGGGGATGCAAGTATCTCTCTCGAGTACACCTAACCACCCAATGGATTTATTTTTCATAAAGTGGTACTTGGCCTACATGCTTGGCCACAAGTTGCCATGAGCAACGTTATTCCAGCCAACATGACGCTGAAGAGTCTAACTTTCGAGTAGTGCACTACTCGAGAGAGACTATAAATATCTTTTCCCGCTGACCTGATGCGGAGGAATCTAACTTTCGAGTAGTGCGCTACTCGGGAGAGACTATAAATATCTTTTCCCGCTGACATGATGCAGAGGAGTCTAACTTCTGAGTGGTACGCCACTCGAAAAAGACTATAAACCCCCCTTTCCAACTGACATGACGCTGAAGAGTCCCATATACGAGTAGCATCCTACTCGGCAAGACTATAAACACATATTCCGACTGACATGAAGTCGAAGAGTCCTACATACGAGTAGTTCCCTACTCGGCAAGACTACAAAGTTTATTCCGGTTGACATGATACCGAAGAGTCTCATAAACCAGTAGTAATCTACTCGGGAAAGACCTCCAGGTTAAAGATCTTTGACTTTATGTTTAATTGTCTTCACAATCAAGCACAAAGTCGGGGGCTACACCAAATAGTTGCACCTATTCGGTGCACACTATTCATACATCTACATGAAGCCCTTCATAGCCTCGCTGCCAGCTGACATGAAGCAGGACTCAGAAGAAGAAGCACTCAGACAAAGAGTACTCAGGAGCAATGCACTCGGGAAGACTTCACCGTGGAGGATGAGCACTCGGCATCAGCTGTGACTCAACTATGAAGGTCTCAGGGGCTACTGTGGGTGCCATGGGCCCCGGGTACCTCATGACAAGCATATGGGCCACTCAGATAGAGGATGGGCCTAGCCTTGTAATTAGGGATATAGCCACACTCGGCAGACTTTGCCTTGTACGATAAGGAAAACACAGTCCTAGTTGGGTGCGTTATATCTCTAAGAGGAGATCCCTTGGCCGTAATCCGGTTCGGACTCCTACCTTGTAACCCTGTCCCCCAGTATATAAGGGGAGGCAGGGCGCCCCATGAGGGCAGAAGCATGCAGGTTGAGTTGGTTCACTAGAATCACCACCGCAAATCCTCAAAGTTATAACACCACAACTGGACGTAGGGTATTACCTCACATTGAGGACCTGAACCAGTATAAAATCTCCTTGTGTTCCTTTGCAATCTACCGAGTTTCCATCCGCCATGTAGCCCCATATATTTATTGCCGGTGTAAAACATCGACAAGAGCCATCAGTCAAGAAGAAACCAGTGTTAGAGCAGTCAGGGGATGAACCTACCCCGGCAACAGATGAAGTACTGATTATATCTTAAGATTGGCGGACTCCAATTTTCAAATTTCTCTTGGATGATGAACTCCCAGAAGACCGCAGTGAAGCCGAACGATCAAACGTCGAAGCAAAAGTTTCCTAGTAGTCAAAGAAGACCTGTACCGAAGAAGTGCATCCGGAGTCCTCATGCATTGCGTCACACCCAAGGAGAGCAAGCAGATTCTGCAATCGATCCACTTGGGCATATGTGGCAACTATGCCACATCCAGGACGTTAGTCGGAAAGGCTTACAGACAGGGATTTTTTTGGCCAACAGCAGTAACAGATGCTAAAGACGTAGTTCTCACCTACGAGGGTTGTCAGTTCTATGCAAGACAAACAAATCTTCTAGCCCAAGAACTTCAAACCATCCCAATCTCTTGGCCCTTTGCAGTATGAAAGCGCCGGGGGGTTCATACACTTGTTTGTCGCAGTGGATAAATTCACAAAGTGGATTGAGGTAAAACCCGTTGCTACCATAACAGCGGCATGAGCAAAGGACATCATCATGAGTATACTATACCAATTCGGGGTTCCTAACCGCATCATAATGGACAACAGTACTCAGTCCACTGGCGGCATCTTTCAAGATTTCTGTGACGACTTCGGCATCAAGATCTGTTATGGATTTGTGGCACACCTGTAGAGCAATGGGCAGGTTGAGTGTGCCAATGGCATGGTCTTACAAGGTATCAAGGCCAGGATATTCGACCGACTACAACCATATGCAAGGCGGTGGGTACAAGAACTCCCATATGTTCTCTGGTCTTTAAGAACCACGGTTAGTCAGGCAACAGGGCAATCCCCTTTCTTTCTGGTCTATGGTGCTGAGGCTGTGTTACCAACAGAGTTAGAGTTTGTCTCTCCTCGAGTTCGAGCTTACTTAGAAGATAAATCCAATGATAACCGACTGGCTCAACTTGATTAGTTGGAGGAAGCTAGGGACATCACAATAATCTAGTCGGCAAGGTATCTTCAAGGCCTGCGTCGCTATCACAGTCGGAATGTCCGTGGTCGCGCCTTTTTGGTCGGGAATCTCGTCTTGAGAAAAATACAAACCACCAAAGATAGGCATAAACTATCCCCGTTATGGGAAGGGCCGTTCATTATAGCTGAGGTTACACGGCCAGGCGCCTACCGACTAAAGACTGAAGACGGTGCCCTAGTCAGCAACTCATGGAACATAGAATAGCTACGTCCTTTCTATACCTGAGTTATGTACTTTCTCTCATACATATGTATAAAGTTTTTCTCTGACTCCCTACGTTGCTTGTTTCAACCAAGTAGTGAGTTGGGGGCTGCATGTATTATATGTGCTTTGTCAACAACATACGAGCTTGTTCTACCTATGTTATGAAGTTTTACAATGATTATACTATTTTTGCCCGAGTATAGCTTTTTGAAGTGAACGATTTTTATTAAGTTCCTATCGATTAACTCGGCACAGACTACATAGTCGGGTAAAGCTAATGATAACTAAGGAAAACCAAGAACTCGGCGGCATTGTACATATATTTACACATGTCGTTACAAAAGCTTTGTCTACACTGACTGCATAATGGTTTGTTCTTACATTCCTAGGTCCCTTGCGATCACCTCCGTAGTCAGCCTCACCTCGGTGATCAACTCTAGTGCCTCCTCAGGTGTTGTCTCTTCGGCAAACCCCTTACCAATGCCCTCGAGGTCTACTCTAGGGTAGATCGACTTGGTCATGGCAAGGGTCTGGGCCACGCCAATAGCAACACGCTCATCGAGTACCTTTTCAAGATACTTAGGTGATGAGGAACGGGGTTCCCAATCTTCCGTCAGATAGATAGCTTTCGTTTTTGGTGGAACGCGACACACCGATCCGGCTTCAGATCAGAAGATCCGATTCCTGCAACCTTAGCACCACGATTCCTCTGGTTATCAACCGTGTCACAAATCCGGTTGACCTCGCCAAGAAGGCTAATCCCTGCCTGCGAAACGAAGAACACAAGCAAGAACCCGAAAATACGCAACTCAATTAAAGTGACAATTGCAGATGAATGATTAAGCACTCGAAGTTGGGGTTTCACAACCGATGACGGCGACTGTTCTAATACAGATTGATCTAAAGCAAAACCCACCTTTAAACAATGACGGCTACTGTATATATAGGAGTTGGGACGTCCTAGGGTTATCCCTAGGGCGCGCCCCCCTTGGGCTTAGCCCACGACACAATTACAAGGCCCAAGGCCCGAAACAGACTCGGACTGGAAGAGGTACGTGTCTTGTTTTGACGATTCCAGACAGCTCAGGAGGAATTTTGATGTGGGACCAAAACCATCTGAAAGTAGACTCCATAAGCTTTCCAACAAGTACTCATGGGCCCCGAGAGTCCTTCTGGATCAGCGGCTAGGTCCGTTTGAAGTTGATGCTGTCAGGAGGCCCGAATCCGAATCCAAAACGTACAGAACTTCATTGCTTGCCTTCGATGGACCGAAAGTGACATGGTGCGGTAGAAGTAGACTTGGGAAAGGTCTTGGTTTGGTCCCCAATCAACTTCTTTGATCATCCATGTATTCGTTGCACTCCGTCTCTTTCCCTTCACCCAAGCAAGTATCTCTGCAAACGAGAACACACAAAATTTATGGTGCAGTAACGGCTGTTCAAATATATAACACATAAATCTTATATAGAAAGTATGCACCTTTGGTTGATGAATATATAAGGTAGCTATGTTCATATCTGAGCTAGTGATGTCCTCATCATTAGGGATTGGTTAAGGCTTGCCTACACCTGGGAGACTGTATTGGAGCTGGTCCCGACGTGGTGAGGATCCATAATGTTGAGGAGCCCTTTCACGGATTCAGCAAGAATCTCCTGTGACTCCTTGACAACTTTGATCTCCTCTCCAAAGGCTTGGAACTGGGTTTGGGCATTGGCTCTTGAAGCTGCTCAGATCCATTGACAAGTAAAGCTTGTTAGCCGAAACCGCAGTCGGTGCAACTAAGGGATTGGTCGAGCTTATTGTCAGAAGGAAGGCTTACTTTCGTAGTCGGCTTCCACTTTGGCTTTGGCCTTCTCTAGTTTAGTTTTAGCCTTTTAAACCTTCTTCAGCTCAGATTCCTGTTGTTTCTTCTCCTCTCTCTGGGTCTTCAACTCAGCTTCAAGGGTTGTACATCAGAATAGTCAAGAACTCGAGACTACAATCAGGACACAACTGGGCACTCGGGGAACAACAAAGCTAGAGAAGTATACTTGGGACATAGTCGGGAAGACAAATATAGGAGACTTACTTCTGATCTTCTCGGATAAAGCCCAATTCTCATCCCTGAGTTGATCAACTGCTCCCCTTAGCCAAGTCTCCCTCTCCTGACTAGACCGCTCCACATCGGCCTTGTCGGCTTGGAGCTGGCCCAACCGTTGGAGATGGGGGGCAAGTTGGGTCAAGACCTTGTTCATTTTCTCTGAGCGGTTGACTATCTTCTGCTTGGAGCGAAAATAGAGCAAAACAGAGTCAAGAGGCAGAGAACCAACACAAGCAAGACTGTCTAGAACTCAATATGGTGAGAGTCATACCTGGACTCCTCGGGATGCGGCAATTGTGGCACGAAGAAGAACTTCGCACTCCCTCTCCGCTGCCTCCTTATCATGCTCGTAGCTTTCCACGACTCCCTCGGGGGATACCCAGTTGAAGGTTCTCGGGAACTTGCGGGGAGGAGCTTCAAGCTTGGGGAGATCCACTTCATCTAAAGACGACAACGATATAGATGGCGACAAGGTCCTGGCTTCTGGCTCAACGGCAGTTGGGGCTACAGGGACTCGCTCAGGGCTGGAGCCACGGCTTCAGTATTCGCCCCTTGGTCAGCTGGCACTAACGGTCCTGCTATCGGGACTACTTTAGTTTCTACAACTGAGGAAGTCACTGGCTCAGCAGATGAGCTTGTTGGTGTTGGCTCGGCTATGGCTGGCTTAGCTACGGGAGCAGTCGGCATAGTTCCCTTGAGGTCTATGTTTACTCACCTCCTGCATAATGAGCCAACTATCAAGACACTACTACATTGATCAAGATTTATAGAAGATTGGTGGTGGCAAGCCGCTGGCTGTCGGGCTAGTCAGCGTGGCAGTCGGCGGTGGTGCTTTGCCCTTGGTTGGACTAGTCTCTGTGATGGCTGACTAGTGCGTCCAAGCACTCGGTGGCACCGCTCTTTGGCTCGCCACTGCTAATCTTGTACTTGGCGGTGCCAGTCTTGGGCTCGATGTTGCTGAGCCGGGTGTTGGTCTCGGGCTTGGAGGCGATGGCCTGGGACTCGATGGCCTAGAAGCTACGCTGATGGTATCTTTTATCTTCAAGCTCCTGGCTATGGCACTCGGCTTGCTAGCTCTCTTCTTGCCTGGGTCTTCAACATGTTTTTCCCCAGCTCTCTTGGAGCTAGGTTGGGCAGCAGAAGGACTCAATGGCCTCTTCTTCGACTTGACAGCTGACAAAGTTTGGGAGTCATCATCAAACTCCTCACATTCCTACATGTGATTCAAGCAACATACATCATACATTGCAGAGCAATTTAGAATATACATTTACAAGCATTCATCACAAATTGACAGCAATTCAGCAACCAACATCTCAATATTACCTCTGGACGAGGCCTTTTTTGGCTATAAGCCGCGGTGGCTCGCTCTGCATCTTCTATCTCGACCACCCCACTAGCAAAATAACTAAGCAAGATGTCGATCACCTTGTGCTTGTCAGTTAGATCAGGGTATTCTCGGCTAGGATCCTTTTTTCCCTTTAATCCCAGCCGAAGTGGCTTGTTAGCTTCAGCGGCCTGATGCGGCAATTCAAGAAACACCTAGCCACCCAGGGGCTAGTTAAACTAGAGCTCTTCAGCTTGTCAATTTTCTCCATCAACTGATACACTTCGCCCATCTCCTCAAAGGTTGGCACAGAAGACCAGCTAGGTAGGACCTCCGGAGACAGACTAGTGAAGAGGGGTAGACGTGGTTCAAGGTTAGAGCAATAGAACCACTCTCTATGACAACCTTTAAGGGAAGTTTTCAAGGGAACATGGATGTAGATCTTTTTCATCTCATTCCTAAGCTGGAGACCGGCTCCCCCTATCACCTGGACTTTGTTCTTCGAGGGCTGGGGTTTGATGTGAAACAGAGATCTAAACAGATTGAAATGGGGTTCCAGACCCAAAAAGCATTCACACAAAGTTGCAAATATAGAGATTTGCAAGATAGAGTTGGGGTTCAGATTCACCAACTCTAGCTCATAGAAGAAAGAAGTTGGCGAAGAAAATCTAAAGAAGGAAGAGCAAGACCTTGGTCAAAGAAACAGGCGAAGACTACAGTCTCACTAGCTTGGGGCACCGAGATCGATTCCTCTTCAGCCAGATGCCAATGGATGGCTTCACGGCTTTGCAATCTCAGCAACTTCTCCAAGTATTTCAACTTAGTCAAGCCGCAATCTGAAGTCGGCCAGACCTCATCAGACACCTCCGGGATTTCTGAAGCACTCCATATGGCTTGAGGCGAGGAAATTTGGGGGAAATGCTATTGGGGGCTTGGAATGGACACAGATGAGCGGGATCGCCCGAGTTTCAAGTGGGAAGAGCTAGCAATGGCGAACCCTAGCAAGGCAAGGTGTGAAATTTTGGCACGGAAGTTGAAAGACGAAGTGATTGGTGGATTGGAGAAGATGAGGGAATCTTTTCTCTCTCTCCCTGCCTTTATAGAGCCTGTGCTAATAAGTGTGCTTGGACCTACAAATTCGGTACTGGGCCACAAGATATGAGTTTCTACAATAGAACGCTCTATTTGGGCCGCTCACTGGCTATGTTAAAATCATAGTACTGGTGCTACTCACAGAAACTGATCAAATAATCAGATATGCTTTATGTTAAGCCTACAGCCGAGTGTATACATTCAGGTATCTATATTATTTACCAGGTATTGAGGATATATCCTTATAAGGATCACAAGCTGGTCTCCATTAAAATTAGGGATGCAGCTATCTCTCAAGTACACCTGACCACATATTGGGTTAAAATCCATAAAGTGGTACTCGGCTTACATGCTTAGCCATTATTTGCCATGAGCAAAAATCATTCCAGCTGACATGATGCTGAAGAGTCTAACTTCCGAGTGACATACTACTCAGGAAAGACTTAAAAATATTCCGGTTGACATGATGCTGAAGAGTCTCATATACCAGTAGTACACTACTCGGGAAAGACTACAAGGTTAAAGATCTTTGACTTTATGTTTAATTGTTTCACAATTAAGCACAAAGTCAGGGGCTACACCTAATAGGTGCGCCTATTCGTTGCACACTATTCATATTTCTACATAGAGCCCTTCATAGCCTCGCCGCCAGCTGACATGAAGCAGGACTCGGGAGAAGATGCACTCGGACAAAGAGTACTCGGGAGCAATGCACTCGGGAATACTTCACCATGGAGGATAAGCACTCGGCATCAAGCTGTGACTCAACTATGAAGGTCTCAGGGGCTGCTGTGGAGGCCATGGGCCCCGGGTACCTCATGACAAGCATATGGGCCACTTGGACAGAGGATGGGCCTAGCCTTGTAATTAGGAATATGATAGAACTCGGCAGACTTAGACTTGTACGACAGGGAAAATACAGTCCTAGTCGGGAACATTATATCTCTAGAAGGAGATCCCTTGGTCGTAGTCCGATTGGGACTCCTACTTTGTAACCCTGTCCCCCAGTATATAAGGGGAGGCAGGGCGCCCCCAGAGGGCAGAAGCGGAAATCTCACCAGAGAATCCTCAAAGGAAATACACCACAACTGGACGTAGGGTATTACCTCACATCGAGGGCCTGAACCAGTATAAACCCCCTATGTTCCTTTGCAGTCCACCGAGTTTTGATCCGATGAATTGCCCTATATTCATATTGCCGGTGTAAAACATCGACACAATCTTCTAAGAATCTTGAATGATGTGGTAGTGTCTTGATATTTGACATATTGTGCAGGAAGCGAGTTCACATAGAACCCAAGGGGACTATGCCACTAGCTCCTGCCACTGAGCCCATCCCAGCCGAGCCAGAGCCAGTAGTGTCACTTGCCAAGCCAGAGGCTACCCCAGCTACTGAAACTGAAGCAGTCCTAACAACAGAGCCACCAGCGTTGGTCAACCATGGAGCGGACTCCGAAGTTGCAACTCCAGCACCCGAACCGATCCCCGAAGTCCCTGCAGTTGTTGAGTTCAAGGCCAGGAACCCATCGCTAGCATTATCGATGTCTTCTGATGAAGGAAATCTCCCTAGGCTCAAAGCCCCTGTGCACAATTTCCCAAGGACATTTTACTGGGTCACCCCAAGGTGGTTGCAGAGAGCTACGAGCGTGACGAGCAAGCAGCGCTGAGAGAGCAAAGAAATCTAATGTATGCTACAATTCTTGCGTCCAAGGGAGTCCAGGTACACAGCGAATCTTGCCATGTTGAGTGCTTGATAGTTTCTGTTGATCTGGTATTCTGCCTTCGGACTCTGATTACCCCTGGTTTGTGCTGAGTAGAAGATCGTTGATCTCTTGGAAAAGATAAACAAAGTCCTGACTGAGCTCACCCCTTAGCTACAACAACTACGTCAGCTCTAGGTAGCCAAGGAGGACCTGGAGCGAACCAGCCAAGAGAGGGAGACATGACTGAGGGGGTCGGTAGACAAGCTCAGGGAAGAAAACTAGGCCCAAGCTAAAAAGATCAGAAGTAAGTCTTCTGTATTGTCCTCCCGAGTGAATCCCGAGTAGATTTCCCCAGCATTATTGATTCCCGACTGCCTTGTTGAGTTTTGACCGCAACCTTGAGTTCTTGACTATTTTGCATTGTAGCCCTCGAAGCCAAGCTAAAAGCCTAGACAAAGGAGAGGGAAAAGCAGGATAAAAAGCTGAAGGAGGTTGAGAAGGCCAAAGCCAAGGTGGAGGCCAACTATGCTATAAGTCTCCTGCTTGACCATGATCTTGGCTTGATTGCTTGTTGCTCTGACTGCCTGTCTTGGTTAACTTATATTCTTGTCAATGTATCTCAACGGTTTCGAAAGGCAACACCTAGATTCAGTTTGGTGCCTTTGCGGAAGAAATTAAGATGATCAAAGAATCACGGGAAGTCCTTGTTGATTCCATGATGGCGCTCCTGGACTTCATGCAGCCTCATTATCCTGGGACCAACTCTAGCACTGTCACCCAAGTGCATGAACGCCTCAGCAAAGCCCCGAGTATCTTGAAGAAGTACTCGGATGAGCGTGTACCTGTTGGCATTGCCCAAGCTCTCACAATGACCAAATCGATCTACCCTAGGTAGACATCGAGGCCATTGGTAAGGGTTTTGCCGAGGGGACAACTCCTGAAGAGGCGCTGGAGCTAATCAGCCAGGTGAGGCCAACTGCGGAGGCAATTGCCAGGGACCTGGGCATGTAAAAACAGAACAATTATGAAGTCGATGTCCACTGATGAACATTTATGACTTTTGTAAAAACTTTTGTAAATGTCTATAAAATGCTGTGAGTACTTGCTTATTCTGAGTTGTCATTAGCTTTACCCGATTACATAGAATGCGCCAAGTAGATCGGGACAAACATAGGGAAAAACGTTCACCTCTAAGAGCTATACTCGTGCAAACTTAACATAATCATTGTAGAACTTCGTGCTTAGATAAAACAAGCTTGGATTTTATTAACATGGCACATAATACATGCAGCCCCCGACTCACTACTCGGTTGGGACAAGCGATGTAGTTAGTCAGAGTAAAGAACTTTATTCATGTATAAAAATATAATACAAGACTCAGGTATAGAAAGGATGTAGCTGTTCTATATTCCATGAGTTGTTGACTAGGGCACCGTCTTCTGTCTTCAGTTGGTAGGCGCCCGGACGTGTTACCTCAGTGATAATGAATGTCCCTTCCCATAAAGAGGATAGTTTATGTCTGTCTTTGGTGGTTTGTATTTTTCTCAGGACGAGTGTGGAGATCATGGGCCTCGGGTACCTCATGACAAGCATATGGGCCACTCGGACAGAGGATGGGCCTGGCCTTATAATTAGGGATATAATAGGACTCGGCAGACTTAACTTTGTATGACAGGGAAAATACAGTCCTAGTCGGGCACGTTGTATTTCTAGAAGGAGATCCCTTGGTCATAGTCTGACTGGTACTCCTACTTTGTAACCCTGTCCCTCAGTATATAAGGGGAGGCAGGGTACCCCCTAAGTGCAGAAGAAAAAATCTCACCAGAGAAACCTCAAATGCAATACACCATAACTAGACATAGGGTATTACCTCATCTCGAGGGCCTGAACCAGTATAAATTGTTCCGTGTTCCTTTGCAATCCATCAAGTTTAGGTCTCACGAGTAGCCCCATATATTTATTGCCGGCATAAAACATCGATAGTTGGCACGCCAGGTAGGGGCTTCATCGAGATCATCTTCATCAAGCCCGATGGATCCAATCAAGGGAATCGATGGCATCAACTTCTCCCCCAAGGAAACAATCACCTTCGGGAGCCTCGACTTCGTTGCCGACGAATTCGGCAACCTTACCCTGTCTGACTCGGATCCGATCTGATCGGCCAGGGACCAAGCCAACTCCGTGCCGGTTGGCCCATGTAATGCTGTGGCAGCCCTCGTCGACTTGCTGCAACAATCCTCAACATGCCCGGGTTTCAGGACAACTCTTCCTTTCGGTGTTCGACTCGGACTCGGCCTTGAGCCAGCCAAGATCAGGCTAAGGAAGGAAGAGATCATCAATCTCCTGCTCGGAGTCGGCAATGCCGCGGATAACTGCAATCAGCATCTGACACGGCAGACCTGATCCCCTCGTGTTTGACTCGGATATGGCCTAGTGTTGCTCGAGATTGGATCTAGGGAGGTCGGAGTCGTCATCACCCCCATCAATTATTTCGACTTCGACTCTCAGTCAGACTCTGACTCTAAGTCAGACAGCAGTTCAGCAAGCTTCTCTCAGCCACATGAAGTCTTTATGATATCCAAGGGTTCAGCTCCCACTCAGGAATCACGCCGACTACGTGAGCAGCAAGAGGACGAGGCTCGCCGATTGCGAGAACAGCAAGAGGAAGAAGCAAGATGCCTGCACGCCTGCAACGACGACCTGCGCAGGGTTGGGCAGATTGCTCAGCATCAAATCCTCCAAACCCGAATCAGCGACCACGATGTTTTCGTTACACCTCAATAGAACGTCGTAGCCACTGCAACTCTGCTAGATACACTGCAGTTTGGGCCTAATAATCAGGCCGCCCCGACTATAGCAAGGATAAAAGCCATGATCACTGCTGCTGCATGTCAGCAGCACCAACAGTCGGGCGATACCCTCATACCAACCAACCGGTCGGCATCCCCAACGGCAGTCTCATCGGCCTCAACGTGACGCCGAGCGGCCAGCTCCAGTTAGCCGCACACGGAGTCACGCTAGATGTTACTCGGCAACCCCAACAACAACCGACGGTGTCAAAGCGACCGTCGGGACAACCAGGATCTCCGAGGCCGACTACGGCATGACCTTTGGCAGGACATCAACGCTCGGCGCCGTGAACAAGAGGAAGATGAGCAACGCCGACTGGAAGACGAGAACGAGTGCTTCGGCCTCCACCATGAGTGGTTTTGCCGCCTAGTCAGAGTCGAAGTCCTATACAAATGAAGGTGTACCAGCCTTCACCCACGAGCTGCAACAAGTCGACTGGCCAACAGGCTTCAAGCCGACTGGAATTGCAAAATACGACGGGAAGACCAACCCCGAGTCCTGTCTTACAGCCTACACTCTGGCGATCCATGTAGCTAGAGGAGATTACAAGGCCATGGCAAACTACCTCCCAGTTGCTCTAGCCGACTCGGCGAGGACATGGCTAACAGGACTTCCTAAGAGATCAATTGGCTCTTGGGAAGAATTCCGGGAACGCTTCATTGCCAATTTCCAAGGGACGTACAAGAGGCCATCTTTCGAGTACAACCTATATCAGTTGCATCAAAGGAAAAATGAGTCTCTTCATGACTTCATCAAGAGGTTTTCTGAGAAGAAGAATTCAATCCCAAAGATCAAGGACGAGGTCGTCATCCCCGTCTTCGAAAAGGAGTCAAAGACACCCTGTTCATCGCTAAATTCACTCGGAAGCCTCCCAACTCTGTCAAGGCTCTATTCGACATGGCGAACAAGTACGCCGACTCGGCCGATGCTGTTGCTGAGGCCCTTGATGACTAAAAGGCACTCTGACAGAAGAAGCGGAAGGTCACCGATGACGCGGCCCCAACTAAGGCTAGGAACAGCAAACGCAAGTCGGACGATTTCATTGTGGCAATCGGTCACAAGCGTCTTTGACCTCCTACAACTGAAGATTATCAGAACAAAAAGTGACATGTTCAGGGGATCAAAAGCCCAAATGCAAGGATGGCATCCCCACTCCCAAATACCAAACAACTAAGTCACTTTTTTATAAATATTTCCTCACTCGGCCTCACCAATGCCGCAGCCGCCTACACCTAATAGGTGTACATACTGCGCATTTTCTATTTTTGCTCTTAATGATTGCAAAAGTACTCGAGTAGCATAAATTCCGATCCGTGAAACTTTGCTCCATGAAAGACGAACTCGAGTCACCCAAAAAGCATGTCTGGGAAAGAGCCATTAGCCAACTCCCGACGCTAGGGGACTATGACTAGTCGGGCAGAGTGCTTAAACGTAAGGGGTCAACTACTCGGGGAAATTAATATCAATAAGAGGAGGAACACATATTTACATATATTGTAAAATACATAAATTTTCTTTGGGTGATTGTTTTCATCATCAGATGCTACTCATCCGATATGTTTATAATGCAGGGCCAGTTCTGGATATGTGTAACAGAAACTCAGGGCTACGAGCCATTGTTCGAGTACTCGCGCTAGTCGGGACTCGTGTGTGGGCTAAAAACCAACCTCCGGTGCCAGTTGGGGCTCAGGTACCACTCAGCTGGGTGAGGTACGCCCCATGAGGGTCGCCAGCCAAATCCTTCGCTAATGCTAGGTTCGGGTACCTTATTCGGTCACAACTCTACTGGGTGAGGTACGCCCCATGAGGGTCGCCAGCCGAATCTTATGCTAATGTGAGGTTCGGGTACCTTATTTGGCTAACAACTGACCTCCGGCACCAGTCGGAGCTCGGGTACCACTTCGCTGAGTTGGGTATGCCCCATGAGGGTCGCCAGCCAAATCCTATGCTAATGTGAGGTTCGGGTACCTTATTCGGCTAATATAACCAACCTCTGGTGCTAGTCGGGGCTCATGTACCACTCAGCTAGGTAGGGTATGCCCCATGAGGGTCGCCAGCCAAATCCTATGCTAATGCTAGGTTCAGGTACCTTATTTGGTCACAACTCTGCCAGGTTGGGTACGCCCCATGAGGGTCGCCAGCTGAATCCTATGCTAATGCAAGGTTCGGGTACCTTATTTTGCTATAATTCTGTTGGGTAGGGTATGCCCCATGAGGGTCACTAGCCGAATCCTATGCTAATGCAACGTTTGGGTACCTTATTCGGCTTTACTGAAGTCAGAGAAGACCTATATCGTCAAAGTGAATCCGGAGTTCTCATGCACTGCGTCACACCTAAGGAGGGCAAGCAGATCTTGCAATATATCTTCTCAGGCATCTGTGGCAATCATGCTGCATCTAGAACATAAGTCAGAAAGGCTTGCAGACAAGGATTCCTCTGGCTGATTGCGGTTACCTACGCTGAAGTACTCATCTTGACAAGCGAGGGATGCTAATTTTACAGGGCTGCACTGGGTAGGTCGGTTTAGGCCTTCTTATTCAGTAGTAGGCCTTCTAATTTTACATAGCATGCTCTATTGGGCTGCTTGCTGGCTGTGTTAAAATTACAGTGCAGGTGCTATTCACAGAAACCGATTAAATAATTAGATATGCTTCATGCTAAGCCTACAGCCGGGCGTATACATTCGGGTATCTGCATTATTTACCAGGTATTGAGGATATATCCTTATAAGGATTGACAGCTGGTCTCCTTTAAAATTGGGGATGCAGGTATCTCTCAAGTACACCTAACCACGTATTAAGTTAGAATCCATAAAGTGGTACTCGGCTTACATGCTTAGCCATTATTTGCCAAGAGCAAAAATTATTCAAGCTGACATGATGCTGAAGAGTCTCACATACCAGTAGTGCACTACTCGGAAAAGACTACAAGGTTAAAGATCTTTGACTTTATGTTTAATTGTTTCACAATTAAGCACAAAGTCGGGGGCTACACCTAATAGGTGCGCCTATTCGGTGCGCACTATTCATATTTCTACATGAAGCCCTTCATAGCCTCATTGCCAGCTGACATGAAGCAGGTCTCAGGAGAAAAATCACTCGGACAAAGAGTACTCTGAAGCAATGCACTCGGGAATTCTTAACCATGGAGGATCAGCACTCGGCATTAGCTGTGACTCAACTATGAAGGTCTCTGGGGCTACTGTGGAGGCCATGGGCCCCGGGTACCTCATGAGAAGCATATGGGCCACTCGGACAAAGGATGGGCTTAGCCTTGTAATTAGGGATGTAATAGGACTCAGTAGACTTAACCTTGTACGACAGGGAAAATACAGTCCTAGTCGGGCACGTTGTATTCCTAGAAGGAGATCCCTTGGTCATAGTCCGACTAGGACTCCAACTTTGTAACCCTGTCCCTTAGTATATAAGGGGAGGCATGGCGCCCCCTGAAGGCAGAAGAAAAAATCTGACCAGAGAAACCTCAAAGGCAATACACCATAACTGGATGTAGTGTATTACCTCATCTCGAGGGCTTGAATCAGTATAAATTGTTCCATGTTCCTTTGCAATCCATCAACTTTAGGTCTCACGAGTAGCCCCATATATTTATTGCCAGTATAACCCATCGACAACGAGATCTCCCACCAAAAAGGCGCGGCCACGAACATTTCGACTATGATAATGACGTAGGCCTTGAAGATACCTTGTCGACTGAATAGTTGCGATGTCCCTTGCTTTCTCCAACTGATCGAGTTCGACCAGTTTGTCTTCGTTTGAATGATCTTCTAAGTGGGCCCGAACCCGTGGTAAGCCGAACTCCAACTCGGTTGGTAACATAACCTCAGCACCGTAGACTAGGAAGAAAGGGGATTGCCCTATTGCCTGACTAACCATGGTTCTCAGAGACCAGAGAACAGATGGGAGTTCATGTACCCACTGCCCTGCATATGGTTGTAGTCAGTCGAATACCCTAGCCTTGATACCTTGTAAGACCATGCCATTGGCATGCTCAACCTGCCCATTACTTCGCAGGTGTGCCATAGAAGCATAATAGATCTTGATGCCAAAGTTGTCATAGAAAACTTGAAAAATACTGCCAGTGAACTGAGTGTCGTTGTCCGTTATATTGCGGTTGGGAACTCCAAATCGGTATAAAATACTCATGGTGAAGTCCTTTGCTCATGCTGCTGTTATGGTAGCAATGGGTGTTGCCTCGATCCACTTTGTGAATTTGTCCACTGCGACGAACAAGTGTGTGAACCCTCCTAGAGCTTTCTTGAACAGCCCGACCATGTCAAGCCCCCAAACTGCAAAGGGCCAAGAGATTGGAATTGTTTGAAATTCTTGAGCTGGAAGATGTGTTTGCCTTGCAAAGAATTGGCATCCCTCGCATGTGCGAACTGTCTTTAGCATTTGTTACTGTAGTCGGCCAGAAGAAAACCTGCCTGTAAGCCTTTTCGACTAACGTCTTGGATGTAGCATGGTTGCCATAGATGTGATGCATCCCTCCTCGGATGCGATGCAGCACATGAGGACTCCAGATGCGCTTCGACGGTAAAGGTCTTCTCCGACTACAAGAAAACATTTACTTCAACGTTTAATCCGCTCAGATTCACTATGATCTTCTGGGAGTTTGTCGTCCAAGAAGAATTTGAAAATTGGAGTCTGCCAGTCTAGAAAGATGATTAGCACTTCATTTGTTACCGGGGTAGGTTCAGCCCCCGACTGCTCAAGCGCTGGTTTCTTTTTAACTGATGGCTCAAATAGTTGCTCGACAAAAATCCTAGTCAGGACCACGTCTTGTTTGGATCCCATGTTGGCCAATTTGTCTATAGCTTCGTTGTATTATCGTAATACATGAGTTATCTCCAGCGCATCAAACTTGTTTTCCAGCTTTCGTACCTCCTGACAATATGCTACCATATTATCGTCGAGACATGTCCAGTCTTTCATGACTTGGTTGACCATGAGTTGCGAATCCCCGCGTACGACCAGTCAGCGGATGAGTACCTCGTGCTCGGCAACATTGTGGGAAGCCGGAAAGTGAATCTGGAGAACATACTTTAGTTTTTCGCCAGTAGGTGATGTCAGCATGACGCCAGCCCCTGCACCGTCGATCCGTAGAGAACCATCGAAGTACATTATCTAGTACTCTAGCTTGTCCGTGTTTGTAGCTGTCTGGACTTTTGTCCACTCAGCAACGAAGTCGGCTAGAATTTGAGACTTGATTGCTATCCGAGGTTGAAAGATGATGTCAAATGCCATCAACTCGAGTGCCCATTTAGCGATTCTGCCAGTGGCCTCGCGGTTGTATAGGACATCCTCGAGTGGATACGATGTGACAACAGTTACTTGATGCAACTGAAAATAGTGCACCAACTTCCAGAAAGTGATGAGTAGGCCCTACAGCAGCTTTTGGACTTGAGGATATCTCATCTTGGAGTCGGCTAGGACCTCGCTGATGAAATAGACTGGCCTCTGTATTTTTTGTATATGCCCTGGCTCTGCTCACTCGACTACTAGCATGACTACCTAAGTAGTTGCCACCAGATACAACATTAGTGGTTCCTGGGGCATGGGTGATGCCAACACTGGTGGTGATGTGAGAAATTTTTTGAAGTCTTTGAAGGCTTGCTAGGCTTCAGGTGTCCATTGAAAATTGTCCACTTTCTTCAATAGTTTGAAAAAGGTCATGCCCCATTCACCAAGTCGGGAGATGAATTGGCTGAGTGCTGCCATGCATCCTGTCAGCTTTTGGATGTCCTTCTGGCTAGTTGGGGGTGCCTTGTTCATGATAGCAATGATTTTCTCTGGATTGGCCTCGATGCCTTGATATGATATGATGAAGCCGAGTAGCTTTCCAGATGGAACTCCGAAGGCATACTTCTTCGAATTCATCTTCATCTTGAATCTTCGAAGGCTTTGGAAAGTTTCCTCCAAGCCGGCGATGAGTTCTTCCTTGGATTTTGTCTTGATCACCATGTCATAGACATATGCCTCCACATTGCACCCGAGTTGAGTGTGTAAACACCACTGGATTGCTTGTTGATACATTGCTCCAGCGTTTTTCAACCCGAACGGCATAGTGACATAGCAGTATGCTCCAAATGGCGCGATGAAATAAGTCTTCAAGCAGTCCTCCTCCTTCAAGCTGATTTAGTGATATCCCGAGTAACAGTTGAGAAAGTTGAGTAGCTCGCACCCCGCAGTTAAGTCGACCACTTGATCTATTCTAGATAGACCAAATGGATCTTTGGGGCACGCCTTGTTTAAGTTGGTGTAGTCGATGCACATGCGCCATTTAATGTTCTTCTTTTGGACCAAGACTGGGTTTGCCAGCCAATCCGGGTGATAGACCTCTTTGATAAACCCAGCAGCGAGGAGCTTGTTTATCTCCTCCCGAATAGCATCTTTGCGGTCTTGTGCGAAGCGCCGTAGTCGTTGTTTGACTGGTTTGGCGTCCAGCTTGATGTTGAGGGAATGCTCAATCACCTCCCTTGGTACACCAGGTGTGTCAGAAGGTTTCCAAGCAAATATGTCCTTGTTCGCCTAGAGGAAGGTGACGAGCTCGTCTTCCTATTTGGGGTCGAGTCCAGTCCCGACAAGCACAGTTTTGGAGGGGTCAGAAGGGTCCAAGGGGATCTTCTTTGTTTCAGAGTCCGCTGAAATTCCTGACTTGGCTGCTTTTTTTGCTGGAGCTTGATCATCCTCGCTTGTTGTTGTAGCGGCTAGTCGGATGTTGTTGAACCCGATTGCCACTTCTTGGGATTGGGCTAGCTCGCAGCTCTCCTTGTTGCAGGTGAAGGCTTGCTTGACATTGCTGCGAAGGGAAAGCACTCCAGCTGGTCTTGGCATCTTGAGCATCATATATGTATAATGTAGCATTGCCATGAATTTGACTAGTGCTGGCTGTCTGAGCATGGCGTGATACGCGGTCTCGAAATTGACAACCTCAAAGCAGATATTCTCAATGCGAAAATTATCCCACGTGCCAAAAGTAACTGGCAGAGTTATCTGTCCGAGTGGAGTGGAAGACAAGCTGGGGATTACGCCGTGGAAGGGCGTTGTACTTGGCCGTAGCTCGGAGAGAGGGATCTTCATCTCGTCAAGCGTCTTGGCAAACAGGATGTTGAGAGCACTTCCTCCGTCGATGAGAACCTTCTTCAATTTGATGCTTCTGATGACCTGGTCCAGGACGAGTGGATAGCATCCTGGATGAGTGACCCAATCAGGGTGATCCGCGTAGTCAAACGTGATTGGTGTTTGTGACCAACGCAAGTATTGGGGGGCATCTGCATAGACCAAGTTAACTTCGCGTGCTGTGAACTTCTGCTTCCTCTTGGACTCATATGCACTCAGCCCTCCAAAGATGTGGTCGAGCTCAACTTGGGGATCTTGGTAGTCGCTGGCTACACCTGGATCTAGCTTGTCCTTGTCTTTATTACTTCCAGATGTTGAAGTCTGCTTGGAAGCAAACTTCTTGAGCATGAAGTAGTCCTTTGCCATTTGCTTTCCCTTTGGGTGGAAAGGGCATGGCCCATTCATCACTTTTTGGTACTCGCCTGTCCTCTGGGGTCGCGGCCGAGTACGCTCCACAGCAGCCACCACGTTGTCCGACTTGCGCTTGCGGTTGCCGGACTTGTTTTGTGCTGGCTCATCGTTGTCCTTCTTGTCCTTCTGTCGAGGCTTCTTCTTGTTGCCCAGGGCCTCGGCAACTACGTCGGTCGAGTTGATGTATTTGTTGGTCATGTCAAATTGGACCTTGATAGAATTTGGTCTTTGACTCCCTTACGGAAGGCGGCAATGACAACCTCGTCCTTGATCTTCGGGATTGAGTTCCTCTTCTCTGAAAACCTCTTGAAGAAATCACAAAGAGACTAGTTCTTCCTTTGATGGAACTGATATAGGTTGTACTCGGAAGACGGCCTCTCGTACGTTCCATGGAAATTGGCGATGAAGCGTTCCCGGAGTTCTCCCCAGGAGCCGATTGATCTCTTAGGAAGGCCTATTAGCCATGTCCTCGCCAAGTCGGCTAGAGCAACCGGGAGGTAGTTAGCCATGGCCTTATGATCTCCTCCGGCTGCTCGGATTGCTAGAGTGTAGACTGTGAGCTAGGACTCATGGTTGGTCTTCCCATCATATTTCTCAATTCCAGTTGGCTTGAAGCCTGATAGCCAATCGACTTGTTGTAGCTCATGGGTGAAGGCTGGTACTCCTTCATCTGTGTGAGGACTCTGGCTCTGACTACGGCGGGTGAAACCACTCATGGTGGAGGCCGAAGCACTCATTCTCGTCTTCTAGTTGGCGATGCTCGTCTTCCTCGAGTTCGCGACATCGTGCGTTGATGTCTTGCCGAAGATCACGTCGTAGTCAGCCTTGGACATCCTGGTTATCCCGACGGTCATCTTGATGTTGGCTCCGCCGGTCATTATTGTGGTTGCCAAGTGACATGTAGCATGACACCGTGTGTGGCTGACTAGAACCAGCCGCTCGGCGTCGTGTGGAGGCAGATGAGATCGCTGTTAGAGAAGCCGCCCTGTTGGACAGTATGAGAGTGTCACCCGAGTGTTGACACTGCTAGCATGCAGCAACGGTGATCATGGCTTTAATCCTTGCTATCATTATGGTGGCCTGGTGATCAGGCCCAAACTATAGTGTATCCAATAGGATTGCAGTGGCCACAATGTTCTGTTCAAGAGTTATGAAGACGTCGTGGTCGCCAACTCGGCTTTGGAGGATTTCCTGTTGAGTAGTCCGCCCAGCCTTGTGTAGATTGTTGTTGCGAGCATCACGCTCAGCCTGCAGGCGTCCTGCATCTTCCTCCGGTTGTTCACGTAGTCGGCGGGTTTCCTCTTCTTGCAAATTGTGTAGTCAGCATGCCTCTTGAGTAGGAGTTGAGGCCTTGGACACCATGAAGACTTCATGTGGCGGAGAAAAGCTCACTGAAGTGTTGTCTAACTAAGAGTGATGAGGACATCACTAGCTCGGATATGACCCTAGCAATTTTATGTATTCATCAACCAAAGGTGTATGCTTTCTACATAAGATTTATACGTTATATATTTGAACAGCCGTTACTGCACCATGAGTTTTGTGTGTTCTCGTTTGCAGAGATACTTGCTTGGGTGAAGGGAAAGAGACCGAGCGCGAGAAACATATGGATGATAAAAGAAGTTGATTGGGGACCAAACCTAGACCTTACCCAAGTCTACTCCTACATTACCATGTCACGTTTTGGTCCACAGAAGGCAAGAGATGAAGTTCTGCATGTTTTGGATTCGGATTCGGGCCTCCTGACAGCATCAATTTCAAACGGACCTAGCCACTGATCTAGAAGGACTTTCGGGGTCCATGAGTACTTGTTGGAAAGCTTATGGAGTCTACTTTCAGATGGTTTTACTCCCACATCAAAATTCCTCCTGAGCTGTCCAGAATCATCGAAACAAGACACATACCTCTTTCAGTCCGAATCTGTTTTGGGCCTTGGGCCTTGTAACGGTGTCGTGGGCTAAACCCAAGTGGTGTGTGCCCTAGGGATAACCCTAGGACGTCCCAACATATATATATACAGTAGCCGTCATTGTTTAGAGGTGGGTTTTGCTTAGATTATTCTGTCTTTGAACAGTTTCGCCGTTTATCGGTTTGTGAGACCCCAACTCGAGAGTATAATCATTCATCTGCAATTGAGTTGCAATCTTTCTTGTTCTTGCTTGTGTTCTTCGATTCGCATGCAGGGATTAGCCTTCGTGGTGAGGTCAACCGGGCAGCACACGGTTGATTACGAGAGGAGACGTGGTACTGCGATTGCAGGGTTCGGGTCTTGGTGATCAGAAGCCGGATCGTGAGTGTCAAATTTCCACCAAATCGAGAGTTATCTTTGCCTAACGGAAGATCGGGCACCCCGTTGCCATCAAGTGGTATCAGAGCGAAGGTTGCCCATTAAGTATCATTCTATTCTATCCTGTTTCAATTTTTGTTTCTATACCTAGAGTCCAGAAAAAGCCACAAAAACAAAATTGGTAGTTGTAGGTTTTTCCTGTCCTACAACCATGTTTAGCTTTTTGCATAATTCTGTTTTAGAGTCCGTAGTGTTGAGTTGGTGTCCTAGGTCGAGTTCGGTTGCTAGCTTAGATTGTGTTTGAGTCCAATTCGTGATCCATCCACCGCACCCCTACAAACCCTAGCCACCACCACCATCGTCTCTGTTTTCCCATATACTAGCTATCTTGTGCAAGTGTTTGTCTTTGTGTGTTCTGTTTTAGTGTCATATATCACGTCCTTGATCACCCTGCATCTCCATCCACCTCCCCAGTAGCCACCGCCACCATATCACCCCCGATTTCACCACCTGACTCTGATTCAGCCTCCACCAAAACACTGATACGGAGGACCTTCCTTGAAACAGCCATAACTTTCACATACGGAGTCGGAATCAGGCAAATAAATAGTCTACGGACATCTACGAAAAGTTTCCCATCTGCTACCCCCCGAGCTTGTCGGGTTCGCCAAAATTACTTTTACAAAATTCAGGCCGGAAGATTGGGTTTTCGCACTCCGAAGTTCTAGCACGCTTTTTAAAGCACGCTCGTGTATTTCCACAGTTCACACCTTATACCAGACTGAGCTGCCACCTTCCTGAGGTTGTTGTTCCTATGCTCCTAGTTGAAAAAAATATTAGAAAAATAAAAGAAAAATAAAGAAAAAAGGGTGTGAAAGAGAAAAAAAAGAAAAAAAAGGAGAGGAGCACATTGGACACACCAGGGAGCCATCTGTGTGCTGTTTTGTGCTGTGTTCTTACCTTGTCCTTATTTCCGTGCTGCTGTCCTTTCACATTTGTTTGTCTCCCTTGTTTTATCACATTTGGTTTAGAACTCGTTTAGGCCAGCAACTAGGACAAGTGCTTCGGACATTTTTTCAGCATTACTATCTGTTATTGAATTGTGTGCCACTAACATTTTTGGCCTCCCAAGCTCCACATATATACTTCTGGTCAGCATGGTCTCAACCCTTGCCATCGCTGGATCACGCCCTCAAGGTATCATGAACCAGCCACCGGTTGTACCATCCTTTGCTTGCTAGTCTCAGAACCTTGTAAGAGCTCGGTAAGGTGCTTCCATTTGTGAGTGTCCACTATCCTTGCAGAGTAGTAGTTGATAGGGATAACACTTTTCTGCTGTTTGTTTCCTATTTTCTACTAACCATGGCAGGTGTGAATGATTTCACTGATTGTGCTTCAAAAGAGGAGATCACTAAGCTGGATCAGAAGATTAAGAAAAATGTAGCTGCCATGATTGGTTTGAAGGAAGACCTCCAGGCTATAGTGGGGAGCATTACCACCCTCACTAACAGCATCGAGCAATTGGTAGCAAACCATTCCCCAACACCACCCCTTGTTGATGATCTTTTTGCTAAGGTCAAATTTATTTTGCCATCCTTTTTTGGTACTTACGATGCTGAGGCATACCTTGATTGGGAGATGACAGTACAACAAAAGTTTAACTCACACCTAGTTCCTAAGGTACATAGGGTTAGGCAAGCTACAAGTGAGTTCAAGGATTTTGCTAAAATCTGGTGGCAAGAATTAGGTAATCTCAACTTACAACCTGATACATGGGATAGGTTAAAACAAGCTATGCGAAATAGATTTGTTCCTCTTTCCTATCAACGTGACTTGCGTAAGAAACTGCAACGTTTAGAACAAGGTACTATGTCTGTTCCGGAGTATTAGGCTGAGCTTCAGAAGAGAATGATTCGTTGTGGGGTAGTGGAGGATACAGAGGATAAAATTTGTCGTTTTTATGGTGGTTTGAGGCGTGAAATTCAGGATATTGTTGATTATAAGGAATTTAGTACTGTCAATTGTTTGTTCTAGCTTGCTATGCTTGCAGAGAAGGAATTGCAGGGATGTCAACAAAGGAACCGGAGCAACTTTGGCATTTCCTTCACGCCACGAACAACGACAACAGTAGGATCGACTAAGCCGTTCCCTTCTTCGTGTAATCGTACAGCGTCACCACCAGTATCTGAGAAGAGCCAAAGTAATGAGGAAAAGAAGAAAGACATAGAGACAGAAGATCCACCTATTGTTCCATGCATGTTTCAAGATGGTTTAATTAAGAGTGCACCTACAGTTTTTGAAAATGAGAACAAAGGTAACAGAAATAGTGCTACATTCACTCAAGGTATGGACAATTCTGATGTGCTATATATGTCCACTAATCATGTTAGTTTAGAGCAATCTCCAGTGGAATCATATGTTAACTTACTTTTGTCACACGATGATTTGGTTCCTATTTCTTGTCATAAAGAAGAGTTGTGCAATGCTTCACTTATATCCGTGCCACAACTAGTGAATGAACATGTTAGTAATATTGTTGAACCACCATGTGCTGATTTTAGACATGTTGTTCACATTGCTAGCGAGAATGAAGAGCTTAGATTGCTATCTTCTTTAAATACTTGGGGCTATATTCAGTTTGATGATCTTTGTCCATTCAATTGTTTAGAGAAGAAATTATTTGCTAGATCTGATTTGCCATGTCCATCTCATGTAATTTTTCATGTTATTGGCAATTATGATAATAAAGGAGAATATAATGTGCATAGAGTATACATTTGTTCAAATTTTAATATACCTCCTTTTCATAATAATATATCTTGTCTAGAGGACCGCATGAGTATAAATAATTCTCTGTCTAGTTCCTCTAGTTGTTTAAATGAGTTGCAGGTTGGTTTGCAAGAAGGGGAGTGTTGTGAGCTGCACAACAATACAAAATGTTCTCCGTGTTTAAAAATTTCAGAATCCCACCATATGCGCAACATGACCTCCCCCTATGTGGTGAAAGATAAAGATATGTTCATTCGGCTTAATGACAAGGTGAAACCGCGAACGGTTTCCAATCAAAAAGGGGAGGATGATGAGGACATCACTAGCTCGGATATGACCCTAGCAATTTTATGTATTCATCAACCAAAGGTGCATGCTTTCTACATAAGATTTATACGTTATATATTTGAACAGCCGTTACTGCACCATGAGTTTTGTGTGTTCTCGTTTGCAGAGATACTTGCTTGGGTGAAGGGAAAGAGATCGAGCGCAAGAAACATATGGATGATAAAAGAAGTTGATTGGGGACCAAACCAAGACCTTACCCAAGTCTACTCCTACATCACCACGTCACTTTTTGGTCCATAGAAGGCAAGAGATGAAGTTCTGCACATTTTGGATTCGGATTCGGGCCTCCTGACAGCATCAATTTCAAATGGACCTAGCCGCTGATCTAAAAGGAATTTCGGGGCCCATGAGTACTTGTTGGAAAGATTATGGAGTCTACTTTCAGATGGTTTTGGTCCCACATCAAAATTCCTCCTGAGCTATCCGAAATTATCGAAACAAGACACGTACCTCTTTCAGTCCGAGTCTGTTTTGGGCCTTGGGCCTTGTAACGGTGTCGTGGGCTAAACCCAAGTGATGTGCGCCCTAGGGATAACCCTAGGACGTCCCAACATATATATATACAGTAGCCATCATTGTTTAGAGGTGGGTTTTGCTTAGATTATTCTGTCCCTGAACAGTTTCCCCATTTATCGGTTTGTGAGACCCCAACTCGAGAGTATAATCATTCATCTGCAATTGAGTTGCAATCTTTCTTGATGAGTGCATGGGTGTAATGAGTTTCTGAGAACCTTGCATTGAGTTTACCAATTTGAGGAACTTTCTGCAAAAAGAAAAGAAAAAAAAGAAAAAAAGAGAAAAAAAAATAGGAAAAGAAAAGCAAAGATAATAGAGGGGTTTGTTTTGTTGCTACTTGTTCTAGCTCTCTTTTACACAGCTGCTGGTTATTCGTGTGATGACGCTTGTGTTTAGGCTCACGTCTCTAGCACGGTCTAGCCTAGGACCAGCATTAACCGGCGTTGAACGATTTTTCAGCTTGCATTTTCTGATTTGATTATTGCTACTCCTTGCTACCATACTTGAGCCTTCCCAGCTACACCTTTCTACACCGTACAGACTGAGCTGCACCTAGCAATCGCTCCATCCAATCTTTGCACATACATTGTCGTCGTTGGTTGCCGATCACCACTGTGTGTTTGGTAAGAATTGGTAAGAATTCGACAAAGGTTTGAGTGTGAGCGACTTTTGAATCCCCATACCCTAGTACTCGTTAGGGGCATATTCTTGTGTTTTTGCTAATAATGGCAGGTTCTGGAGATCAGGATGCACCTCATAGTCCTCGTACGAGGGGAATCATACAACATTTCACGCACGAAATGAATCGTCGTGCGGAGGGCCTTGAGGAGGATGTCAGAGTCACCAATGAGCGACTGGCTCAGCTCGAGGGCGCTCAAATTGAGACAAACACAGCGCTCGCTGCGATGGAGAGAGCACAAGGTATCACTAACACTTCTGTGGCAGGTATTATGGCACGCCTTGAGGAGATTGCCCAAGCTTCGACTACTGTTTCCCCTGCCGCGACGGTAGAGGGACAAGATGAATTCGACTATGTGGGTGATTCCGAGGCCGATGGCAGGACTAACCACAACAACGATCGAGATCATCAACAGTTGCGTTTTAACCGACAACATATGTGAAGAGAACCCCCACGACGTGAGGTACGTGACCGCGATGATGCTTTTGCTAAGGTTAAATTCACTATGCCCCCCTTCAATGGTAAATATGATCCTGATGGTTATCATGATTGGAAATTAGCTGTTGATCAAAAATTTGCTTGCCATGATTTTCCTGAGAATAGACGAGTTAGAGCCGCTACTAGTGAATTTACCGACTTTGCTTCTATTTGGTGGAAAGAACATTGCCGTCAACATCCCAATAATATACCTAACACTTGGGAGGCTTTAAAATTGATTATGCATCATCAATTTGTTCCCTCATACTATGCTCGTGACTTGTTAAATAAACTGCAACGCTTACGACAAGGTGCAAAATCTATGGAAGAATACTATCAGGAATTACAAATTGGTATGTTGCGTTGTGGGTTAGAAGAGGATGAGGAAGCATCAATGGCTAGGTTTTTGGGAGGGTTGAACCATGAAATTCAGGACATCCTTGATTATAAAGATTACAACTCTATTACCAGATTGTTTCATCTTGCTTGCAAAGCTAAACGTGAATTGCAGGGACGCCAGGCGAGAACGCGATCTAACTCTTCTGCAGGTCGCACAAACTCATGGGCATCACGCAAGCCTGCTGCCCATTCCACTGTGGCACAACCACCAGTTACCTCCAACAGCAAGCAGCACTCTACTACGTCAAATTCGGCGTCACGAGTTTCCGAAGCACCTAAATCCGCACCACAACCTTCTACAAAAACTTCCTCTTCGGTTGCTTCGACAGGACGAACGAGGGACGTTCAATGCCATCATTGCAAAGGCTATGGACACATGATGCGGGACTGTCCAACCAAGCGTGTATTGATTATACGCGATGATGGTGGGTATTCCTCTGCTAGTGATTTTGATGATGAAACATATGCTATGCTTGCAGATGATCCTGCAGGACATGATGATGGATCTGAACATGAGGAGGAACATGTTGGCGCCGAAGATGCCGACAAGTATTTGAGCCTTATAGTACAACGCGTACCAAGTGCTCAAGTGTCTCAGGCCGAGCAAAACCAGCGCCATAATTTGTTCCAAATCAAGGGCATTGTCAATGAACACTCGATTCGCATAATTGTTGACGGTGGGAGTTGCAACAATTTGGCGAGTATGGATATGGTGGAGAAGCTTGCTTTGCTGACTAAACCTCACCCCCATCCATACCATATTCAATGGTTCAATGACAGTGGTAAATTGAAGGTAACACGGATGGTGAGAGTACGTTTTTCTATGGGCTCATACCATGATTATGTTGATTGCGACGTTGTTCCTATGCAAGCTTGTTCTTTATTATTAGGAAGACCTTGGCAATATGATACTAGATGCGTACATCATGGTAGGAATAATCAGTACTTTCTCATGTTTAAGGGAAAGAAAATTGTGCTGCATCCTATGACTCCTGAACAAATTGTTAAAGATGACATTGCTAGAGCTAGTAGAGAGAAGAGTCAAGAGAATACTAGGAGTGAAAATCAGATGTAGCAAAAGAGCTTGAGCAACACAAAAAGAAAGAACCTAAATCTGCCCTTGTGAAGAGTAATGAAATTAAATTGAAAGGTGCTTGCTTTCTTGCTACCAAATCTGATATGACTGAACTGGATGCTAGTAATACTATTTGCTATGCATTTGTTTGCAAAGAAGTTTTGTTTTCATTTGAGGATATACCTTCTTCTTTGTCGCCTGCTGTCACTAACCTCTTGCAGGAGTTTGAGGATGTGTTTCCTGCTGAGATACCCCCAGGGCTGCCACCAACTAGGGGTATTGAACATCAAATTGATTTGATCCCAGGAGCATCCCTACCCAACCGCGCGCCATACCGAACCAACCCGGAGGAGACTAAGGAGATTGAGCGTCAAGTGCGAGACTTGCTTGACAAAGGGTACGTACGTGAGGGCCTTAGTCCATGTGCTGTTCCGGTACTTTTGGTTCCAAAGAAAGATGGATCATGGCGTATGTGTGTTGATTGTAGAGCTATCAATAATATTACCATTAGATACCGTCATCCTATTCTTAGGTTAGACGACATGCTTGATGAGTTAAGTGGCTCTACAATGTTTTCTAAAGTTGACTTGCATAGTGGATACCACCAAATTAGAATGAAATTTGGAGATGAATGGAAGACGGCATTTAAAACTAAGTTCGGGTTATATGAGTGGCTAGTGATGCCTTTTGGTTTAACTAATGCCCCTAGCACTTTCATGAGATTAATGAACGAGGTTTTACGTGCTTTCATTGGTAAATTTGTGGTAGTTTACTTTGATGATATATTGATTTACAGCAAGTCACTAGATGAACATCTTGAACACTTACGTGCTGTTTTCGTTGCTTTGAGAGATGCACGTTTGTTTGGTAACCTCGAAAAGTGCACCTTCTGCACCGATCGAGTTTGTTTTCTTGGCTATGTTGTTACTCCGCAGGGAATTGAAGTAGATGAAGCCAAGATTGAAGCTATAAAAAGTTGGCCAACACCTCAAACGGTCACACAAGTGCGGAGCTTTCATGGGCTTGTGGGATTCTATCGCCGCTTCGTGAAGGACTTCAGCACCATCGCTGCCCCACTTAACGAATTGACAAAGAAAGGTGTTCCATTTAAGTGGGGAGAAGCGCAACAAAAGGCTTTCAACCTTCTCAAAGAAAAGCTCACAAATGCACCATTACTCCAACTTCCTGACTTTGGTAAGACTTTTGAACTTGAGTGTGATGCTAGCGGAATTGGAATTGGTGGTGTGCTGATACAAGAAGGTAAACCTGTTGCCTATTTTAGTGAAAAATTAAGTGGGCCTAGTTTGAATTATTCTACATATGATAAGGAATTGCTTGCTCTTGTTCGAACTTTAGAAACATGGCAACATTATTTATGGCCCAAAGAATTTGTTATTCATTCTGATCATGAATCCCTGAAACATATCAGAAGTCAAACTAAACTGAACCGTAGACATGCTCGTTGGGTTGAATTCATTGAATCTTTTCCTTATGTCATAAAACACAAGAAAGGGAAGGAAAATGTGATTGCTGATGCTTTGTCTAGACAGTATACAATGTTGTCTCAACTTGATTGTAGGATTTTTGGCTTGGAGACAATAAAAGAACTATACACTTCTGATGATGAGTTTAAAGATGCCCTGTCCAACTGTAAAAATGGAAGATGCTGGAATAAATTCATTCTCAATAATGGATTTTTATTTAGAGCTAACAAACTATACGTTCCAGCCAGCTCTGTTCGTCTTTTGTTGTTACAGGAGGCGCATGGAGGAGGACTAATGGGCCATTTTGGCGTTAAAAAGACGGAGGACATCCTTGCTGCCCACTTCTATTGGCCAAGGATGAGGCGCGACGTTGAGCGCTATGTATCTCGCTGTACTACCTGCAATAAAGCTAAGTCCCAACTAAATTCACATGGTTTATATATGCCTCTTCCTGTACCTAGTGTTCCTTGGGAGGATATTTCAATGGAGTTTGTTTTAGGATTACCTCGAACGAAGAAGGGGAGAGATAGTGTTTTTGTTGTGGTCGATAGATTTTCTAAAATGGCACATTTTATACCTTGTCATAAGAGCGATGATGCTACAAATGTTGCTGATTTGTTTTCCAGAGAGATTGTTCGATTACATGGAGTGCCCAATACCATTGTCTCAGATCAAGATGTGAAGTTTTTGAGTCACTTTTGGCGCACCTTGTGGGCGAAATTGGGTACCAAGCTGCTGTTTTCTACTACTTGTCATCCCCAAACAGATGGACAAACTAAAGTTGTCAATCGCACGCTATCAACTATGTTGAGGGCTATCTTGAAGAAAAACTTAAAGATGTGGGAAGAATGTCTACCTCATGTAGAGTTTGCTTACAATCGATCGCTGCACTCTACCACAAAGATGAGTCCTTTTCAGGTAGTATATGGCTTTACTCCTCGTGCTCCTATTGATTTATTGCCTATTCCTATTGCTGAAAAAGTGAATTTCAATGCTAAGAAACGTGCTGAATTTGTCCTTAAATTGCATGAAACAACTAAAGAACATATAGAGCGCATGAATGCTAAGTATAAGATTGCTGGTAGTCAGGGCAGAAAGAGTTTAACCTTTGAACCGGGTGATTTAGTATGGTTGCATTTACGTAAAGAACGATTTCCTAATTTGCGAAAGTCTAAGTTGATGCCTAGAGCTGATGGTCCATTCAAGGTGTTAGCTAAGATTAATGATAATGCGTATAAGCTTGATCTGCCTGCAGAATTCGGGGTTAGCCCCACATTTAATATTGCAGATTTGAAGCCATATTTGGGAGAGAGGATGAACTTGAGTCGAGGACGACTCAAATGCAAGAAGGGAAGGATGATGAGGATATCCCTTCCATGGAAACAACTCCTTCACCACAAGGACCACTTACTCGAGCTCGTGCTCGTCAACTTAATTACCAGGTGAATTCCTTCCTAGGGTCATATATTATTGAGAATAGTCCGCTACCTAATGCAAATCATTTAATTGTGATTAGGAATCTGGGAAAGGACGAAGGAAAGGGACCAAGTTAAGCAAGAATTCAAGATGGACTCGTTCTGGAATCAGATTCGGACTGCTGCGATGGTACCAAGTTCAAACGGGCATAACTTCCTCATACGGACTCCGTTTGGGATGTTCTTGTACTTCATGGAAAGCTTATGAAGTCTACTTTCCAACGGATCTAACCTCACCTTCAAATTCCATCTGTGACGGCAACAATCATCAAAACAATCTACATTGGTTCCTGAGTCCGAGTCAAACGGGTGCTACGCCATCCCCACTTGGGCCCATGGGCCTTGTAACCCTAGGCGTGCGCGTGGGGATGCCCCTCCCTGGTCGTATCCCTATTTAAGAGCTGCCGCCTCCCTTGTTACGACTTGGATTTCATTGAGTTTAGGTTTAGCCCTTGTGCAAACTTCTGTTCTTCAGTTGTGTCGGATGACCGCCTGTCAAGACAGCTGCGTGATCCCAACATTGTGTTCGCAATACAATTTATGTTTCATTCATATTTCAATGTCAGATTGCCTACGTCCTATTCTTGCTAATTCTTCGATTGCTTGCAGGAATTGAACTTCGTGTTCAGGTTGATCTCGCCGCCAGCGGGGTCAATAACATCTTGGAGTTGGTTCAACGATTGCTAAGGCGCAAGCGACGTCGTGCGTTTGTAGTCGGATTGCCAGGGTCATCTCCACCCACCAATCGATAGTTATCAATCTCATCGAAAGATTGGGTACCACGTCTCCCATCAAGTGGTATCGGAGTCGAAATAGTTGAGGGGGGCAATAAGTACCCCGACCTCTCTAGGTCCAATCTCGAGCGGCTCTGAGCCGTATCCGAGTTGAACTCTAGGGGATCGGGTCTACTAAGTCAAATGTTGATTGAAGTTATCCGTGGTGTTGCCGAGTCCGAATGGGAGATTGACAATCTCCTTCTCTCTTAGCCTGATCTCGACCGACTCAAGACCGAGTCCGAGTCGAACACCGAAAGAAATCGTTGTCCCTAGACTCGGGCATGTTGGAGATCACCATAGCATGTCGCCGAAGATCGCTGCAGCGTTGCGTAGGCCGACTGGCACGGAGTCGGCTTGGTCCCTGGCCGATTGGATTGGATCCAAGTCGGACAAGGTAAGGTTGCCAAATTCATCGGCGATGAAGTCGAGGCTCCCAAAGCTGATTGTTTGCCCGGGGAAGAAGTTGATGCCATTGACTCTGGTGATTGGATCCATCAGGCTTGTTGAAGATGATCTCGCCAAAGCCCCTACCTGGCGCGCCAACTGTCAATATTTTACACTGGCAATAAGAATGTGGGGCTACTCATGAGACCTAAACTTGATGGATTGCAAAGGAACACGAGACGATTTATCCTGGTTCTGGCCCTCAAGGTGAGGTAATATCCTATTTCCAGCTGTTGTGTATTGCCTTTGAGGTTTCTCTGGTGAGATTTTGCTATGCCCTTAAGGGGGCAACCTGCCTCCCCTTATATACCGAGGACACAGGGTTACAAGGTAGGAATCCCAGTCAGACTCCGGCCAAGGGATTTCCTTCTAGAAATACAACATGCCTGACTAGGACTATATCCTTTCCTTGTCGTACAAGGTAATGTATGCCGAGTCCTATTGTATCACTAATTACAAGGTTTGGCCCATCCTCTGTCCAAGTGGCCTTAATGCTTCTCATGAGGTACCAAGGGCCCATGGCCTATACACCGACAATCTTGGCAATCTCCCCTTGTCCGACTCGGTTTCGACTCGATCGGATAGGACCTAGGCAGACCTAGTGCCAGTCGGCTTACTCAATACTGCAGCAATCTTCGATGACTTGCTGCAGTGATATCCAAGACCTACAAGTCTAGGGACAACTCTTTTTCCTAATGTTCAACTCGGACACGGCCCCGAGCCGGTCAAGATTGGGCTGAGGGAAGGAGAGACCATGAATTTCCCATTCAAACTGGGCAATGCCATGGAATCTTTAATCCAAGTCCGATGTGGCAGAACCAATCGTCTAGAATTCGACTCGGATACAGCTTAGAGCCGGTCAGGATCAGATCCAGGGAGGTTGGGGTTGTCATCACACCACTAAACTACTCCGAGTCTGACTCCCAGTCGGACAGGAGCTTGGGGAGCTTTTCTCCACCCCGCGAAGTAGTCATGGCATCGAAGGGATCAACCCCGGGGCAAGGTGCACGATGACTACGTGACCAACAAGAGGAGGAGGCTCGCTGACTACGTGAGCAATAGGAGGAAGACATGCGACGCTTGCAAGCCGAGTGCGATGCTTGCAACGACAATCTGCGCAAGGTTGGGCGGACTACCCAACAAGAAATCCTCCAGACCAGAGTAGGCGACCATGATGTCTTCGTTACTCCATAACAGAACGTCATGGCCGTAGCTACACTATTGGACACCCTGTAGCTGGGGCCGGATCACCAAGCTACCCCAACTATTGCAAGGATCAAAGCAATGATAACCGCTGTAGCCTATCAACAACAGCAATAGTCTGGAGATACGTTTATACCATCCAACAAAATAGCTTCAGACGCTATGACTTCATCTACTTCAGCATGACGCCGAGCGGCTGGCTCTAGCCAACACCACTCGGAGTCCCATCACATGTTACTCGGCAACCGCAATAACGATCGACGGTGGTACCATCATGATGAGTGCCGGGATAACCAGGATGCTTGGGGACCACTCGATGCCAAGAACACGAGAAAGATGAACATCGCCGGCTCGAAGACGAGCACGAGTGCTTTGGCCTCCACCATGAGCGGTTTCATCATCGATCGGAGTCGGAGCCCTCACCCGAATGAAGGAGTTCCGGCCTTCACTCACGAACTACAATAAGTTGATTGGCCATCCGGCTTCAAGCCGACTGGCATAGACAAGTACGACAGCAAGACCAACCCGGAGTCTTGGCTGACTGTGTATACCTTGCCAATCCGTGCGGCTGGAGGCGACCACAAGGCCATGGTAGACTATCTACCTCTCAGCACGAACATGGTTGACGGGGCTTCCCAGGCTGTCAATTGGCTCCTGGGGGGAAGTCCATAAACGATTTGTGGCTAACTTCCAAGGAACCTACGAGAGGACATCCTTCGAGTACAATATGTACCAATGCCATCAAAGAAAAAATGAGTCCCTCCATGACTTCATCAAGCGATTCTTCGAGAAGAGGAACTCAATACCTAAAATCAAGGACGAGGTCATCATCGCCGCCTTTCACAAAGGAGTCAAGGACACGCTGTTCATCACCAAATTCACTCGGAAGCCTCCCAATTCCATTAAAGCTTTGTTCGACATGGAAAACAAGTATGCTGACTCAGCTGACGCCGTCGCCGAAGCACTTGACGACAAAAAGGAGCCCCGATAGAAGGAGCAGAAGGATACCGACGATGCGGCCCCATCCAAGGTTGGGAACCGCAAGCGCAAGTCGGAGGACATTGTAGCAACAGTCGAGCGCAACCGACCGTGACCCCCAAGGACTGACGACTACCAAAAAGTCATGAACAGGCCATGCCCTTTCCGCCCAAAGGCAAAGCATGCGGCCAAAAACTGCTTCATGCTCAAAACGTTTGCTTTCGAACAAACATCAGCATCCGACAAGCTAGACTCGGGTGCAACCAGTGACTATCAAGATCCCCAAGTTGAGCTCAATCACATATTCAGAGGGCCATTGGCATACGAGTCCAAGCGTAAACAGAAGCTAACCGCCCAAGAAGTGAACTTGGTCTCGACTAACGCCCCCAATATCTGCACTGGTCTGAGATGGCAATTACATTCAGCTGCGTGGATCACCCTGACCGAGTAACGCATCTAGGACGTTACCCACTTGTCCTAGACCTAGTCATCAGAAGTATTAAGTTGAAGAAGGTTGCCATCGACGAAGGAAGCGCACTCAACATTCTCTTCGCCAAAACGCTCGACGAGACGAAGATACCTCGGCCTGAGTTGCGGCCGAGTGCAGCTCCCTTCCATGGGGTGTGGAGGCCATGGGCCCTAGGTACCTCATGAGAAGCATTAAGGCCACTCGAACAGAGGATGGGCCTAACCTTATAATTAGGGATACAATAGGACTCGGCATACATTACCTTGTACGACAAGGAAAAGATGTAGCCCTAGTCGGGCACGTTGTATTCCTAGAAGGAAATCGCTTGGTCAGAGTCCGACTGGGATTCCTACCTTGTAACCCTGTCCCCTCAGTATATAAGGGGAGGCAGGGTGCCCCCTCGAGGGTATATCAGAATCTCACCAGAGAAACCTCAAAGGCAATACACAATAGCCGGATGTAGGGTATTACCTCACCTCAAGGGCCTAAACCAGGATAAATCATCTAGTGTTCCTTTGCAATCCATCAAGTCTATGTCTCACAAGTAGCCCCATATTCTTAGTGCCGATGTAAAACATCGACAGTTGGCGCACCAGATAGGGGCTACGTCAAGATCACCTTCAACAAGCCTGATGGATCCCATCACCGGAGTGAACGGCATCAACTTCTTCCTCGGGAAAACAATCACCTTCGGGAGCCTCGACTTCATCACCAACGAATTCGGCAACCTTACCCTGTCCGACTCGGATCCGATCTGATCGGCTAGGGACCAAGCTGACTCCGTGTCGGTCAGCCTATGCAATGCTGCAGCAATCTTCGGCGACATGCTACGGCAATGTCCAACATGCCCGAGCCTAGGGACAACACTTTCTTTGGGTGTTTGACTCGGACTCGGTTTTGAGCTGGCCGAGATCGGGCTAAGAGAGAAGGAGATCATCAATCTCCCGTTTGGACTTAGTAACGCCGTGGATAACTTCAATCAGCATCTGACACGGCAAACCCAATCCCCTGGAGTTCGACTCGGGTACAGCTTAGAGCCGCTCGAGATTGGAACTAAGGAGGTTGGGGCCATTATTACCCCCTCAACTATTCCGACTCCGACTCTCAGTTGGACAGCACTTCAGCGAGCTTTCCTCCACCACGTGAAGTCTTCATGGCATCCAAGGGCTCAACTCCAACTCAGGAGGCACACCGCCTACGCGATTTGCAAGAAGAGGAAACCCGCCGACTACGTGAACAACAGGAAGATGACGCAAGATGCCTGCAGGCCGAGCACGATGCTCGCAACGACAATCTGCGCAAGGCTGGGCGAACTATTCAACATGAGATCCTCCAAACTAGAGTCGGCGACCATGATGTCTTCGTAACCCCACAACAGAACGTCGTGGCTGCTGCAACCCTACTGGATACACTATAGTTTGGGTCTGATCACCAGGGCACCCCGATGATAGCAAGGATTAAAGCTATGATCACCACTGTTGCATGCTAGCAGCATCAACAGTCGGGTGACACTATCATACCGTCCAACAGGGTGGCTTCTCCAACGGTGATCTCATCTGCCTCAATGTGACGCTGAGTAGCCGGCTCTAGTCAGCCACACACGGAGTCACGCCACACGTCACTCAGCAACCACAATAATGACTGGCGGCACCACCATCAAGATGATCGTCGGGATAACGGCGTTGACCTGTATCATTGCCATCAAAGGAAGAACGAGTCTCTTCGTGATTTTATCAAGAGGTTTTCAGAGAAAAGGAATTCAATCCCAAAGATCAAGGACGAGGTCGTCATCGCCACCTTTTGGAAAGGAGTCAAGGACATCCCGTTCATCGCTAAGTTCACTCGGAAGCCTCCAAGTTCTATCAAAGCTCTATTTGACATGGTGAACAAATACGCCGATTCAGCCGACGCTGTTGCTAAGGCCCTTGATGACTAAAAAGGCACCCTGACAGAAAGAGCAGAAGGACACCGATGACGCGGCCCCAACTAAGGCTGGGAACCGCAAACACAAGTCGGACGACTTCATTGTGGCAGTCAGTCGTAACCGTCTTTGACCTCCTAGAACTAAAGATTATCAGAGCGACAAGTAACATGCTTGGGGGCTCAAAAGCTCAAATGCAAGGATGGCATCCCCACTCCCAACTCATGCAATACTGAACAGCTAAGTCACTTTCTGATAAATATTTTTCCTTTATATGATATTCTCATCCAAATGGGCCAGGAGGCAACTCACTTCCCTATGGTTTGACTCAGATATGGCTTAGTGCCAGTCAGGATTAGATCTAGGTGGCTGAGATCATCAATTCCTCACTCAACCTCGCCAATACCGTAGCCGCTTACACCTAATAGTTGTACATTCTGTGCATTTTCTGTTTTTGCTATTAATGATTGCAAAAGTACTCGAGTAGCGTAAATTCTGATCCGTGAAGCTTTGCTCCATGAAAGACGAACTCAAGTCATCCAAAATGTGTGTCTAGAAAAGAGCCATGAGCCGACCCCCGACGCTAGGGGGCTATGACTAGTCGGGCAGAGTGTTTAAATGTCGGGGGTCAACTACTCGGGGAAATTAATATCAATAAGAGGAGGAACACATATTTACATCTATTGTAAAATAGATCAATTTTCTTCGGGTGATTGTTTTCTTCATCAGATGCTACTCATCTGATATGTTTATAATGCAGGGCTAGTTCCAGATACATGTAACAGGAACTCGGGGCTACGAGCCTATCTCCTACGCTCGGGGGTTGGACTAGTCTGCCATGATACACTTGGAGTGCGATGCTTCAAGAATAACTTGGAATGCTCCACAAGGGCTATTGACCGAGTACTCAAGCCAGTCGGGACTCGAATGTCACCTATACTTTGGTACACTCTATGTGAGCTAATAACCGAACTCCGGCGCCAATCGGGGCTCGGGTACCACACTGCTGAGTAGGGTACGCCCCATGAGGGTCGCTAGCCAAATCCTATGCTAATGCTAGGTTCAGGTACCTTATTTGGCCACAACTCTATTGGGTAGGGTACACCCCATGAGGGTCACTAGCTGAATTCTATGCTAATGTAAGGATCGGGTACCTTATTCAGCTACAACTCTATTGGGTAGGGTACGCCCCATGAGGGTCGCCAGCTGAATCCTATGCTAATGCGAGGTTCGGGTACCTTATTCGGCTACAATTTTGCCAGGTTGGGTATGCCCCAAGAGGGTTGCCAGCCGAATCCTGCGCTAGCGCAGCGTTCGGGTACCTATTTGGACAAAACAGGGAAATAAGCCACTACTAGATCTTTCAGTCGGAAGCAGCATTAAAACTAGAACCTACGGAGGTGCTCATTATTTTTCAAGACGACCCCAATCATTCGATTCCCACTGGAAGATGAACTTCCTAAAGATTGCAATGAAGTTGAGTAAATCAAGCAATGGAGCAAAACCTTTATCGTAATCAGAGAAGACCTATATCGTCAAAGCGCATCTGGAGTTCTTATGCATTGCGTCACACCTGAGGAGGGCAAGCAGATCCTACAATATATCCACTCGGGCATCTGTGGCAACCATGCTGCATCTAGAACATAAGTCGGAAAGGCTTGAAGACAAGGATTCCTCTAGCAGATTGCAGTTACCGACGCTGAAGTACTCGTCTTGTCCTACAAGGGACGTCAATTTTTTGTTCGGCAAACTCACCTACTGGCACAGGAGTTGCAGACTATCATATGTGCAATGCATATTGAGTATGATCTATAGATCTGGCGTCCTCAATTGCATCATTATGGGCAATGCACTCGGTTCATAGGTGGCATATTCAAAGATTTCGGCATGAAAATCTGCTATGCTTCGGTGGTACACCCCCAAAGCAACGGGCAGATTGAACAATGATTAAAATCTCCAGATTTTATAGGGCTGCGCTGGGTAGGTCAGTTTAGGCTGGCTTATACAGTAATAGGCCAAAGATATGAGTTCTTAAATAGCATGCCCTATTGGGTCACTTGCTGGTCACGTTAAAATCACGATGCAGGTGCTATTTTACACGAACCGATTAAATAATTTGATACACTTCATGCTAAGCCTACAGCCGGGTGTATACATTCGGGTATCTTGATTATTTTAAGGTATTGAGGATATATCCTTATAAGGATCGACAGCTGGTCTCCATTAAAATTGGGGATGTAGGTATCTCTCAAGTACATCTGACCACATATTGGGTTAAAATCCATGAAGTGGCACTCGGCTTATATGCTTAGCCAACAATTACCATAAGAAAAAATTATTCCAGCTGACATAATGGTGAAGAGTCTATACTGTGTAGTATACTACTCGGGAAAGACTACAAGGTTAAAGATCTTTGACTTTATGTTTAATTATTTCACAATTAAGCACAAAGTCGGGGGCTACACCTAATAGGTGCGCCTATTTGGTGCACACTATTCATATTTTTCTATGAAGCCCTTCATAGCCTCATTGCCAGCTGACATGTAGCAGAACTCAGGAGAAGAAGCACTCGGACAAAGAGTACTCGAGAGCAATGCAGTTGGGAATTCTTGACCATGGAGGATGAGCACTCGGCATCAGCCGTGACTCAACTATGAAGGTCTCAGGGGCTGCTGTGGAGGCCATGGGCCCCTAGGTACCTCATGAGAAGCTATTGGGTCACTCGGATAGAGAATGAGCCTAACCTTGTAATTAGGGATACAATAGGACTCGGCATACATAACCTTGTACGACAAGGTTAGGATATAGTCCTAGTCGGGAACGTTGTATTCCTAGAAGGAAATCCCTTGGTCAGAGTCCAATTGGGATTTCTACTCTGTAACCCTGTCCCCTGGTATATAAGGGGAGGCAGGGCGCCCCCTGAGGGCAGAAGTATGATCTCACTAGAGAAACCTCAAAGGCAATACACCACAACTGGACGTAGGGTATTACCTCATCTCTAGGGCCTAAACCAGTATAAATTGTTCGTTTTCCTTTGCAGTCCATCAAGTTTAAGTCTCATGAGTAGCCCCATATTATTATTGTCGATATAAAACATCGACAAAAACGTCCTTGGGAAATTGCACAGAGGGGCTTCGAGCCTAAGGAGATTTCCTTAATCAGAAGATGACGATACTGCTGGCGAGAGGGTCCTAGCCCTGAGCTCGATAGCTGTGAGGACTTCAAGGATCTATTCAGGGGCTGGGGCAGTAGCTTCAGCATCTGCTCCCTGGTTGGCCGGCACTGGTAACTTTGCTGTCAGGATTGCTTCAGCTTCAGTAGCTGGGGCAGCCCCTAGCTCGGCAAGTGACGTTACTGGTTCTAGCATGGCTGGGATGGGCTTGGTAGCAGGAGTTACTAGCATAGTCCCCTTGGGATCTATGTCAACTCACTTCGTACACAATATGTCAAATATCAAGACACTACCATATCATCCAAGATTCTTAGAAGATTGAAGATTTCTTACCTCTTGGAAGTCTTGAACTTCCACAGGGGAGCTCTAGAAGATGTCGGCGAGAGGCTTGATAGCCTGCTCGGCGGTGGAGAGCTGCTAGCTATCGAGCCAGTCGGCGCGGTAGTCGGCGGTGGGGATTTGGCCCTAGTCGGCTTTGTTCCTGAAGTAGCCGACTGGGGGGTCGAGGCACTCGGGGGCGCTGGCCTTGGGCTCGGCGGTGCACGCCTCAGGCTCAGCGGCGCAAGTCTTGGGCTTGGCGGCCTTTGAGCTGAATTGACAGGGTCCTTGATCTTCTGGCTCTTTGGTGCTGCACTCAGCGTGCTTTTCTTCTTCTTGCCCGGGTCTTCAATTGGCTTCTTCCCAGCCCTCTTGGGGCTGGGTTGTGTGGCAGAAGGGCTAGCTGGCCACTTCTTCGATTTTGAGGCCGGCTGATCTTGGGAGTCGTTATCAAACTCCTCACAGTCCTGTAAGTATTTCAACAATATATGTTTTACAGATTGCAGAACAAGCTAGGACAGATATCAACAAATATTCATCGCAGGTGAATAACATGCTAGCATCAATATCTTCAAAGATACCTTTGGCCGGGGCCTGCCTTGGTAGTAAGGCTTGGGAGCGCGCTCTTCGTCCTCAGTCTCCACCACCCCATTGACGAAGAAGCCGAGCAAGGTATTAGTAACCTTGTTCTTGTCAACTACATTGGGGTATTCACGACTAGGGTCAACTTTACCCTGGTAGTCCCAACCGAAGTGGCTCTTGGCCTTCAGAGGTGTGGTGCAGCGATTCAGGAAGCACCTTGCCACCTAGGGACCAGTCAGCCCTGTGCTCTTCAGGAGGTCAATCTTCTCCATCAGCTGGTATACCTGCCCCATTTCTTCATAATTTGGCACTGATGACTAGCTGGGCAGAACCGTGGGTGGACAACTAGTGAAAGGGGGCAGAGAAGGTTCGAGAATAGAACGGTCAAACCATTCTCTGTGCCAGCCCTTCAGGGAAGTCTTCAGGGGGACATTGAGATATGCTTTCTTCATCTTGTTCCTGAGTTGGAGTCCAGCCCCCCTAATGGTTTGGATTTTGTTCTTGGACGGCTGGGGCTTGATGTGGAACAAGTATCGAAAAAGATTGAAATGGGGCTTTACCCCTAGAAAAGCTTCGCACAGAGTGGCAAAGATAGAGTTGTGAAGAATAGAGTTGAGATTCAAATTCACCCACTCTATTTAGTAGAAAGACAGAAGTTGGCGAAGAAAATCTGAGGAAGGGAGGGCAAGACCATGGTCGAAAAATGAAGTGAAGACGACGGTCTCACTGGATTTGGGCGCTGGCATAGATTCCCCTTCTGCGGTGCGCCAGTGGATGTCGTCTTGTTGCTGCAGCATCAATCGCTTCTCCAACAGCTTCAACTTCACCGGACTGCAATTCGACATCGGCTAGATTCCAGCGGTCATATCAGGGATCTCAAATGGAGCTTTCGGCATTGTTGGGGGTGAGAAATTTGGGGGAATGGCATGTGGAGGATAGGAATGGATGCTGTGGAGTAGAATCTGGTGAGTCTTGAGTAGGGATGCAGGCTACAGCAAACCCTTGTGAAGCGGAAAGTGCGAAATTTGGGCGTGGAAGCTGGAAGATGAAACGATTGGCGGATTGGAGAAAAAGGGGGAATCTTTTCTCTCTCCCCGCTTTATAAGGCCTATGCTGATAAGTGGGCCTAGGTCGACTAACTCAGTACTGGGCTGTAAGATATGAGTTTCTAAAATAACATGTCCTATTGGGCCGATCGCTGGCTGTGTTAAAATCACAGTGCAGATGCTATTTTATAGAAACCGATTAAATAATTAGATATGCTTCATGAAAGCCTAATTGCAGGACACATATGTTCAGAGATCTGAATTATTTACTAGGTATTGAGGATATATCCTTAAAAGGATTAACAGCTGGTCTCCATTCAAATTGGGGATGTAGGTATCTCTCAAGTACACCTGACCACATATTGGGTTAAAATCTATGAAGTGGTACTCGGCTTACATGCTTAGCCAATAATTGCCCTGAGCAAAAATTCTTCGAACTGACATGATGCTGAAGAGTCTAATTTCTGAGTAGTATACTTCTCGGGTAAGACAAAAAGGTAAATGATTTTTGACTTTATGTTTAATTGTTTCACAATTAAGCACAAAGTCGGGGGCTACACCTAATAGGTGCGCCTATTTGGCGCACACTATTTGTCGGCGAAACAGGAATGGGGGTCCCACATTCTCTGGAGACACGTGGATTTTCCCCCACAACAGCTCCCCCAGGGCCCATTTTCTGCACAAGTGGCGGCGGGCTATTAGGAGTTATCCCGTTAAGTGCTTGGGGCCTGGGCGTCACCCGGGCCCGGAAGCGCCATCCCCGGGTGCCGCCCCTGGGCATGGGACCTGGGGTCTCGATGTCCCGTGCGCATGGAGGGCCTGATGAGCTCTCCGCCCCAGGGCACGAGGCCGGCTTGAGCGGACCAGCTCCCAACTACCCGCATTAATGGAGAAGCGATGGTGCGCCTCCCGCCTGTCTCCCGGCTAGACGTGCGTGCGCCGTCATGATGACCCCCTGTCGGCCGGTTCGCAATACAGACAGAGGGCTCCGGTTTTCCACGGCCTGGCAGAGGACAAGACGGGCCAAGCCGACACATCATCACTGTCTGGCCGCCCGCAGCTGGTGAGGGAGGCGACGTCTAGCCGCCAGCGGCTGACAAGGGAGGCGATGACCGTGACGCACTAAGCCGACGGCATCTTCACGGCCTAGCCCCCATAGCTACCGACAGCTGGGCGACGATAAGACGCGCCTCCAAGGCAGCTCAGCAGACGGCCGGAGCGCGGATGTCCATGACAAGACATAGCATACCTAAAATCTCTCTCCAGAGGCTGGGCACGGGGGACTCCCCTTTGATCGATAAAGGGAGGATCCAAGCCTACAAAAAAGGGGGCTTGAGCATTAGCAACGAAGGAGGGTTCTCGAGCAAAGGGCTGGCTACTGTTCGTCTTCCTCAGCTCCGGCCGTAGGCTGGGCTGCTCTTGTAACCCCAAAAACTACATTCGTATCGCCCACATAGCAAAACCCACAGGAGTAGGGTATTACGCCTCCGTGCGGCCCGAACCTGTCTACACCTCCTGTCTCTCTTCCACGCGGTTATCACGGTTCGGACGGTCCGGACCCGAAACAGACGGTCCGAACCTCTCTATCTCCCAGCTCGGGCCCCCGGTTCCCGAGCGCCGATCCGTCCGTTGATCCACTGGACGCCGCATCCGCCTGAGAACTACTCCCCTGGTCAAATCTCAAAGGGGGGTCTCCTGACTTCCCGCAGTCGAGGTTTCATCCTCCGACAGCTGGCGCGCCAGGTAGGGGGAGTTTTCTTTCTCAGGAAGAACGCCGGCGTCCCCGACACCGACGCACTTCATGGATGGAGGCCATCGTCCGCGGGACTCCGACGAGGAGTCCGGCGGCTACACCCCGCCGGGCAATGTTAGCCCTGTGGCAAGCCCACCACTTTCTCCCTCTTCACCTTCCTAGGGGCGCACGGCGCGTACCCGGCGGGCAAAGCGCGCCCCGCGGCGGCCTGGTAGTGCGGCCTCGGCCCCTTCCCTCGCGGAGGGGGCCGGCAAGTGCCCCGCCGGGTCTGCCACCGCCTCATCCATGAGGCGCGAACAGAGGCGCCGCCCTACGGCACGTCGTGGCCTCAACTTTCATTCAGCGACGCCGCAGGAGGCCCTCTTGGCGGCAGAAGCTCTCCTGCGCCACCCCCTGGCATTTGCCGGGGGCGGAGGCCGGGAGCGGCGGTGGATTAGTGAGATCGCCGACCTGGTAGGCACGGCCCATCGCCGGGTCACCGCCGACGGCCATGCAAGTGCTGGGACCTCCGACCGCGCAACTTCTAGCGCGAGCCGGCCTACCGCCCCGAACCAGAATGAAGCCCGGGGCACGGGCAACCTCCGTAACCGGCTGAACCGGGCGCGGGCCCACGAGGACGCCCGGGTCACAATGGAGCGCCAGCGCGAGCGGCGCACGGACGCCGCCAGGCATTCCGAGGCCCAGGCCTCCAGCTCCAATCCACTAATGGGAAACCGTCATCCATCGCCCGAGTTCGCCCAGTACGGCTGCTCGGGTTGCCTGGCGCTCTCCCCAGGCCTCCGGCAGGTGCGCTGGCCGGCTAAGTTCCGGCCCAGCTTGCCGGAGAAATACGATGGCTCCGTCGACCCCTCGGAGTTCTTACAGATTTACACCACCGCCATCCAGGCAGCTGGTGGCGACGAGAAGGTGATGGCAAATTACTTCCCCGTCGCCCTCAAGGCCCAGGCTCGCTCCTGGAGATGAACCTCCCGAGGGGTCGATCTACTCTTGGGAGAGTCTCTGCCACCAATTGTGGCAAACTTCCAGGGCACCTTCCCGCCCTGGGCCGAGGCAGACCTGCACGCCCTACGTCAGGGCAGGGACGAGGCGCTGAGGCACTTTTTGCAGCGTTTCAGCCAGGTTCGCAACACAATCCCTCACATCGCCCCCCACGCGGTTATCCACGCGTTCCGCTCGGGCGTGCGCGACCAGCGCATGCTCGAGAAGTTGGGCACCCGCAACGTCCAAATCGCGGCCGAGCTGTTCAATCTCGCCGACCACTGCGCCCGTAAGGAGGAGGCCCGGGCATGGAACAAGCCACGCCCTGAGGACCCCGACCAGGGCCCCAGATAGGGTGGCGAATCCTCGCGTTCCGCGTTGCGGCGGGACAGAAGGAAGCGCCAGAAGGGCAAGGAGGTCGTCGAGAACTTCGCTTTGGCGGCAACCGCCCGCCCCTAGGGCGATGTCACCCACCGAGACAGCAACGGCGGCAAGCGGCAGAAAGCCACTCCTGCCCCACTGCCACCAGTTGTGGGCCGGAAGTGGTGCTCCGTCCATGAGACGGATCGTCACGACCTCACCAAGTGCCGCGCCGTCCATAACTTGGCCGAGCGCACCAAGAAGTTCCAGCAGGAGCGGTAGCAAGCCAAGCCCACTCCCGAGTCGGAGCAGCCTCTCGAGTTCCAAGAACCCGAGAATGTCCTTGCCACCCTCGACGGCGGGGTGCACGCCCACTCCTCGCACCGTGGCTTCAAGGCCATGAAGCGCGAGCTCTTGGCTGTGACCCCGGGCCCCGAGAGGTCCCGGAGGCTGAAATGGTCGGGCACCCCGATCACCTTCGGCCCCACGGACCATCCGGCCCGGGTACCCGGTGAGGGGCAGCTCGCCTTGGCTGTCTCCCCCACCATATGCAATGTCAAGGTGGGCCCCGTCCTTGTCGACGGGGGCGCCGCCCTCAATATCCTTTCCCCCGAAGTCTTCGAGAAGATCCAGGCCCTGGGGACGAGTCTTGCGCCCTCGTTGCCCATCATTGGGATTACGAAGGGCCTCACTTGGCCTCTCGGCCAGGTCTCATTGCCCGTCACCTTCGGTGACCGTGGCAACTTCCGCACCAAGCGCATCGTCTTCGACGTCGCCGAGTGCAACCTTCCCTACAACGCGGTCCTCGGACGCCCCGCGTTGGTGAAGTTCATGGCGGTTACGCACTACGCGTACCTAACCATGAAGCTTCCGGGCCCCTCGGGCCCGATCTCAGTCCTTGGGTACTTGAAGGCCGCCCTCTCATGCGCCGAGCAGCGTGCGGCCGACATCGCTCCAGCGGCCCCCGACGCGGCGGGCGACGCGGGGCCCTCGCTGCTCCGCGTCCCCAAGCCACGCATCGTCGTCACCGACGCGGAGCTGGCCAAGGAGGTCATCCTCGACGATGACCGGTCCCGGACCGTCAAGATCGGCGCTTTGCTGGACAGCAAATAGGAAAGCGCGCTCATCACCTTCCTTCGGGCAAACTCCGACGTCTTTGCCTGGCAACCATCGGATATGCCCAGGGTCCCCAGGGGGGTGATTGAGCATCGCTTAGCCGTCCGTGCGGGCTCGCGCCCGGTGCGGCAGAAGGTACGACGGCAGGCCCCGGAGCGCCAAGCCTTTATCCGCGAGGAGATCGACAAGCTTCTCGTTGCCGGCTTCATCCGCGAGTCGTCCACCGGAGTGGCTGGCCAACCAGTCGTCGTCCCAAGTCCACGGAAAGCTACGCTGTGCATAGACTACACAGACCTCAATAAGGCTTGCCCAAAGATCCATTCCTCTGCCTCGCATTGACCAGATAGTCGACTCCACTGCGGGGTGCGACCTTTTGTGTTTTCTAGATGCCTACTCTGGTTATCATCAAATCCGGATGGCGGAGGAGGATGAGGGAAAAACTTCTTTCGTTACCCCTCAGGGGGCTTATTGTTATGTTTGCATGCCTTTTGGGTTAAAGAATGGTTGTTCCACTTTCCAGCGTGCTATCCGTGTAACATTTGAATCGCAGCTAGGTCCTAATATGGAGGCCTACGTCGATGATTTGGTGCTGAAGTCGCGCGACCGCGCCACTCTGCTCCACGACTTGGCCGAGACGTTCAGCAACCTTCGATGCACGAGGATGAAGCTGAACCCGGACAAGTGCGTCTTCGGGGTCCCGGCCGGCAAGCTCCTCGGGTTCCTCGTGTCCGCCGCGGCATTGAAGGCGAACCCAGAGAAGATAGCGGCGATTGACCGCATGCGCCCCCCGACGAGGCTCCGGGAGGCCCAGAAGCTAACCGGGTGCGTGGCCGCACTAGGTCGCTTCATCTCCAGGCTTGGGGAGCGTGCCCTCCCCCTATTCAAGCTTCTTAAGAAAAATCGGGCAGTTCACCTGGACGGATGAGTGGATCAAGCTTGACGAGCTCAAGAGGTACCCTGACTACACCCCGGACTGTCTCGTGGCAACCCGGCACCAGACGAGCCTTTGTTGCTCTACATCGCGGCAACCCCGCAGGTGGTGAGCGCGGCGCTCGTCGTCGAGCGCCCTTGCCAGGCAGGCGTGCAACCCGGATTCACCTCCCGGGCCAGCCCCGCGGAGCCCGAACCTGGCAATCCTCGCCAAGGCGAGCGCGAGCCGGGACGCGGCGCCCTGGGACAATCCAACGTTTTCACAGCCAGTTGGGGCGCGATTACCCGAACAGTCGTCTCAGCGCGAGGCAGGGCTGGGAAGTCATCCGATACATTCACATCCCATCCCGGGCCCCCGGGCCCCGGGAACATAACAACCACATTCCTCCCGGGGCCCCAGGGTCCCAGGTCTACCCGTTCCGTAGGCGATGAGCTTTGCTCCCTCCCGGGGGAGCTGAGCCCAGACCCCCGGCCCCTGTCGGGACGGGTCGGAAACACGCAGCAGAAGCCGGGTACTTGTCAGCGAGGTACTCGTGACGCCAATCGCGCTATCCCCAGGCAAAAGATGCTCTATGCAGTTCTCATTGCGTCTAGAAACTTCGCCACTACTCCGGCGCACAAAGTATCGTGGTCACATCCTTCCCACTCGGGCAGATATTGCATAACCGGGAGGGAACGGGCCGTGTTGCTAAGTGGGCGGTCGAGCTCGCTGAGTTTGACCTCCATTTCCAAGCGCGCCACGCCATCAAAAGCCAAGTCCTGGTGGATTTTCTAGCGGTGTGGACGCCGGGGCCCGAGCCGGATCCTGTGTTGGACGCCGGACTCCCGGCCCCCAAGCTGTCGCCCGATCTGCGCCTCCACTGGATAATGAACTTTGACGGCTCCTGCGCCAGACAGGCTTTTCGCCCCAGCGCCGGGGCCGGGGTCATCCTCGTATCTCCTGCCGGGGACGAGTTCCGCTTCGTCGTCCACCTCGACTTCGGGGCCACCAACAACATGGCCGAATACGAGGGCCTTCTCGCCGGCCTTCGGGCCGCGATCGCCCTTGGGGTGCGACGGTTGTGCGTGCAAGGCGACTCCGAGCTCGTCATCAACCAGGTATCCAGGGATACCAGACTCTGGACCCCCATGGCCGCGTATGCGGACGAAGTGCGGAGGCTCGAGTGCCGTTTTCGACGACCTCGAGGCTTCACCACGTCCTCGCAGTCGAAACCTCCCCGCCGACGAGCTCTCAAGGCTGGCTTCCTCACAGGGCGCCGTTCACTCGGGGGTTTTCAGGAAGTCTCGAGATCTCTCGGCGCGGCCCACAGGATCTTGGGACGCCCGGAGACTGGGTCCGAGCCAGACACGCGCCCCGCCCCAGAACTTGCCTTGCGGCCGATCCAGCGCGCCTTCCTGGATGCACGAAATCCGGGCATATCTTCTCCGAGCGCATCTCCCCGAGGACGATGCGGAAGCCGAAAGGATCGCTCGCTCGTCTAAGCGCTACGTCATGGCAGAAGGGGACCTCTACCGGCGTGGCGCCAACGGCATCCTGCTCAAGTGCATTCCGCGCGACTCAGGCATCGAGATCCTCGCCGACATCCATGAAGGGGAGTGTGGCAGTCACGCCGCATTTCGATCCCTAGTCGGTAAGGCTTTCCGGCAAGGATTTTATTGGCCCACGGCTTTGCAGGACGCGTTCGACCTCGTCCAGCGCTGCCGCGCGTGCCAGTTTCATGCCAAACAGAGCCACCAGCCGGCGCAAGCACTCCAGGTGATCCCCCTGTCCTGGCCCTTCGCGGTCTGGGGACTCGATATCCTCGGTCCCTTCCCCCGGGCAGTCGGGGGTTATCGCACTTGTTGTCGCCATCGACAAGTTCACGAAGTGGCCGAGGGCGTTCCCCGTAGTCGACATCGACAGCAATCAGTGCTTCAAATCATCCGGGGAATCACCAGCCGCTTCAGAGTCCCCACCGCTCATCACCGACAACGGCACGCAGTTCACGAGCGAGCTCCTTGGCGAGTACTGCTCCGACATCAAAGCATCAGGCTCTGCTTCGCCTCCCCTGCCCACCCTGCGAGCAAGGGCAGGCTGAGCGGCGCGAATGCGGAGATCCTACGGGCCTCAAACACAGGTCTATACGACCTGAAAAAGCATGGCGTCAAGTGGATCGACGAGCTCCTGGCGGTCCTGTGGGCGAATCGTACCACACCAAGCCGGGCGACGGGGGAGACCCCATTCTTCCTGGTGTACGGGGCCGAAGCCGTCCTGCCGTCAAAGCTAACCTTCGGCTCCCCCAGGTACTGCGCTACAAGCGCGACGTCAACCCGACAACATGCAACTCGAGAACCTCGACTTCCTCGAGGAACGAAGGCGGCGCGCCTCGCTCCGCGTCGCTTGTTATCAGCAGAGCCTCAAGCGCTACCACCAGCGTAAGGTTCGGGCCCGATCACTCAAGGTCGGGGACTTAGTTCTCCGCCGTGTCCTCACACGTGCCGAAAGAATAAATTTCCCATGTGGGAAGGCCCTTCCTGGTGATCGGTGCCCTCCGACCGGGCTCGGTAAGACTGGGCAAAGAAACGGGACCCCGGTTCCTAATCCCTGGAATATCGAACATCTTCGCAAATTTTATCCATAAGCGTATCCTGTAAGTTACGGGATGCTCGGGCCAGCGCCGATTTTCTTCCAATCTCGGCGCTGGCCAGGGGCCCCCATATGTATTAGCCTTCGTATATAGCTTTTTAATATCTTTCCCGGTGTCGTCCCTTTTGTCTGTTTCCATGTGTTGCGCTCCCGGCTGTCTCATCCCTTAGGGGCATAATCGGGCCGCGCCCATGCGATGGTTGGGGTTCGCGCATTATCATCAGTTCCCTACCGACGAGTAACCGTATCCCGACATGCTAGGTCCAAGGCGTTGTCGAGCTCGCGGGGACCTAAGGGTGCCCTCCGGGAGCCGCCCCGGGTCCCGGCGGCTCCGGCGCCTTGCTGGCTAGCTTCGGGTCGGTTCTTTTCGGAGGTAGGGGGTGAAATGGTTATGCGTGATCTTTTCCTCCGCACGGTCGCGACTCTGAGGATGCGTTTGGGAGATGATCGATGCCACGATTCGTAGCATGGAGTGGACAAGGGAACGAGCCAGATGCTCTCACAGTTCACTGTGTGCAGATTAGACCTTTCCCCGGCGGGCTGAAGAAGGGTGCTCGGTCAACGCCCGGTATGAGCCCGGGAACGGGAACGTCCCTTGGACCCCGGGCCCGAGGCGTTCCCGGGACTGGACCATGGGCATGGGTCGCTTGGTTAGTGCTGCCCAGTTGCTAAGGCCTGATGGTCGGGTCCTTGACTGCGCCCCGGACACTGCCGATGCCCTGTGGTCTCGGGCGACGCCCCCTGTCGGGCCAGCTTAGATCCCCGGGGCGGGCTGCGGTGCCCGGCCTGGCCAGCCACGATCCGACCACCGCCAAGGCACCGGGTGCGTCGCTGCCCGGCGACCCCGGGCACGGTCGAGCCTGTTCACGTGGCCTCGCTGCCCTCCCTAGGCCAACGGCACCTAGGGGGCCGGAGGTCCCCCGGAACCGGAAGACGGAGGGGATCGAACATACGGACTTTACTGCTCTGCGGGACCAGCGCCTAGTTCCTCGCGTCCCCCCGGACCGAGTTCCCGGGCCGGTCCCCAGGCCGAGCAACTGTTACGTTCGCTGCCCTCCGGGACCGGGCTCCCGGGGCAGGTGGTTACCCCAGGCCACGGAGGAAAGACTTAGGCGCTACGGCCGTTCACGGCCGCTAGCGCTCTAAGCCAGACGGCGCCGGGTACTCGGTGTTCCCAGGACCGAGAATCGGAAAGAAGAAAAACACCGCGACAACTACAAACACCGTGCCTCCGGGGCGCGGGCCCCGAACATAAGCAACTTCCAGTACAATAGGCAAAGGTACGAAAACGCGAACATAGTTATATACACATACGAACGTCTTTCTTTGTACAAGGTAGGTGAAGTCAAAGCGCGAGCACGTACGGAGGACCGAAGACTTCGTCGCGCAGGGGAGATCACTCATCGTCCTCGGGCAGGTCCCCGGGAGGCGTTAGAAGGGGCCCGGCCTCTTGGTCGGATTCGTCGGTCCCCGGATCTCGAGGCGCTCCCCCCGGTCGAAGAACCTGGCCACTGTAGCAGCGGTCTCGGCCACCACCTTCCGAGCCTCTTCTTCCCTTTCGGCGGGGAATCCCTCCAGCACCGGGGCCAGGGGAACTCCGTGTCCCGCGCCCGGTAGCACCCGAGGACATACTCCGCCACCCACGTCGCGAGCTCTGTTCCTTCCTTCTCCAGGACCTCATGGATTCGCCGGGGGATCAAGTCCAGCGTGTCCAGCAAGGCGCCGAGCTCCACCAGCTCCTGACCGACCCCGGTTGGCTCCCCGGACTTCCGCGGAGGTGCCCGGAGGCCGATGCACTTGAGACACCCCCGGACCTCGGAGCCGTACCGCCCCAGGCAGGCCGAGATCTCGCTGTCGAGGTCCTTCCGGAGGGTGAGGCTATTTTGCGCCAATCTCAGCCGTTTCTCCGTCCTGGCCAGCTTCTCGGCTGAGCCGGCTATGCTTCCCGATGACGGGGAGCCGCTTGACGCGGCCCGCTTGGCGGCCCGCGCGCCACGGCCTCGAAGCCGACTGCGCGTTCCCGGGAGGCCTCCATCTCCGCCTGCTGGGCCTCAGCAGCCTTCACCGCCGCCTCCCGCCGGGCCAGGGAGTTCTCTTTCTCCTCCAGAAGCGCCTCTCACGTTCCGAGAGCCTCGGCTTCGGTGTCTACGTCGGCAGCCAGCATCTTCACCTGCTCTTGCTCGCGCCGGTGGTCGGCCTCTTGCTTTTCGAGGTCTTCTTCCCAGGACACCAGCCTCTTCTCCTGGCTCAGGAGGCGGCTCATGCCGTCCTGGGCCATGGCGCTGGAAAGCTTGGCGGCCTCCTCGCTGATCACCGCGGCTGGGAGTGCGGCTACCAGAGCCGTTGCCGTTTTGGGCGATAGAGAGCAAGCTGAACCGGAAAACTTTACCACCTTCCTTAGTACACTGCCAAGATCTAGCACTTTGATCCTATAAACATCCAGCTCCCTAACCCTTATCCTAAATTAACTCTCATCTTAAGTGATCTAACATGAGACATCAAATCGATGAATCTACGATTGCTTCACTAGACGCTAGTGTACCCGTTCATTTATGATCTTGCTCCTAAATGCTTGCTGTCCAGAAAATAACACCACATGAAACTAAGCACCTGAAAGCCAGTTAGATCTCTAGCCACATAAATTTCAGAACTCTGTAGTAACACCCAAGTTCTAGGTAGTGCGATGTAAAGTGAGATCCACCAACTGAACCTACTGTTGGGTGGAACCTAGCTGTCAACCAACCTTAATACTCCAGTCACTCCCATCCTTTGTACTGAATCTAATAGTTAGCTCAATTCAACTTCCTGACTAGAACGTGGAAATCCTCTCCGCATAATTGTCGAAACCTTAGTAGCCAGTGGGATTACAAAGTCGGGTAGAAATATTGAACCTGTTTTGCTTGAAGTGGAGATAGGTTTAAATTAAGTCCCTGTAAGTAATCTAACCCCTTACCAATGAGCCTTTAGTGAGTTCCCCAACCAGCTTTTGACCGAATGTTTAGATAATCCAGCCCTTGTGAAGGAGATAAATCTAGACAACCTTGTAGGTCTATATGTCCGAGAGTAACCTCATAGTAGCCCTATTAAGGTATGTCAGTCTTGGAATCCTACCTCACCTATGTTGTTTAGGTTGATCCTCGATGATCCTTGTCCCAATTAGATAAAACTTTCAAAAGGATGCCATAAAGTCCACTTTTACCAGACGTTTCGACCACAGAGACCAACTTAGTGCAAAATATAGTAAGCTCACTAGCAAATCAACTGCTCTCTTCATTACCGGTGAAGTTGTGTTGATAATAAGGAGGAAAAAGGGAATCTCAATCATGTAACCGTAGGTAGCTTTCCATAGATCAGTAGTAAACATAACAACATGACCAAACAAAGACTGAGAATGGACTCCAACTCTGTCCCTGTCACCCTCAAACTCCTATAGAGAATATCGTACGTAAAACCTCACCTAGAAGCCTCAAAGTCTCCAGCCTGTCGAAATCTCGGGGACGAGATTCTTTTTAGGGGGGAAGAGCTGTCACAGCCCCAAAATCTAAATTAAGGTAATTAGTGTTAAGCCCTAGCTAATCCTTTGCCTTGTGCTAGTTGTTACTTTCCAAGTTCTGTATATCTAAAAATCCTAGAAAAATTCCTAAACATGTCAGGCGATGTGAGTAAGCCCCTGTAAAAATTTCATAATTTTATCCCTTCAATAAATACTTCAACCAAGTCCCTCAAGTCAGCAAGACTAGGAAGCTAGCTGAAATAAATTGGTTCACTTCTGAAATTCACCAAATGAAAATGAAGACTAATTAGACAGAGCCCTTTTGCCAAAGTGTGTGCCAACATGAACCCTATCATCAGGAATTTTGGATTAATTTATCTCCCAAAGAAAACACATAAAATGATAAGATCAAAGCACTGGAGAAACAAGTGAAACTGCAGCAAAACTGGATCAGTGTGCCTATTTTGCTTTTTCACCAGAGATGAACCAGACCTCTTCTAACCACGAATTTTGGTCAGCAGGTTACACACATCTTTCTCTACCTCCAGTATTTTTCCCATAATTTATATCCCTTATTAACCTGCTGAAATCACAGATGCAAGACAGCTGTCCATACAGCTCACAACACTTAGTCTCTAGAGATTTCTCCTCTCTCAAGTCACTGACCAGTGGGACCCACAAGACCTGGCCCACTTGGCAGCCTCACCATAGCATGTGACAGTGTGTTTCACCAACATTCCTACCCTTACTCCTCCCTCTTCCCTAGGAATTCACTTCCTGGACCCACCAGTCATAGAGTGAAGCTAGCCACAAGTGTGTAGAACACTGTTTCCTGACATGTGGGACCCACCTTGACCACTGTAGCAGTGGAGACGACTCAGCATTGCATGGCAGACGTGTCTTCCTCTCGTTCTCCTCTCCCACAGCACACACAGAGTGACCTAGATGAGCTCCACCATGGGAAACCTCAGCCATTTCGCCTCAGAACACGCCAGCCATCTCTCCTCCCTTTCCTCTTCACGTCCTCACCGAGAACACCGATGGAGACCGCAAGGATCACCTCCGGCAACCCCTTTCTCTCCTCTGCCGAGAGTGTTCGACCGAGCCTGAGTGGGATCCGGTGAGATCCATCCATTCTTGACCACGGGAACGTGATCTCCACGTTTTAATAGTTCCATTTTTGTTCTTGGCTGCCCTAGGACCGCCGGTCGAGGCGGCCGTGTTTCGCTCTCTGCTCTGCAGCGCCGCCGCCAGGACATCACGGTCGTTCCGGCCGATACAGTACACCGCTGATACAGTAACTCTGCTGCTCGTCTATCCATTTTTAGAGTACTTGTGATGTTTATCAATTGCTTGCGATGAAAGTGTGAGGCTAGTCGCTTTCCTGGGGACTAGCTGAACATGAGTATGAGTTGTGTATAATTGAGATGGTTGGGGGATAGCTGTTATGGTTCGAGTCCTCTGGGGTACGTATCGTGTTTGGTCGCCACCATCGAGTGGTTTGACGGGCGTATGACGGGGAGGACTGGCAAGCTATCCTTATGATTATCTCTTTTGTCCACTACTCGGCATTTTGGATTTGTATTGTGAGTGGGTAAAGATTATGGCAAGTCTGCGATGAGGATGGATGGTTACCGCATTTATTCGGGTTTTATTTGAGACCCCATCCATCTAGATAGTTCGCGTTGCCGTAATAGTTACTCTTCATAATGCACTTCCGGGGTGCCCACACCCGCGGTTACTGCAAAGCGGCGTCACGCCGTCCGGGAGCGCACGGTCCGCCGCGCCGACGCCATTAGCAGACCCATCGCCGCCTTGCTCAGGTTGTCGGGGTGGGTCCTGGTGATGTCCTTGGACCCGGTATATAGCCAACAGGCCCGGGACCTCCTGTTGAGCGGCGCCAGTCGCCGGCTGAGGAAATCGCCGATGACCATATACGCATTCAACCCAGCCGTCACCAGGCTAGCGATGCACGCCAACACTGGCGCTGACCGTACGTCTTCCGGCGGCGACTCGGTCCAGCTCTTCACCTTCTGGGCCGCCTCGGTCGGGAGCCGGAGCCGGTCGTTGGCGTCGACGCCGACGTAGACCCAGTTCTGGCGCCACAAATCCCATTTGTTTTTCAGCGCCATCGGGATAAACTCGACGCTAGGGCGGCTGTGGAAGTATACACAACCTACCCGCTCCGGTAGGTCGGTGGCCTTGTTCTTCGGCGCGCTCTTCATGGTGAAGTAGCGCCGGAAAAGGTCCACCGAAGGCATGATGCCTACAAACATCTCGCACAAGTGCATGAAAACCCCCAACACCATCACGGCATTGGGGGTCAAATGCAGCATCTGCACCTGATACGTCTCCAGCACCTGGAAGAAGAAGTCAGAGAATGGCGGGACTAACCCACCGACTGCGTAATCAACGAAGTACACTGCTTCATTGGGCCCCTTCGGCGTCGGCTTCGACTCGCCGGGGCGCACCTCGGTCGCCGCCCTCCATCGTGTAGCGGCCGGCATCATCCTCTTCACCCGCTCCGCCCTGGTGTCATCATCCACGCGCGACGGCGGGATCGCCCCGCCGTCCAGTGGCCTTACCCCGCGACCGGCACGTGGCATCGCGAATGCAGCGGCGAGAGTGGTTGAAGGGAGAAGAAAGCGAAAAGAAGTGCGTGCGAACGGGGGACCTGGGCTCTGGACGCAAAGAGCAACAGGAGCGGCGGCGGTTCTAACTGGGCGATGGGGGAAGCTAGTCGCTGCCCGCTGTTGCTTATAGCCTTGGAGTACCCATGGAGCGCCGCTTCAAGTCCACCATTACGGCCCTCGATTGGCGGGCCGAAAGTGGAGACTCCCCTCTCGCCTCGTCCCATCCCGGTTATGGCAGCCTCGTTTCGTTTCCTGCTAAACCCGGTGGACCCCGCGTCTTTTCGTTTCCCCAAGACATGGTCCTGTTCCTGCCCGGATTAAGTCCCGGTCGAGCAACAGGCCCAGGGGCCACTGTCGGCGAAACAGGAATGGGGGTCCCACATTCTCTGGAGACACGTGGATTTTCCCCCACAACAGCTCCCCCAGGGCCCATTTTCTGCACAAGTGGCGGCGAGCTATTAGGAGTTATCCCGTTAAGTGCTTGGGGCCTGGGCGTCGCCCGGGCCCGGAAGCGCCATCCCCAGGTGCCGCCGCCGGGCACGGGACCCGGGGTCTCGATGTCCCGTGCGCGCAGAGGGCCTGATGAGCTCTCCACCCCGGGGCACGAGGCCGGCTTGAGTGGACCAACTCCCAACTACCCGCATTAATGGAGAAGCGACGGTGCGCCTCTCGCCTGTCTCCCGGCTGGATGTGCGTGCGCCGTCATGATGACCCCCTGTCAGCCGGTTCGCAATACAGACAGAGGGCTACGGTTTTCCACGGCCTGGCAGAGGACGAAACGGGCCAAGCCGACAGCATCGTCACTGTCTGGCCGCCCACAGCTGGTGAGGGAGGCGACGTCTAGCCGCCCGCGGCTGACAAGGGAGGCGACGACCGTGACGCGCTAAGCCGACGGCATCTTCACAGCCTAGCCCCCGTAGCTACCGACAGCTGGGCGACGATAAGATGCGCCTCCATGGCGGCTCAGTAGACGGCCGGAGCGCGGATGTCCATGACAAGACATAGCATACCTAAAATCTCTCTCCAGAGGCTGGGCACGGGGGACTCCCCTTTGATCGATAAAGGGAGGATCCAAGCCTACAAAAAAGGGGGCTTGAGCATTAGCAACGAAGGAGGGTTCTCGAGCAAAGGGCTGGCTACTGTTTGTCTTCCTCAGCTCCGGCCGTAGGCTGGGCTGCTCTTGTAACCCCAAAAACTACATTCATATCGCCCACATAGCAAAACCCACAGGAGTAGGGTATTACGCCTCCGTGCGGCCCGAACCTGTCTACGCCTCCTATCTCTCTTCCGCGCGGTTATCACGGTTCGGACGGTCTGGACCCGAAACGGACGGTCCGAACCTCTCTATCTCCCAGCTCGGGCCCCCGGTTCCCGAGCGCCGATCCGTCCGTTGATCCATTGGACGCCGCATCCGCCTGAGAACTACTCCCCTGGTCGAATCTCAAAGGGGGGTCTCCTGACTTCCCGCAGTTGAGGTTTCATCCTCCGACACTATTCATGTTTTTCTACGAAGCCCTTCATAGCCTCGTTGCCAGCCGATATGAAGCAGGACTTGGAGAAGGAGCACTCAGACGATGAATACTCGGGAGCAAATCACTTGGGAAGCCTTCACCAAGCAGGATGAGCACTCGGCATCAGCTGTGATTCAACTATGAAAGTCTCAGGGGCTACTGTGGAGACCATGGGCTCCGGGTACCTCATGAGAAGCATTAAGGACACTCGGACAAAGGATGGGCCTATCCTTGTAATTAGGGATACAATAGGACTCAGCATACATTACCTTGTACGACAAGGAAAAGATGTAGCCCTAGTTGAGCACATTGTATTCCTAGAAGGAAATCCCTTGGTCGGAGTCTGACTAGGATTCCTACCTTGTAACCCTGTCTCCTCAGTATATAAGGGGAGGTAGGGTGCCCCCTCGAGGGTATATTAGAATCTCACCAGAGAAACATCAATAACTGGAAGTAGGGTATTACCTCACCTCGAGGGCCTGAACCAGGATAAATCGTCTCGTGTTCCTTTACAATCCATCAAATTTAGGTCTCACAAGTAGCCCCACATTCTTATTGCCGGTGTAAAACATCGACATAGGGTAATCCCCGATCTTTGTTCAACTCCACTTGGACAGATCACTCTGCCAGTAACCTTCGGCATGCGGGAAAACTTTCGCATAGAGAACATCTGTTTCGAGGTCACCGACTTTGAGACCATCTACCATGCCAAACTCGATCGACTTGCACTCGCCAAGTTCATGGTGGTTCCTCACTATACTTACATGATGCTCAAGATACCAAGACCAGCAGGAGTCCTCTCTCTACGCAGTGATGTCTAGCAAGCCTTCACTTGCGACAATGCGAGCTGCGAGCTGGCCCAGTCTCATGAAGCAGCAGTCGAACGAAACAATATCCAACTAGCTGCAACAACTTCGAAGGAGGATGACCAAGTCCCTATGAAAAAGGCAGCCAAGTCGGGAATTTCAGTGGATTCAGAAACAAAGAAGATCCCCCTGAACCCTTCCAACCATACCAAGACTGCGCTAGTCAGGGCCAAACTCTACCCCAAAAAGGAAGATGAGCTCATCACCTTCCTCTAGGCGAACAGGGACATATTTTCTTGGAAGGTTTCCGACATGCCTGGTGTACCAAGAGAGGTGATTGAGCATTCTCTAAACATCAAACCGGACGCCAAACTAGTCAAACAACGACTACGGCACTTTGCACAAGACTGCAAAAATGCTATCCACAAGGAGATAACCAAGCTCCTATGTAACACCCTAAATTTATCCCCATATAAAAATAATTGTGAAAAAGGAATTTTAGAAATTAAATTAAAAGCCTCAATGAGTGAAAATAATAAAAACAACGGAAAATCTATAGCAAAATAGGCTTGGAAATAATTTTATAAAATTCTTTGCTTAATCATCTATTTTCTAGAATTTTCTGGGATTTATTTGATTAAGGGAAGTATTTTTGGTGAATTAAATAGTGCCCATAGCATTAAAATAAAAGAAAAAGAAAATAAAAACCCTTCCCTATGCACTGGGCCGAATCCAGCCCATTACTGTGCACTTAATGCCCCCCTCACACGTGCGGCCCACAGCCTGCGGCCATCGCTTTGCCCAAGTCTCACCGACAGGTGGGCCCCACTTGTTAACTTCGTCGTCAACCTCTCGCCGGGGAAGTCTTGTTCATCCCCGAGCGCTGGCACCACAATCCCGCGGATTTCGCTCGCGTCGGTTGGCCTCGGATCAAATTGGTTGAGGGCAAATGGAGCCCCGGTCCTCCTCTACCTTATCCCCAAGGAAACCAGAGTCCTATCACCGTCAATGGAGGAGACCCAAAGCTTCTTGACTCGGATTTTATCCCTAATTCACCTCCGCCACGTATCTCGCCGAACCTGAGCCGGACTCGCCATCTTGCCGCTACAAATAGCAAGCCCTAGACCCTTGGGAGCTATCCCATGCACAAGGTTGAGTCCTAGCAAGCCCTAGCCGCCTTCCCGCATCCCGAGCTCGCTCCGCCGCTGCCGCCGAGCCTCGGTCGCATGTCGTCGCCACTTCAGTCACCGTTAGAACTCGCCGTTGCCTCTGTGAGCTTCATCAGAGCCCAAGGAATCTTAGCCACTGCCTCTAGACCGCCAGAGATCACCGGAGCACCATTGCCAACGGGAACCCAAAGACTGCCACCGCTTGGAGCTCACCGCTGGCACCTCTCATCGCCATTCATCGCCCGTCTACCCACGGTGAGAACCGCCATGATCTCCTCTACCTATTCCCTTCCTCGCCGCGCGCCACCGTGTCGCTGATTGCTGGCAACCATTGGTCCCCGTGCCACCGCCGTCGCCGTCGTTGCTGTGCTGACTTGGCCGCTGACGTGGATGCTGCATCAGATGCCAGCTCAGCCATGGATTGCTGGATTGGATCTAATCTGAGCCGTCGATTGCCCAATCTAATCTCAACCGTCAGATCTTCCCGGTTAGATCTCGGCTTTAGATCATTAGATCAAACCTCAGCCGTCCGATCAAAGTTAGATTAAGTCTTAGCCCTCCGATCTATCTTAAACCATGGATAAATCTCCGCTGTCCGATCCAATCCCATAAAATCTTAACTGTCGTTCCTCCTGTGAACCTCGGTGGACTCGGTCCGCTGTGGACCAGAACCCCTCCCTCTCGTTGCTAGTGGGCCCCACCGGTCAGCCGAGAGCTCTCTCTCTGATAACGTCATAAAGCCTTTTCTATAATTAAATTAATTCCTAAATGACACAATAAATCAGTTTAATTCTTTTAATAGGCTTTTAAAAGGTTAAACTTCTAAAATTCATAACTAATTCATCCGAACTCCATTTGGGGTGAATCAACTTGCAAAATTCTTTAAAAATCAAGATCTACCCATTAAAAATATAATATTGTACTGTTCATGTGTGTTGATATACTTTTTTGCTCATTTTTGTTTATTACCTTTAGCCACCGGCGTTCAGGAAGAGACAGTTTCTTGAGGAGAATTCCGAGGCTTGTGAGGTGCAGCAAGGCAAGTCACACAGATTCCTCAATACCTTTGAGCATATTGTTCCTGTGTTTAAAGCTATATTTCCTTTCAACTCTGCATTTATTTTGGAATGTCATCGGTAAAGGGAAACCCTGATCCTTGTTTATGGCCTCTTTGACTTGATTACTAGATATTGTACCTATGGGATAAATGTGACTAGCTAGCTTTATTTATTGGTTAGCTAGATTACCCCTAGGACTTTGCTTAGCCATGCTTAGTAAACTATAGAGTAACTTCTGGGCTGTAACATTAACTTTGATTATAATAATTAGTTCACATGAAATGATGATTTCATTTACGACGGTGGTCGTACAAGGATAACTTAATGGTCCACTAAAACTTGATTAAAAGGTCGGTTGCGAGCACTAGGGTTGTGAATGTTGCTAGTGGTGCTCGTGACAGTTAAGGACCGGTTCACGGACAACTTGTTGCAAAGCAATACCCATGCTAACCACAAGCCAGAATGGGTAATGGCGGGATCTAAAGTGTAGTTTGTTCAACCGGAGGCCCCACGGTGTGTTGTGGCTGTGTCAATAAGTCCATGTCTTGGACATTGGATCGTTTCCCTGTTGGGGGCTTGATCAACTCCTGCCGAAAACTGGTGGTTCAACAGGTGGCACTCTTGTTGTGCGGGTTACATGGAGGGTCTTGTCACAATTCCTTTCCGAGATACCGTGGTGGTATTAAGGCACACAGTGGGGTTGTGTCTTGTGGGTAAATTGGTACACCTCTGGCCAGAGTAAAACTATTCGAATAGCCGTGCCCACGGTTAAGGGCGGTCCTAGCAATGTTTTCTGTGATTAGTCCCACTTTACCTAAACTTGACTGTTAAATGGTGGAATATGTTTCGCTCCAGGTTGGAGTGGTTGGGCCTATACTGTTTTGGTGAGCGGTATAGTGTTGATCAATATTGCTTAATAACTAATGCTTTATTACCCTCTTAAATGTTTTATTAAATGCTTTTATGCAAATTGAGCCATATTATGCCATTCTTTGTTATCCTGTGCACTTGCATATTTGCTATGTGGCTTGCGGAGTATTTCATGTACTCACCTTGCAATCAACAATCATCATTCAGAAGAGTATTTTAGCGAGGAGGACTACTTGGAGGATTAAGCGGGAGTCCTAGTCAAGTTCGTGGAGAGGGTTTCGTCACGCTATCTTAGTTATTTACCGCTGTTAGAAATTTATCTTTTTGTGAGGTACCATTCGCCTCTATAATAAATATTTCCGATATGTAAACAATTACTTTGATTATCAACTATGTCAGGTGTGCCTCGGTTGACTCCTGGACAAGGATTTACACACAATAAAACTCCAGAATTTTGGATGGAAATTCTGGGCGTGAAATCCTAGCAGCCTGGTTCACCAAGGAGGTCTACCACCCGAATTGACTAGCAAACCTAGGCCTAGTCTGGAAGAAGAATGGTAAATGGCGCATGTGCATTGACTATACCAACTTAAACAAGGCGTGTCCCAAAGATCCATTCGGTCTACCAAGGATAGATCAGGTGGTCGATTTAACTACGGGATGCGACTTACTTAGCTTTCTCGACTGCTATTCAGGATACCATCAAATAAGCCTAAAGAGGAGGAATGCCTGAAGACTTCTTTTTTTACGCCATTCGGGGTATACTGCTATGTCACTATGCTGTTCGGGTTAAAAAACGCTGGCGCAACATATCAATGTGCCATCCAGCGGTGTTGTCACACTCAACTCGGGTGCAATGTGGAGGAATATGTCGATGATGTGGTGATCCAAACCAAAGTCTTTGAAGAAACTTTTCAAAGCCTTCAAAGATTCATGATGAAGCTAAACCCAGAAAAGTGCTTCTTCGGAGTACCTTTGGGAAAGCTACTTGGTTTCATTGTTTCATAACGTGGCATCAAGAAAAATCCAGAGAAAATTAACGCAATCATGAACATGGCTCTCCCAACTAGCCAGAAGGATGTACAGAAGCTGACTGGCTGCATGGAGGCACTTAGCCGATTCGTTTCCCGACTCGGTGAATGGGGCATGCCTTTTTTAAATTACTGAAGAAGGTTGACAATTTTCAATGGACGCAAGAAGCCCAACAAACCTTCGAAGACTTCAAGAAGTTCCTTACATCACCACCCGTGTTGGCGTCACCAATACCCCAGGAACCACTTATGTTGTTGTTAACGCCAAAATTTGGCACGATTCATATCGGGCTTGGTTAAAGGAAAAAGATTGGGTCAGCCAATGGAAGTTCATCTGGAAGAGACCAAGTTTGGAAAGGAATCATGAAGACCACGGCATGGCAGTTAATTACCTTATCTATTTAGGTAGTTTTAATACTTTTTAGATAAACCTGATCTCGTGTCCGATCAGGGCTTGTAATTTTCCTTTTCTAGATAGGAAACTCCTATTTCGTGTTCGATCAGGACTATAGCAAACTCAGGGTATAAATACGTATGCCCGGAGACCTTGTAAACTATCTCAACGATCAATACAATTCGGCGCATCGCCACCCTTTTCGACGGGTTCTTGCTTCTCGAGTCGGGCTGCATCGGTTAGGTCCAAACTCTTGCGAGAGGGTAAGACTCGTCACCCCTTACCCAGGTGTATCTATTCTGTCTACGGCTGCATCAGTTAAGTTTGATCTCTTAGGCCGGGTAGATATATCACATCACGCATGCATAGTTTTATCGGCTTACTGGGTGTAGTTTATCATCAGTTTGTGCTGCATCGGTTCGGTCCGACCTACTAAACTGCCTGATAAGTTATTCCTGCTAGGTTGATATATTTTGTGCAAGCGTCTTATCGGAATGCATAGCCGATAAGTTATCATATTTTACATCATAGTTGCATTAGATCTATCGGCTCATTGAGGTTCTTTTATTATTATCAATCTGTGCTGCATCAGTTAAGTTTGAACTACTAGATTGATAATAATAGATTTGTCCTTGATAAGCCGATGGGTGTTTATGCGATGTTTTATCGGAGCGTCTAGCCGGTAAGTTATCTTTTAAAGCCAACTATACTTATTTATTATTCTGCCTATTTTATCATCGGCTTCAAGCCGATGTCCAAGTGTTTCTGTTTTTTGGCAGTCGGCTGGATTACTTGCTTATATCAGTATCGGCTTCTAACCGATGCACGGTTGGGTTATTGCTGCTTTATATCATCAACCTCTAGCCGATGCATATCTTCTGTTTATCATTGACTGATCTAATGTTTGCTGATACTACTATCGGCTTCTTAGCCGATATACAAGTCCTACTGGTAGTCAGGCAGTCGGCACGAGGGAAGCTAGCGAGTTCTCGATCTTTATATCATTATCGGCTCCTAGCCGATATACAAGCGCCATCGGCAACCGACCGAGGGCCCGGGCGCGGGCACGAGCAAGGACCCGGGCACGGACAACTAGGACCCGGGTGTGGGCACCCCGGAAGTGCATTATGAAGAATAACTATTACGGCAACGCGAACTATCTAGATGGATGGGGTCTCGAATAAAACCCGAATAAATGCGGTAACCATCCATCCTCATCACAGACTTGCCATAATCTTTACCCACTCACAATACAAATCCAAAAATGCCGAGAAGTGTACAAAAGAGATAATCATAAGGATAGCTTGCCAGTCCTCCCCGTCATACGCCCGTCAAACCACTCGATGGTGGCAACCAAACACGATACGTACCCCAGAGGACTCGAACCACAATAGCTATCCCCCAACCATCTCAATTATACACAACTCATACTCATGTTCAGCTAGTCCCTAGGAAAGCGACTAGCCTCACACTTTCATCGCAAGCAATTGATAAACATCACAAGTACTCTAAAAATGGATAGACGAGCAGCAGAGTTACAACTATTACATAGAGGGTTCACACCCTAATTCATCACAAAGTGACACAAAAGATTTGCAGCGGAATATAAACACAAAAGACAAGAACCAGTGGTGCCAAAACCCATACCACAGGGCAACCGACTGGGGATAGAACTTAACTACAACTACACATTATCCTCGCCACCCTCGGCGGGATAACAGTAGATCACACCATCTTCGTCGGTAACCTCACCTGAAAAGATGCAACGTGAGTACGAATGGTACTCCGCAAGACTTACACAATAATAATAGTACAAAGGAAGCATGCTGGTTTCTACATCAAGGAAGAAGGCTATATTGACTTGATTTTGCACAAAGCTGATTTTATTGAGCAATTAATACTTGAAACTATAAGCATTTGTGAAATAACTCAATCTGAAATTTTAAGACAGCAAGCATATGGTTCTGAAAATGGAACATAAATGAGCATAAACCATGCTTTAAGCATCATCCATGGGCCACCCTTGCCCAAACAATTGTGCTACACTAGCACACCATTTTTCATGACTAAAGCCAAGTCATATTTAACATTAAAAATCCCTTATATAAACCCATCCATCCATGACTATCCTAAGTCATGGTATAACCACATAACCCAAGTTGGATGCTAACATGACTAACTAACACATCAAGCGTTCGTCCTGTGACCGTGGACACGGCTATTCGAATAGTTCTTACTCTGATCAGAGGTGTACATCTTTACCCACACGATGTGATAGAAGCCCAATGGCTACACTCTAGTTTGATACGTACATATCTGTACCCACACTCTACACATTGAGTGCGGACTAGAGGTCACAACAAAACCTTTTGCACGCTTAGCCCCAACCACCTAAACCACGTCTGGGCCCCCGACGACTTAGTCGTGCATGTGTGATGACTAAGGCGGGCTCATCGTCGTGAGAGGCACCTCCGGCCACAGCCAGGAGCGCTCGAGGTCCTCCAACGGAAATCCCTCCTCACGACTGACGGACGGGCGTAGATGGCCACAGCCTCCCGTGCTACTGAGTTAAGCCGTCCCACTCCCGGCGTGTGGAAGTACGTAAGGTGCTTGAATAGACGTCAACATGTTCGGTCCTTAACGACCCAGACGGAGCTACGTGCATCGGGGAAACACCATCCCTTCATCGCCCTATCATCCGTCCAAGTCAACATATTTTCAATTATTATTCAGAGGTTATTCTTGTCAGATTTTAACCCATCCATTCGTATTAAACTAGTTTTATACCGATAGCTCCATCTATCGGAATTTTCTAAGTCTAGAAATAAGCATGGCTAAGCATTCGGTAAAATAAAAGTATCCCAAAGTCCTTAACCAAGGGTGACAATGTATAAACATGGCATCAATAACCAAGGAATGGAAATGCATACAATTGGGTAATATTGACTCTACCCGTTTTCCCATTTTAAATAGACTGAAGCATGCATATAGATATTGTTTTCACAAACAAATCAATTTATTGAAAACATAGGTTCAATATGCTTAGACGCTTGCCTTGCTGCAGCGATAGGTCACTCTCAAGCTCTGGGTTAATCTCCACGTACTCCGTATCCTCAGAATCTATCGATAAGAAGCAATATGCAAATAAGAAGCAATTAAACATGTCTATGCAACATGATCAATTAATTATGAGATAAATACAGTAGGTATGGCATGTCCTAACAAGATTTTAGGAGAAAGAACCAAGTCATTTGCATCCCTGGATTGGGAGATACAAAAATGACAAGGTGGAAGGGCTGAAAACGGCAAAAGCCGAAACTATAGGAAAACCCTAAGTGGAAAAATGTATATTTGCGTTCTTTGGTAGAATTTTATGAGTGTGAACATTTTGATGTGAAAATACATATCTTCCTGGTTCCGACAAAATTTGGTTCACTGAAATTCGATTTAAAACGATTTAGATATGAATTTTACAAGTTTAACAAAAAGAAAGGTTAGAAAATACTTTGGGCCTAAATTGAGAGGTAGTTTTGTCAAATGAAAATTATTCACAGCAAAGATTACAATTTTCTGAGTTAAACAAAAGTGGTTTCACATTTTTGGCAATTAGGATGAATTTTCTAGAAATTTATAAACTTCCAGGTTATAAAGAGATATATAAAAAAAGTATTTCCATTTTTAGAGAAAAATCCTACACAGAAGTTCCCACTTTTTATGTTACAAAATTAAAGAGCACATTTTTATGAATCTATAGAAATTTGGTTCACCTAAGAAAGAGTCATAATGGATTTTATAGAAATATTTCAAGTTCTTAAGCACAAAACAAGTTATTATTGCTTTTTATTATTTTATAGATATTTCCTGTACAGAAGTGGTAATATTTTATTTGACAGTATTAAAGTTCACAAATTTACAGAATGAGCAAAATTGGTTTCACTCAAAAATGAGTTAAAATGACCAAGATATGAATTTACAAAGTTTAAACATTTTCTTTTCTTTTCTTATTTCTCTCTTTCTCTCTTACAGGTGGGGCCTGACCGACATAGAGACAAAGCAGAGCAGGGCGCGGGAGCAGGGCGCAAGAGCAGTTCGCGATGTGAGACCAAGGAAGCGGACCGTCCGGACTGGGAGGGGATGGTCCGGCGTGGCGAAACAGAGGAGGTTAGCTTCTCGGCGGCGGCGACGGCGATGGCGGCGTCGGCTGTAGTCGGGCCCAAGATAGAAAAGGTAGAGAAGTTCACGGTGGAGCTAAGGGTGGTATTCTTGACACCTCGGGTGACCGGAATCTCGCCGGCGGCGATCTCCAGCGGCGGCTCTTTTCGGGTCGACAGGGGAAAACTTTCTACAAGCTCAAGCTGGCCATATTAATGCATGCATATGCGTCTACCAAGTATCTGGGTTCTCACCGTGAGGTTTGACGAGGCCGGCGAGGTCTTGTCAGCGGTGGCGGTGCACCGGTTGGTTCGGCGGTGGCAGAAATCCTCTGGACGACGGCGGCAGCTCTTTCTTCAGTCGGCCTGCGGCTAGGACACGGTGTCAACCAGGTTACAGACTTCCTGAGGACGGCTACGGTGCAAAGAATTGAAGCGAGGCTCACCACAGAGGACGAATCGGCGGTAGCAGAGCTCGGCCAGAGTTGGGAAGATGGAGGCCGATCTCAGTGCTCAGGGCTTCACGACTCGATTCCTTCGGGTAGTGGGCTTCTGGAGGCGAGGCGACGTTGTTGGCGCAAGGGCTCGGTCAGACTCGCTCCAAGGCGGCCGGAACGGCGAGATGACACTGGCGGCGGCGCTGCAGAGCAGAAAGCGAAGCACGGCGGCTTCGGCCGGTGATCCTAGGGCAACCAAGTGTAAAAATGGAATGGTTAGGAGTGGTGGATCGTGTTCTGGTGGTTGGGAAAGGATGGAGCTCACCGGAGTAAGCACGGGCTCAATCGAACAGCTTCGGCAGTGAGGGAAAATGGCTCTGTCTCCGGTGATCTTTGTGGATACTGTCGTTTTCTCTGGTGGGAGCGTGAAGAGGATGAGGAGGAGGTTCTGCTGGCAAGATTAGAGGCGAAATGGTTGAGGTCTCCAAGGATGAACTCATCTCTATGCCTGTGTGTGCTGTGAGGAAGAGGAAGGATGAGCTGCTGACACGTTGACATGCAACTGCTGAGGTACTCCCCTGCTACAGTGTTCAGAATGGGTCCCACATGTCAGGAAACAATGTTCTACACATTTTTAGCTAGACTTACACTATGGCTTGTGGGTCCAAGGAGTGATGGTCTAGGATGAGTGGAGGAGTATGGGTGAATTTCCTGGTGAAACACACTGTCACATGCTGTGCTATGGCTGACAAGTGGGCCAGGTCTTGTGGGTCCCACTGGTCAGTGACTTGAGAGAGGAGAAATCTCCAGAAACTAAGTCTTGCTAGCTGTCAAGCAGGCAGTCTTTGCATTACTGTTTCACTAGGTTAATGAGGAGCATAATTCATGGGAAAATTACTAGAGGTAGAGAAAGATGTGTTCAAACTGCTGACCGAATTTCGTGGTTAGAAGTGGTCTGGTTTGCCTTTGGTGAAAATGCAAAGTAGGCACACAGACCCAGTTTTTCTGCAGTGTGGTTTATGTCCCTAGGGCTTTGCTCCTATTAGTTCATGTGACTACTTTGGGAATTAAATTAAACCAAAATTCCTGATTGTAGGGTTCATGGTGTCACCCACTTTGGCAAAAGTGCTCTGTCTAATTAGTCTTCATGTTCATGTGGTAAATTTTAGAAATAGACCAATTTATTTCAGCTAGCTTCCTAGCTTTGCTGATTTGAGGGATTTGGTTGAACTATTAATTGAAGTGATAAAATTATGTAAAATTTACAGTGGGTTGATTTGGTGAGATAGTGCTTACAGGAATTTTTCCATGATTTTATGTGCAACCAAACATCCTTAGAAAATCCTTAGACTATACAAATGCATATGTCGAAGAGAAGGACACAGGCTGAAGCTTGTTTGGAATTTTTAAGGGATCTAAACTAATGAAATAAATTCTGGAAAAATTATATTGATTCATGATAATTAAAATAGTATTTGAATAAATTATTTCCCACATATGTTTCTGTTCAACTTGATGCACTATTTGGTAAGGTTTGGTTTTTGCCGATTAGGGTTTTAACTATTGAAGGTTTACATATTGCAAACTTTATTTTGCAAGAAGTGATGATACAAGAATTTACTTTGTGCACTCTAATGACAGTAGGTCACGGCACTAATTACCTTAATTTAGATTTAGGGCTGTGAGACCGGGCGCGAGCACAAGCAAGGATTCGGGCGCGGGCACGAGCGAAGACCCGGGCGCGGACAACTAGGGCCCGGGCACGGTTTTATCATCGGATTTCAGCTGGTGCTCAAGTATTTCTTCGGCAATCGGCTAGCAGGATTCTTGTTGGCCGATTGAATCCCTGAGCTAATATTTTCTCCTTGTCAATTGCGGGGTCAAATTGACTAGCACGCCTACGAACCTCAAGATTTTAGGACCTGCACTAGAGCTAAGCAGATCTCCCAGGCCTTCGCGTGTCTCCAAGACGCTGAACGGCCCCCGGCGGTTTTCGGCGTCAACAGTTGTATCTGGCGGCAACCACTCAGGTAGTCAGCATGGTCCTAGTTGTCGAGCGGGCAGAGCCAGGACTTATATAAAAAGTTCAGAGGCCAGTTTACTTTGTCAACAAAGTCCTAGGCGAATCGAAGGTGTGATATCCCCAAGTCCAGAAGCTGTTGTACGGATTGCTCATTACTATCTGGAAGTTGGTGCACTATTTTTAGTCACATCACATCGGATCCACTTGGGGGCGTTCTACATAATAGCGAAGCCACTGGCAGAATAGCTAAATGGGCGCACAAGTTGATGGCGTTCGACATTGTCTTCTAGCCACGGACAACAATTAGATCTCAAGCCCTCGCCGACTTCGTGGCCGAGTGGACAGAAGTTCAGATGGTCACACCTGCGGACAAGCTCGAATACTGGACAATGTACTTTAACGGTTCTCAGTGGATCGGCAGAGCAGGAGCTGGCATCATTTTGATGTCACTCAATGGAGAAAAACTCAATACATCCTTCAAATACACTTTCTAGCATCTCACAATGTCGCCGAGTATGAAGCACTCATCCACGGGCTCTACATTGCCATATCACTCGGTATCCGTCGGTTGGTAGTTCGCGGGGATTCCCAACTCATGGTAAACCAAGTCTTGAAAGACTGGACATGTCTAGATGACAACATGGCAGCATATTGTCAAGAAGTGCGAAAGATGGAAAACAAGTTGATGGATTGGAAATCACACATGTTTTGCGCCAATACAGTGAAGCCAACATGGGATCCAAGCGAGAAGTGGTCCTAACTGGAGTTTTTGTTGAGCAGTTGCTAGAGCCATCAGTCAAGAGAAAGCCTGATCACGAGCAGTCGAGGGCTAAACCTACCCTAGACCAAGAGAAGTGCTAATCATCTCTCAAGACTGACAGACTCCTATCATCTGATTCTTATTGAAAGATGAGCTCCTAGAAGACCGCAATGAAGCCGAGCGAATGAAGCATCGAAGCAAATGATTTATTGTAGTCGGAGAAGATTTTATTGTCGAAGCGCATCTGGAGCCCTCATGCACTACGTCACACCTAAGGAGGGCAAGCAGATTCTGCAATCCATCCACTCAGGCATCTGTGGTAATCATGCTGCATCACGGACGTTAGTCAGAAAGGGCTTACAGGCAAGGTTTCTTCTGGTCGACTGTGGTTACCGATGCTAAGGACATAGTTTAGACATGCAAGGGATGCCAATTCTTTGCTCGACAAATACACCTTCTAGCCCAAGAGTTACAGACGATCCCAATATCTTGGCCCTTTGCAGTCTGGGGACTCGACATGGTCAGGCCGTTCAAAAAAGCACCAGGAGGGTTCACACACTTATTTGTCATAGTGGATAAGTTCACAAAGTGGATTGAGGCAAAACCCATTAATACCATCACGGTGGCTAGGGCAAAAGACTTCATCATGGGTATTATTTACCGGTTTGGAGTTCCCAATCACATCATAACGAACAATGACACTCAATTCACTGGCGGCATCTTTCAAGATTTCTATGACAATTTTAGCATCAAGATCTATTATGCTTCTGTGGCTCACCCACGGAGCAATGGGCCGGTCGAGCATGCAAGCAGCGTGGTCTTACAAGGTACCAAAGCTAGGGTGTTCGACTGACTACGACCATATGCAGGGTGGTGGGTGAAAGAACTCCCAACAGTTCTCTGGTCTCTATGAACAACGGTCAGTTGGGCAACATGGCAATCCCCTTTCTTCCTAGTCTATGGTGCCGAGGCTGTGTTACCAACCAAGTTGGAGTTCGGCTCTCCACAAGTTCGGCCTACTCAGAAGACAAGTCAAATGAAGACTGACTGGTCAAACTCGATTAGTTGGAAGAAGAAAGAGACATTGCAACCATCCAGTCGGCAAGATATCTTCAAGGAGTACATCGTTATCACAGTCGTAATGTCTGTGGCTGCGCCTTTTTGGCGGGAGATCTCGTTTTGAGAAAATACAAACCACTAAAGACAAGCACAAATTATCTCCCTTATGGGAGGGGCCATTCATTGTCGCTGAGGTAACATGTCTGGGTGCTTATCGACTGAAGATTGTTGATGTTTTACACCGGCAATATGAATATAGGGCTACTCGTCGGATCGAAACTCGATGGATTGCAAAGGAACACAGGGAGGTTTATACTAATTCAGGCCCTCGATGTGAGGTAATACCCTACGTCAAGTTGTGGTGTTAATCCTTTGAGGATTTGTGTTGGTCTGCCCTCAAGGGGCGCCCTGCCTCCCCTTATATACTGGTGGACAGGGGTACAAGGTAGGAGTCCTAGCCGGATTACAGCCAAGGGATCTCCTCTTAGAGATATAACCTACCTGACTAGGACTGTATATTCCTTATCGTACAAGGCAAAGTCTGTCGGGTTCTATCATATCTCTAATTACAAGGCTAGGTCCATCCTCTGTCCGAGTGGCCCATATGCTTGTCATGAGGTACCCGGGGCCCATGGCCTCCACAGCAGCCCCTGAGACCTTCATAGTTGAGTCACAGCTGATGCCGAGTGCTCATCCTCCACGGTGAATATTGCCCGAGTGCATTGCTCCCGAGTACTCTTTGTCCGAGTGCGTCTTCTTCCCGAGTCCTGCTTCATGTCAGCTAGCAGTGAGGCTATGAAGGGCTCCATGTAGATGTATGAATAGTGTGCACCGAATAGGTGCACCTATTAGGTGTAGCCCCTAACTTTGTGTTTAATTGTGAAAACAATTAAACATAAAGTCAAAGATCTTTAACCTTGTAGTCTTTCCCGAGTAGTATACTACTGGTATATGAGACTCTTCGGTATCATGTCAACCGGAAATAATTTATAGTCTTTGCCGAGTAGCATGCCACTTGTATATGAGACTCTTCAGCTTCATGTCAGCTGGAATGGGAGTTTATAGTCTTTCCCGAGTGGCGTCCCACTCGGAAGTTAGACTCTTTAGTGTCATATCAGCCGAAAAGAATATTTATAGTCTCTCCTGGGTAGTGCACTACTCAGAAGTTAGACTCCTCAGCATTATGTTGGCTAGAAAAAAATTTGCTCATGGCAACTGTTGACCAAGCATGTAGGCCGAGTACCACTTTATGAAATTTAATCCATTATATGGTCAGGTATACTTGAAAGATACCTGCATCCCCAATCTTGATAAAGACCAGCTTGTGACTCGTATAAGGATATATCTTCAATACCTGGTGGATAAGACAGATACCGGAACACATGTGTTCAGCAATTAGGCCTTCATGAAGCATATCTGTTTACCTCATCGGTTCCTGTTGGTAGCACCAGCACTGCGATTTTAACACAGCCAGCGAGCGGCCCACATTGAGCGTGCTACTGTAGAAACTCATGTCTTGGTGGCCCAGTACCGACTTTGTAGGTCCAAGCCCACGAATTGGAAACGGCTCTATAAAAGACGGGGAGAGAGAGAAAAGATTTCATCTTCTCCAATCCACCAATCATTTCGTCTTCCAACTTCCACGCTGAAATTTCGCCTCCCGCTCCACTAGGGTTCACCATTGTTCGCTCTTCCCCATTAGAAATCGGGTGATTTCGCTCCTCCTCATCCATTCCAAGCCTCTAGCAACATTTCCCCTAGATCTTCTCATCCCTAACTATGCCGAGGGCTTCAGATCTTATGGATGCGTTGAGCGAGGCGTGGCCAGTTTTGGATTGCAGTCGGTCCAAGCTGGAGCACTTGGAGAAGTTGCTGTGGCTGCAAAGCCGCAATATCATCCATTGGCGCCCGGCTAGAGGTGAATCAGTTCTACAACCTCAGGCTAGCGAGACTGTTGTTTTCGCTTCCTTTTTCGACCGAGGTCTATTTCTTCCATCTTCTGACTTCCTCTGTCGTCTTCTTGCCTTCTATGGATTGGAGTTGGTGAATCTAAATCCCAACTCAGTCTTGCAAATTTCCATATTTGTAACTCTTTGCGAGTGTTTCTTGGGTGTGGAGCCCCATTTGAATCTTTTTAGACATTTGTTCCACATCAAGCCCCAGCCCTCCAAGAATAAGGTCCACGTGATTGGGGGGGCCGGTATCCAACTCAGAAGTGAAATGAAAAGGACATATCTTCATCTTCCTCTGAAAACTTCCTTGAAAGGTTGGCATAAGGAGTGGTTCTACTATTCTGATTTGGAACCCTCTCTGCCTCCGTTTACCGGTTCGCCTCCGGCGGTCTCGCCCGATTGGTCATGAGAGCCAACTTTTGAGGAGTTGGGCCAGGTGCATCAATTCCTTGAAAGACTGGATAAACTGAAGAGCGCCAGTCTGACCGGTCCCTGGGTGGCCAGGCATTTCCTGACACGGCGCATCCAACCTTTGAAGCTAAGAAGCCAATTCTGTTGGGATTACTGGGGGAGAGACGATCCTGACCGAGAATGCCGAGATCTGGCTGACCAGCACAAAGTGACCGAAGTGCTGTTCGGTTATTTCTCCACTAGGGTGGTTGAAACCGAAGATGCAGAGCTCTCCATCGTGGCTTACAGCCAAAAACGGCCTTGTCCAGAGGTAACCCTCGCTGTTCATCTATGATGAATGCCTGGAAACTTGTATTCTTGATTGCTTCTATGGTAAGTGATGTACATTGTTGAACTGCTTGTAGACATGTAAGGAGTTCGATGACGAATCCCGAACTTTATCGGCCATGAAGTCAAAGAAGAAAAGGCCGTTAAGTCCTTCTGCTGCCTAGCCTGACTCCAAGAGAGTGGGGAAGAGACCTGTTCAAGATCAGGGCAAGAAGAAGATTATCAGGCCAAGTGCCGCAGCCAGGAGTCTAAAGATAAGAGACGCCGCCAGCGCAACCCCAAGGCCGCCGAGTCCCAGACTGGGACCAGCGCAGTCAAGCTCAGCATCATTGAGCCCAATAAGAGTGCCACCGAGTACAAAGTTGGGTCAAGCGCCGCAACAATATCGAGCCCAAGGTTGGCACCGTCGAGTACCCGAGCGTCCCAGCTGGCCACACCTGGAGCGGGGCCAACCAGGACAAAAACGCCGCTGCCAACTGCCATGCCGTCTAGCTCGACAGCCGGTAGCAGTCCACCGCCAACATCAGGAGCCCCCGGGGGTAGGCTCAAGTTCTCCAAGAGGTATGTGACTTTAAGTCCTCTGGAAGTCCTGTTCAGCATTATGGTGTGTTGATATCTGACTCGTCGTGCAGGAAGCGTGCCAACATTGATCTCAAGGAAACCATGCTGGCTGCTCCTGTTGCAGAGCCGTCCCCAGCCGGACTAGCGCCCACGAGCGTATCTGCTGAGCCGGCATCTATCTCAGTTGCAGAAACCAAGGCTGTCCCGACTGCAGAGCCGCCGACGCTGGCCAACCAAAGGGGTTAATGTCGAAGCTATTGCTCCAACCCCAGAGCATGTCTCTGAAGCCCCAACAGCTGCCGAGTTGGGAGCCAGGACCCCGTCGCCGTCCATACTATCATCGTCGTCTTCAGAGAGGCCAAACCTCCCCAGGCTTGAGGCTCCTCCCCACAGATTCCCGAGGACATTCCACTGGGTAGCCCCCGACGGAACCGCGAAGAGTTATAAGCATGATGAGGTTGCAGCGAAGAAGGATCATGAAGACTTGCTTCGCGCCGCAATTGCCGTGTCTCAGGGGGGGCAGGTATGACTTTTGCCGTGTTGGAGTCTTGGTAATCTTTCTTGCATGAATGTTCTGACGCTTGACTCTGCTTTGCTCTATTTTTGGCTCCAAGTAGAAGATCGTCGACCGCTCGAAACAAATGAACGAGGTCCTGACCCAGCTTGCCCCCCAGCTCCAAGAATTGGATCAGCTTCAGGCCTTAAAGGCCGAAGTGGAACGGCGCAGCTAGGAGAGGGAATCTTGGCTGAGGGGAGCCGTTAATCAGCTCAGGGGCGAAAGCTGGGACCAAGCCAAGAAGATTGGAAGTAAGTCTCCCGAATACATCTTCCTGACTGAGCCCTTAGTATATTTCTCCAGCTATGTTGTTTCCCGATTGCCCAGTTGTGTCTTGGCCACAACATTGAGTACTTGACTATTCTAATGCGCAGCCCTTGAAGCCAAGCTGAAGACCCAAACAGGGAGAGAAGCCAAGCTGAAGGAGGCCGAGAGGGCCAAGGCCGGGCTTGAAAAAGACAAGGCCAACTTGACAAGGGCTAAGGCCGAACTTGAGAAAGAGAAGGACGACTTGAAGAAGGCCAACACCAAGCTCGAGAGGAAAAGGCTAAACTAGAGAAGGCCAAAGCCAAGTGGGAGGCCGACTATGAAAGTAAGTCTTTCCTCTGACAATGACCTTAACCAATCCATTGAGTATTCTGTCTGTAGTGTTGCCTAACAAGTTTACTTATCGATGAACCTGGGCAGCTACTAGAGCCAATGCCCAAATCCAGTTTCAGGCTTTTGCAGAGGAGATAAAGGTTGTCAAGGAGTCATGGGAGATCCTTGTCGAGTCTACGAAAGGGCTCCTTGACATCATGGATCCTCACTACGTGGGAACTAGCTCCAACACGATCTCCCAAGTGCAGGCACGCCTTAACGAAGCACTGAGTACCCTGAAGAGGTACTCGGATGAGCATGTTGTTGTCGGCGTGGCCCAAACCCTGGCGATGACCAAGTCAATCTACTCCAGGGCAGATATTGAAGCCATCGGAGAGGGATTCGCCGAGGAGACGACACCTGAGGAGGCGCTAGGATTGATAGCCTAGGTGAGGCCGATTGCAGAGGCGATCACCCGAGACCTGGGTATGTAAGAACATTCCATCATGCAGTCGGTGTATATAAGCTTTTTGTAAGGACATGTGTAAATATATGTGCAATGCCGCCAAGCTCTAAGTTGTTACTCAGTTATCATTAGCTTTGCCCGACTACATGGTATGCGCCGAGTTAGTCTATAGAAACTTAATAAAAACGTTCACCGTAGAAAGCTATACTCGGGCAAACATGACAAAGTTGTTGCAAAACTTCATAACTTAAGTAAAATAGGCTCGTATATTATTGACAAAGCATATATGCTACATGCAGCCCCCCGACTCACTACTTGGTTGAAACAAGCGGCGTAACGAGTCAGAGGAAAACTGTACACATGGGGAAGTATAAAACTCAGGTATAGAAAGGACATAGCCGTTCTATATTCCATGAGTTGCTGACAAGGGCACCGTCTTCGGTCTTCAGTCGGTAGGCGCCTGGCCACATAACCTCGGCTATAATGAACGGCCCTTCCCATATTGGGGATAGTTTATGCCTGTCTTTGGTGGTTTGTATTTTTCTCAAGACGAGATCTCTGACCAAAAAGGCATGGCCACGGACATTGCGATTGTGGTAGCGATGGAGGCCTTGAAGATACCTTGCCGATTGGATTGTTGCGATATCCCTCGCTTCTTCCAACTAATCCAGTTTGACCAATCGGGTATTGTTTGATTTGTCTTTTGAGTAAGCCCGAACTCGCGGAGAGCTGAACTCTAACTTGGTTGGTAACACGGCCTCAGCACCATAGACTAGATAGAAAGGGGATTACCCCGTTGCCCAACTAACCATGGTTCTTAGAGACCAGAGAACAGATGGGAGTTCTTGTACCCACCGGCCCACGTATGGTTGTAGTCGGTCGAATATCCTGGCCTTGATACCTTGTAAGACCATGCCATTGGCATGCTCAACCTGCCCATTGCTCCACGGGTGCGCCACAGATGCATAATAGATCTTGATGCTGAAGTCGTCACAGAAATCTTGAAAGACGCCGCCCATGAACTGAGTACCGTTGTCTCTGATGATGCGGTAAGGGACCCCGAATCGATATAATATACTCATGATGAAGTTCTTTGCTCGTGCCGCTGTTAGGGTAGCATCGGGCTTTGCCTCAATCCACTTCGTGAACTTATCCACTATGACGAACAAGTGTGTGAACCCTCCTAGCACTTTCTTGAAAGGCCCGACCATGTCAAGCCCCCATACTGCAAAGGGCCAAGAGATTGGGATTGTTTGGAGTTCTTGGGCTGGGAGATTTGTTTGTCGTGCATAGAACTGGCAACCCTCACATGTGCGAACTATGCCTTTTGCATTTGTTACTGCTATTGGACAGAAAAATCCCTACCGGTAGGCCTTTTCGACTAACATGCTGGATGCGGCATGGTTGCCACATATGCCCGAGTGGATCGATTGCAGAATCTGCTTGCTGTCCTCGGTGGTAATGCAGCGCATGAGGACGCCGGATGCACTTCTTCGGTATAAGTCTTCTCCGATGACTAGGAAACTCTTGCTTGGACATTTGACCTATTCAGCTTGACTGCGATCTTCTGTGAGTTCATCGTCCAGGAGGAATTTGAGAACAGGAGTCCACCAATCGTGACATATGTTCAGTACTTCGTCTGTTGCCGGGGTAGGTTCGCCTCCCGACTGCTCTGGTATTGGTTTCTTCTTGACTGATGGCTCCATGAGTTGCTCGACAAAGATCCCTGTCGGTACCGCTTCTCACTTAGATCCCATGCTTGCCAATTCATCTGCAGCATCATTGTATTGTCGTAGGACATGTGTTATCTCCAGCCCGTCGAACTTGTTTTCTAGCTTACGGACCTCCTGACAGTATGCCGCCATGGTATCGTCGAGACATGTCCAGTCTTTCATGACTTGGTTTACCACGAGTTGAGAGTCTCCTCGCACAACCAGTCGGCAGATGCCGAGTGATATAGCAATGTGGAGTCCGTGGATGAGTGCCTCGTACTCAGTGACGTTGTGGGAAGCCGGGAAGTGGATCTGGAGAACATACTTGAGTTTTTCGCCGGTGGGGGAGGTCAGTACGACGCTGGCCCCGGCGCCGCCAATCCATAGAGAACCGTCGAAGTACATTGTCCAGTACTCTAGCTTCACTGTTGATGTAGGCATTTGAACTTCTGTCCAGTCGGCTATGAAGTCGGCTAGAGCTTGTGATTTGATTGCTGTCCGTGCTTGAAAGGTGATGTCAAATGCCATCAACTCGAGTGCCCATTTAGCGACTCGGCCGGTGGCCTCGCGGTTATGCAGGACGTCCCCGAGTGGATACGATGTGATCACCGTGACTTGATGCGCTTGCAAATAGTGCACCAACTTCCGGACAGTGATGAGTAGGCCGTATGGCAGCTTCTGGACCTGCGGATATCTCATCTTTGAGTCAGCTAGGACCTCGCTGATGAAGTAGACTGGCCTTGTATCTTCTGTATGTGACCCGATTCAGATCGTTCGACCACCAACACCGTGCTGACTACCTGAGTGGTTACCGCCAGATATAGCATGAGCGGCTCTTGGGGCATTGGTGATGCCAACATGGGTGGTGATGTGAGAAATTTTTTGAAGTCTTCGAAGGCTTGCTGGGCTTCAGGAGTCCATTGGAAATTGTTTGCTTTCTTCAATAATTGAAAAAGGGCATGCCCTGTTCACCTAGTCAGGAAATAAATCGGCTGAGTGCCGCCATGCAGCCTGTTAGCTTCTGGACGTCCTTCTGGCTAGTCGGGGGTGCCATGTTCATGATTGCATTGACTTTCTCCAGGTTGGCCTCGATGCCGCGATGCGAGACGATGAAGCCGAGTAGCTTGCCGAATGGCACACCGAAGGCGCACTTTTCCGGATTCAACTTCATCTTGAATCTTCGAAGATTTTGGAAGGTTTCTTCTAGGTCAGCTATGAGGTCTTCTTTGGACTTGGTCTTGATCACCACGTCGTCGACGTAGGCCTCCACGTTGCGCCCGATCTGAGTGTGTAGACACCGCTGAATTGCTTGTTGATACGTTGCTCCAGCGTTTTTCAAACCGAACGGCATAGTGATGTAAGACGTCTTTAGGCAGTCCTCCTCCTTCAGGCTGATTTGACGGCATCCCGAGTAACAGTCGAGAAAGCTGAGAAGTTCGCACCCTATAGTTAAATCCACCACCTGATCTATTCTGGGTAGACCAAATGGATCTTTGGGGCATGCCTTGTTTAGGTCGGTGTGGTCGATGCACATGCGCCATTCACCATTTTTCTTCCGGACCAGAACTGGGTTAGCCAGCCAGTCCGGGTGGTAGACCTCTTTGATGAACCCAGCTGCGAGGAGCTTGGTTATCTCCTCCCGAATAGCATCTTTCCGGTCCTGTGCAAAGCACCATAACCATGGCTTGACTGGCTTGGTGTCTGTCTTGACATTGAGGGCATGCTTGATCACCTCCCTTGGTACGCCTAGCATGTTGGACGGTTTCCATGCGAAGATATCCTTGTTGTCTTGGAGGAAGGTGACGAGCACGTCTTCCTATTTGGGGTCGAGTCCGGTCCCGACTAGAGTAGTCTTGGAGGGGTTGGAAGGGTCCAGGGGGATCTTCTTCATGTCAGAGTCCGCTGAAATTCCTGACTTTGCTACTTTTTTGCCGGAACTTGGTCATCCTTGACTTCGGTTGTGACGGCTTGCCGAATATTGTTGCGTCCGACTGCTGCCTCTTGTGATTGAGCCAACTCGCAGCTCTCCTTGTCGCAGGTGAAGGCTTGCTTGACATCGCTGCGGAGGGAGAGGACTCCTGCTGGCCTAAGCATCTTGAGCACCATGTAGGTGTAGTGCGGTATCGCCATGAATTTGGCAAGCGCCGGTCATCCGAGTATCGCGTGGTACGCGGTCTCGAAGTCGGCGACCTCGAAGCAGATGTTTTCTGTGCGGAAGTTAACCCGCGTGCCGAAGGTGACCGGCAAGGTTATCTGCCTGAGGGGTGTTGAAGACAAGCCGGGAATTATCCCGTGGAAGGGCGCAGTACTCGGCCGTAGTTTTGAAAGAGGGATTTTCATCTCATCCAGGGTCTTGGTGAAGAGGATATTGAGCGCACGGCCTCCATCTATGAGGGCCTTCTTCAACTTGGTATTTTTGATGACCGGGTCAAGGACGAGTGGGTAGCGTCCCGGGTGTGAGACCCGATCGGGGTGATCTGCGCGGTCAAAGGTGATGGGTGTTTCTGACCAACGCAAATATTGGGGGGCGTCTGCTGTAGAGACCGTGTTGACGTCGCGTGCTGTAAGCTTCTGCTTCTGCTTGGACTCGTATGCAAACGGCCCTCTGTAGATGTGGTTGAGCTCGGCCTAAGGATCTTGAAAGTCGTCGGCCGGGCCCGAATCTGGCTTGTCTTTGTCCTTGTCGGTGCCAGATGATGAAGTCTGCTCGGAGGCAAACTTCTTGAGCATGAAGCAATCCTTGGCCGCGTGCTTGCCCTTGGGATGGAAGGGGCAAGGCCCATTCATAACCTTCTGGTATTCGTTGTTCCTTGGTTGCCGCGACCGAGTGCGCTCCACATTGGCCACCTCATTGTCTGACTTCCGCTTGCGGCTGCCGGACTTGTTCTGTGATGGCTCGTTATTAGCTTTCGCCTTTTGGTCCTTCTACCGGGACTCCTTTTTGTCGAGGGCTTCAGCAACCGCCTCTGCTGAGTCAGCATACTTGTTCGTCATATCGAAGAGGGCCTTGACAGAAGCTAGAGGCTTCCGAGTGAATTTGGCGATGAACGGGGCGTCTTTAACTCCCTTGCGGAAGGCGGCGATGATGTCCTCATCCTTGATCATTGGGATCTGGTTGTGCTTCTTGGAGAACCTTTTGATGAACTCATGGAGGGACTCATTCTTCCTCTGGTCTAGCTAATAGAGATCGTGCTCGGAAGACGGTTGCTCATAAGTCCCCTAAAAGTTGGTTATAAAGCGTTCCCGGAGTTCCCCCCAGAAGCCGATTGATTGCTTCAGGAGCCCTGTTAGCCATGTCCTTGCTGAGTTGGCCAGGGCGACCGGGAGGTAGTTAGCCATGGCTTTGTGGTCACCTCCGGCGGCTCGGATCACCAGAGTGTATACGTTGAGCCAGGACTCGGGATTAGTTTTGCCATCGTATTTTTCGATCCCTGTAGGCTTGAAACCCGACGGCCAGTCGACATCTTGTAGCTCCTAGGTGAAGGCTGGTACGCCTTCATCTTCGTGAGGGCTCCGGCACCGACCGTGGCGGTTAAACCGCTCATGGTGAAGACCGAAACGCTTGTGCTCGTCCTCCAGTCGGCGGCGCTCGTTATCTTCACGTTGGCAGTGCTGAGCATTGATATATTGGCGGAGATCGTGTTGTAGACGGACTCGGAGGTCTTGGTTGAACCGGCGATTGTTCTGGTGATGCTGCCGATTGTTGTTGTTGGTGTTGGCAAGTGATATTTGTCGTGACTCCTCATGTGGCTGACTTGAGCCGGCCGCCCGGCGTTGTGTTGATGCGGACGAGATGGCCGCTGGAGAACCCGACCGGTTGGTCGGTATAAGTGTTTCGCCCGACTACTGGTGCTGCTGACATGCGGTAGCTGTAATCATCGCCTTGATCTTGGCTATTGTCGGGGTGGCCTGATGATCAGGCCCGAGCGGGATTGTATCCAACAGGGTTGCAGCGGCCATGACGTTCTGTTGTGGCGTGACGAAGACGTCATGGTCGCTAACTCGAGTTTGGAGGATCTATTGCTGCACGGTTCGCCCAGCTCTGCGTAGCTCATCATTGCGTGCCTCGCGCTCCGCCTCTTCCTGTTGCCGTAGTTGGCGTGCCTCCTCTTGTTGCTCCTCTTGTAGTCGGTGCACCTCCAGTGGAGGGGTTGAAGCCATGAAGATCTCCCGGGGTAGAAGGAAACTCGCCAGACTAGTGTCCGAACTGTTGTTCGAACCGTTGTCCGACTTGGAGTCGGAATCCGAGTAATTGATCGGAGTAAGGATGACTCCGACCTTCCTAGATCCAATCTGGAGCAGCTCTGGGCCATGTCCAAACTGAATCACAAGGGATCGGGTCTGCTGCATGAGATGTAGACCCGCGGCATTGCTGAGTTTGCAAGGGAAATTGATGATCTCTCCCCCTCCTAGCCCGACCCAGGCCAGCTCAAGGCCGAGCGCGAGTCGGATGCCAAAGGAGAGAGTTGTCCCGAGACTCGGACAGGTGGTAGATCGCCGCAGCACGTCGACGAGGGTGGCTGCAGCGTCTTGTGGGCCAACTAGCATGGAGTCGGCTGGTTCCTCGGCCAGTTGGATTGGATCTGCGTCAGCCAAGGTGAGGTTGCCGAACATGTCGGCGACGAAGTCAAGGCTTCGAAATGATATTATATCTCCAGGAGAGAATTTGTTGCCGTCTACTCTTGTTGTTGGATCCATCGAGCTTGTAGATGTAGATCTCGCTGGAGCCCCTACTTGGCGTGCTAACAGTCGATGTTTTACACCGGCAATATGAATATAGGGCTACTCGTTGGATCAAAACTCGGTGGATTGCAAAGGAACACGGGGAGGTTTATACTGGTTCAGGCCCTCGATGTGAGGTAATACCCTATGTCCAGTTGTGGTGTTATTCCTTTGAGGATTTGTGTTGGTCTGCCCTCATGGGGCGCCCTACCTCCCCTTATATACTGGGGGACAGGGGTACAAGGTAGGAGTCTGTTGACACCGAAAATCACCAGCAGCGTCGAGAACGAGCCGATGATCTAATTCGATGCACTAGACACGCGAAGGCCTGGGAGATCTGCTTAGCTCCAGTGTAGGTCCTAAATTTGAGGTTCGTAGGCGTGCCAGTCAATTTGACCCCGCAATTGACAAGGAGATAGAAAAAAGTTATATCATTGATCCAATCGGCCAACCAGCCAATACAGACTTCCTCCAGCCGATTGCAGATAGTACTTGTACGTCAGCTAGAAGCCGATGATGATGTAAGCAAATAATAAGCCAGCCGACTGCCGAAAAAAAATACTTGGACATCGGCTAAAAGCCGATGATAGAGTAGATAAGCAGAATAATAATCAAGACAATGCAGTCGACTTTATCTAGTGAAAGATAACTTATCCACTAAGCACTCCGATAAAACATCGCATAAAAACCTATCGACTCAACAAGGATAAATTTATTATCACCAGTCTAGTAGGTCGGACCTAACCGATGCAGCACAAACTGATGATGATAAAAGAAACTCGATAAGCCGATAAATCCTATGCAATCATGATGTGATATATCTACTCGGACTAAGAGATCAAACTTAACTGATGCAGCCATAGGCAGAATAGATACACCATGGTAAGCCAACCATCGTAGATCAGCTAGAATATCGGACCTAACCGAGGAAGTCCTAACCGATAAGGTAGTCGGGGTAACGAGACTTACCCTCTCGCAGGAGTTCGGACCTAACCGATGTAGCCTGGCTCGAGAAGCAAGAACCCGTCGAAAAGGGTGGCGATGCGCCGAATTTGTATTGATCTGTGTGATAGTTTACATGGTCCCCGGGCATACGTATTTATACCCCGAGTTGATACAGTCCTGATCGGATACGAAACAGGTGTTTCCTAACTATAAAAGGAAAAACAACAAGCCCTGATCGGGCACGAGATCAGGTTTCCTAAAAATTATTAAAGCTACCTAATTTATAGATAAAATACTAAACCACCATGCTGTGGTCTTCACGATTCCTTTCCAAATTCGGGCTCTTCTGGATTAGCTTCCATCGGCTGATATAGCCTCTTTCCTTAACCGAACATGATAAAGAACCGTACCAAATTTTTGTGTTAACACATGCCCCCCAATTTCGGAGTTTGTTATCAAACTTCGAAATTCTTCTGTTTGGGCTTCAGCAATTCCTCCATGGCCTCTTGAAATCGGCTTTCATGAGCCGATACCTTCTGTACTAGGTGTGCTAGGCTCTCAAAGTCTTGTGTTGAAACTCTTTCCTTGATCGGAGCCAACAAACCTTGGAATGCTAACTCGGCCAGCTGTGCATCATCTAGACTTAAACTATAACATCGGCTTCTAACATCACGAAACCGCTAGATATATTCTGCGACTGATTCATCCGGCTTCTATATTACCGATGTTAAATCTATTAAACTCATCTCCTGAATCCTAGTAAAGAAATATTTGTGGAATTGCTTTTCCAAATAGGCCCAACCCCAAACTGAATTTGGTGGTAACGAAGAAAACCATGTAAAGGCCGATCCGGATAATGATAGCGGGAAAAATCTAACTCTCAAAGCTTCTTTAGCCGATGCCTCCCCACACTGAGCCAAAAAGCGGCTGACATGCTCTACTGTAGACACATCATCTTGCCCTGAGAATTTGGAGAAGTCTGGTACTCTGTATCGGCGCAGCAATGGAACTCTATCAAACCAATCTGGATATGGATGCCGATACATAAATGTTTCCTTCTTCGGTTTTAGACTGAATTGTTCTCTCACCACCTCTGTGACTCTTGCTGTCCAATCTTCTTCCCTTGGATCTTCGACGTGATAATGCAGAGGTGGAGTTGGTAGCCGATTCTGCTTTTGATATTCTCTCTAATAATTGTACTCAGGGACAGCTCCTGGATGACTCTGTCGATGCCCCCCATAGTATGCAGTCTGATGATATCCTTGAGGAATTCCATCTTGTTGCCCCCCAGCCAGTTGAATCGGCTCCACCGTCTTCATGATCAAGCTCTGTAATGTGTTCACCAATATCCCAGATTGACTGATCAATGCATGTTGAACTGCTTCATTAATCATCTCTTGAAGTGGCTTCTGTGAACTTGCAGGCGATGTATGGCTCGATTCGCCAACCAGAACAAGTTTTGGTAATTGTGACTTCTGAATCGGCCCTTGATCTATCATACCGAAGGATTCTAGACAATGCTTCTGAAATTCAGCAATGTTCTGCTCCACTTGTCTTTGTTCTTCGGTCAAGTCTTCCATTGTGACTGGGATCACGTTGTTTGTGCTGACCTCCTTTCCAGCCATGTCGAAGTTCTGGTCCCACCAGGCATGCCAAAAACGTGTTGACACCGAAAATCACCAGCAGTGTTGAGAACGAGCCGATGATCTGGTTCGGTGCACTAGACACGCGAAGGCCTGGGAGATCTGCTTAGCTCCAGTGCAGGTCCTAAATTTGAGGTTCGTAGGCATGCCAGTCAATTTGACCCCGCAATTGACAAGGAGATAGAAAAAAGTTAGATCATTGATCCAATCGGCCAACCAGCCAATACAGACTTCCTCCAGCCGATTGCAGATAGTACTTGTACATCGGCTAGAAGCCGATGATGATGTAAGCAAATAATAATCCAGCCGACTACCGAAAAAAACACTTGGACATCGGCTAAAAGCCGATGATAGAGTAGATAAGCAGAATAATAATCAAGACAATGCAGTCGGCTTTATCTAGTGAAAGATAACTTATTGGCTAAGCACTCCGATAAAACATCGCATAAAAACCTATCGACTCAACAAGGATAAATTTATTATCACCAGTCTAGTAGGTCGGACCTAACCAATGCAGCACAAACTGATGATGATAAAAGAAACTCAATAAGCCGATAAATCCTATGCAATCATGATGTGATATCTCTACTCGGACTAAGAGATCAAACTTAACTGATGCAGCCGTAGGCAGAATAGATACACCGTGGTAAGCCAACCACCGTAGATCAGCTAGAATATCAGACCTAACCGAGGAAGTCCTAGCCAATAAGGTAGTCGGGGTAACGAGACTTATCCTCTCGCAGGAGTTCGGACCTAACCGATGCAACCCTGCTCGAGAAGCAAGAACCCGTCGAAAAGGGTGGCGATGCACTGAATTTGTATTGATCTGTGTGATAGTTTACATGGTCCCCGGGCATACGTATTTATACCCCGAGTTGATACAGTCCTGATCGGATACGAAACAGGAGTTTCCTAACTATAAAAGGAAAAACAACAAGCCCTGATCGGGCATGAGATCAGGTTTCCTAAAAATTATGAAAGCTACCTAATTTATAGATAAAATACTAAACCGCCATGCTGTGGTCTTCACGATTCCTTTCCAAATTCAGGCTCTTCTGGATTAGCTTCCATCGGCTGATATAGCCTCTTTCCTTAACCGAACATGATAACGAACCATACCAAATTTTGGTGTTAACAGAGTGCCAGCCGGATTACAGCCAAGGGATCTCCTCTTAGAGATATAACCTACCCGACTAGGACTGTATATTTCTTATCGTACAAGGCAAAGTCTGCCGGGTTCTATCATATCTCTAATTACAAGGCTAGACCCATCCTCTGTCTAAGTGGCCCATATGCTTGTCATGAGGTACCCGGGGCCCATGGCCTTCACAAAGATAGAAGACGGTGTTCTAATCAACAACTCGTGGAACATAGAACAGCTACATCTTTTCTATATATAAGCATTGTACTCAATTTCATATATATATAAAGTTTTTTACTCTGACTCACTACACCGATTGTTTCAACCAAGTAGTGAGTCGGGGCTACATGATGATAACACATCCCCTATTATTACTAGAGTTTGAGTCTATTTTATTTATGTGATGAAGTTTTATAATGATCACGCTAACTCTTGCCGAGTATAGTCTTGTGGGATAAACGCTTTTTAAGCTAGTCCTTAACGCTCAGTATAGATTGGCTAGTCGAGTAAAGCTAATGATGGCTACGATAGAACATGCATTCAACTAGAATTCACAGCAAATAAAAGCATTTACAATGTATATAGATGGTTTCTATCTTTTCCATACACAGACTATTTAGAAGAGTTTGATTTTACATTGGCAGATCCTCACCTATTGCCCGAGCAGTCGGCCTCGACTGGTTTATCAGGTCTAATCCTTCCTCCGGAGTTGTGCCCTTAGAATATCCTTCACCGGGGTTTGAGAGACTTGGTTATGGCTAAGGCTTGGGAAATCCCCATGGTGGCATAATCTGTGGCGAATTCCTTCAAGATAGCCAGAGCATCTTGAAGACGTTGTGGCACTTGGGAAGGAGAATTTGAACTGGACCCATCTTGGCCCAGCTGCATAATATCTAATAAAGTCTTCGTCGAGTCCACTATGGTGCTTCGCGAGTTCTGTATTACCTTTATTTCTTCGGCAAACGAGATGAATTGTGTTTGTGCATTGGTCTTGAAGGCTGCTCATTCTGAAGAGAGACATAAGCAAGTTTGGGTATCTAGTCAGACAATCTAGTCAGACAGAGTTCAGGAGCAGATATACAACTTACTTGCAAACTCAGAGTCAACCTTGGATTTCGCTTTTTCGAGCACCTTCAGCTCCTTCTTTAGGCGTTCAATCTCTAGGGACTGATTATGCAGATATGTCTCATGAGCTATAGCCAACCAAGATTGAAGGTTAGAAACATAGGGAGGACGCCTGCAGCTACTCGGGCAAAAGGGAGACTTACCTCTGATGGTCCCTATTTTCTCCCACTGCTCGTCCCATAGCTTGTTGATTGAGTCCTTCAGCCAGGCCTCCCTCTCCTTACTGGTCAGCTCCAGTTTGTTCTTCTCGGCCTGGAGCTGGGTAAATTGAGAGATTTGGGAGCAAGTTGAGTGAGTACCTGACTCATCTTCTCAGATCACTTGACAATTTTCTGCAAAAGCAAGATGATCATCAAACAAGGCGAGTCATCACCGAATAGCTACAAGATCAAACAACCAACATGAAGTTGAGATCATAGTCAGCCAAGTCACATACCTAGACCTGCCTCGAAGCCTTAATGGTGGCCTCCATCAGCTCGATCCGTTCTTTCTTGGCAGCCTCCTCGTTCAATTCAAAGACGTCATCGCTTTTGTTCGGGTTGACCCCATAGAATACCCGGGGGTAGTCAGGTTGGGGGGCTTTGAGCTTGGGAGGTCATTTTCTTCTGATGACGAGGACAATGGAGGAGAGGGGGTTCTAGGTCTAGGGCCCTTAGGGAGTGCTGGTTCTCCAGTATGCTCGGCGACTAGGACTTCAGCTGTAGTTGTGGCGTCCTGACTAGGAGAGGCTTGTGGGTTAGCCAAGTGCGCCATCTCAACCTCAAGGGCTGGAGCGACACTCGGCTCGGGCTGAGGCTCTATTGGCTCGGCCTCAGTCGGGACAGGAACAGTGATGGGGGTTGGTGGCGCTGTCCCCTTGGGATCAGCGTCACTTGGCTTCCTACAAGAACATACTATAATCAAGACATTGCAATACATCTCAAGATTTTCTAAGGATTGAAGATTTCGTACCTCTTAGAAGTCTTAAACCTCCACCCCTATGTGCCAGGAGTGGAGGTGGTTAGCGATAAGCCCGAAGGCTTAGTCGGAGGCGGTGTGCTTCCTGGTGCTAGGCCAGGAGGTGCAGCAACAGGAGTTGTGGTGCTAATCGGCTGACATCATCTTGCCCTGAGAATTTGGAGAAGTCTGGTACTCTGTATTGGCGCGGTAATGGAATTCTATCAAACCAATCTGGATATGGAGGCCAATACATAAATGTTTCCTCCTTCGGTTTTAAACCGAATTGTTCTCTCAGCACCTCTATGATTTTTGCTGTCCGATCTTCTTCCCTTGGATCTTCGACGTGATAATGCTGAGGTGGAGTGGGTAGCCGATTCTGCTTCTGGTATTCTCTCTGATAATTATACTCAGGGACAGCTCCTGGATGACTTTGTCGATGCCCCCCATAGTATGGAGTTTGATGATATCCATGAGAAATTCCACCTTGTTGCCCCCCAGCCAGTTGAATCGGCTCCATCGCCTTCATGATCAAGCTCTGTAATGTGTTCACCAATATCCCAGATTGATTGATCAATGCATGGTGAACCGCTTCATTAATCATCTCTTGAAGTGGCTTCTATGAACTTGTAGGCGATGTATGGCTCGATTCATCAACCAGAACAGGTTTTGGTAATTGTGACTTCTGAATCGGCCCTTGATCTGTCATACCGAAGGATTCTAGACAAAGCTTCTGAAATTCAGCAATGTTCTGCTCCACTTGTCTTTGTTCTTCGGTCAAATCTTCCATTGTGACTGGGATTGTATCATCTTTGCTGACCTCCTTTCCAGCAATGTCGAAGTTCTGTGTCCCACCGGGCGTGCCAAAAACGTGTTGACGCCGAAAACCGCCGGGGCCGTCTGGTGCCTTGGAGACACGCGAAGGCCTGGGAGATTTGCTTCACTCCAGTGCAGGTCCTAAAATATTGAGGTTCGTAGGCGTGCCAGTCAATTTGACCCCGCAATTGACAAGGAGATAGAAAAAATTAGATCAGTGATTCAATCGGCTGGAAGCCAATCTGGACTCCAAAGATACTGCCCACGCCCGTGCCCGGGCCCTTGCTAGTGTCCGCGCCCGGATCCTTGCCTGCTTGCGCCCGGGTCCTCGCTCATGCTCACCCCCTGGTCCTCGCTCGTGCCCGCGCCCAAGTCCTTGCTTGTGTCCGACTACCAACAGCACTTGCGCATCGGCTAGGAAGCCAATGATAGAATCGAATAAATAAATCAGCCGATTACCCGATGTGTCATCGGCCGATAGCTGATATTGACCAAAGTAATTGAACATCGACTGGAAGCCAATGATAGTATGGATAGGTAACATAAATGATAAGCAATTGATAAGCTAGCCAACTACCAAACAAAACACATGGGCATCGGCTAGAAGCCGATGGTAAAATAGATGGCAGAATAATAATCAATAAATGCGGTCGGCTTTAAAAGATAACTTATCGGCTAAGCACTCCGATAAAACATCACATAAATACCTATCGACTCACCAAGGATAAATCTATCACTACCAATCTAATAGTTCAAATTTAAATGATGCAGCACAGATTAACAATGATAAAAGAATCTCGTTGAGCCGATAGATCTAATGCAATCATGATGTAAAGATAACTTATCGGCTATACATTCCGATAAGACGCTTGCACAGAAACCATCGGCCTAGCAGGAACAACTTATCACTCAGTTTAGTAGGTCGGACCCAACCGATGCAGGACAAACTGATGATAAACTATTCCCAGTAAACCGATGAAAACTATGCACGCGTGATGTGGTATACTGACTCAGCCTAAGAGGTCAAACTCAATTGATGCAGCCGTAGACAGAATAGATACACCATGGTAAGCCGACTACCGTAGATCGACTAGAATATCGGACCCAACCGAGGAAGTCCTAGCCGATAGATAGTCAGGGTAACGAGACTTACCCTCTCGCAGGAGTTCGGACCTAACCGATGCAGCCCGGCTCGAGAAGCAAGAACCCATTGAAGAGGGTGGCGATGCGCCGAATTTGTATTGAACGTTGAGATAGATTACAAGGTCCCCGGGCATACGTATTTATACCCCGAGTTTGCTACAGTCCTGATCGGACACGAAACAGGAGTTTCCTATCTAGAAAAGGAAAATTACCAGTCCTGATCGGACACGAGATTAGGTTTATCTAAAAAGTATTAAAACTACCTAAATAGATAAGGTAATTAACTGCCATGCCGTGGTCTTCACGATTCCTTTCCAAACTTGGTCTCTTCCAGATGAACTTCCATTGGCTGACCCAATCTTTTTCCTTTAACCAAGCCCGATATGAATCGTGCCAAATTTTGGCGTTAACACTAGTCGACTCCGCACTGGGTGTGGTCGACTGGGCTGGTGGAGCAGCTGGCGGTGTGGTCCTAGTGCTGGTCGGTGTTGGGGCTGTGCTACTGGAGTCCCTGATCCTAGGACCACCTGATGCCTTACTCGGCATGTCCTTCTTCTTGGCCTGGTCTGCCACAGGTTGTTTCCTAGCCCTCTTGGGGCTGGGTTGGACAGCTGATGGGCTGGCCAGCTGTTTCCTTGATTCCCTAGCCAGCTGGCTGGGAGGGTTCGATGCAAAGTCAGTAAATTCCTGTAAGCATTATGCACAAAAGCAAACTCAATTAGACTAGGTTCATATCCACCATCGCAGATAAACATTACAACAGCTAGAAGACAAGAGATTACCGTTGGCTGAGGCCTGCTCAGGCAGTAGGGCTTGGGAGCCCTCTCAGCGTCTAAAGTCTCAACTACTCCGCTAACGAAGTACCCGAGCAGGGTGTCGGTGACGACGTCCTTGTCAACAAAGTCGGCGCACTCCGAGTTGGGTCTTCCTTTCCTTGGTACTCATAACTAGGATGAATCCTGGTCTTCAAGGCCTGTATGTGACAATTCTAGAATGTCCGTGCGACCCAGGGCCCTATCAACCCCTGGTCCTTCAGGGCTTTGATCTTATCTAGCAGCAGCAGCACTTGAACCATGTCGGCCTCTGAGGGGAGAGCCGTCCAGCTATCCAGGACCTTGGGAGGATTCCCGGTGAAGGGCGGCAGGGAGGGCTCCAGGTTTCAACAGTAAAACCACTTTTGATGCCACCCTTTCAGAGAAGTCTTTAGGGGGATATGGAGATAAGCTTTCTTCATCTAGTTACGAAGCTGAAGCCCCGCTCACCCTATGACTTGAGGTTTGGATTTTGATGGCTGGGGTTTAACGTGGAAGAAAAAACAAAAGAGATTGAAATAGGGATTGACCCTGAGAAAAGCCTCACAGAGGGTTACGAAGATAGAAATCTGCAAGATGGAATTGGGGTTGAGATGAATAAGCTCGATTTGATAATAATTGAGGAGGCCACGGAGGAAATCCGAAGAAGGAAGAGCAAAACCCCAATTGAAAAAGGGGCGAACACCACGATCTCGTGGGAATCCGGGGAAGGGATTGTCTCACCGATGGCTGGACACTAATTGATGAGTTCCTTTGGCTAGAGGCACTTCTTCTTCTCTAGGTAGGCGAGTTTCGTGGAGCATGTAGTCAACATTGGCCATGTCCTGGTCGGGATGTGGGGGACATCGAATGGAGCCCTTGGCATCTTTGGAGTGCAAAAAGTGGGGGAAAAGCTTTTGGATGATGAGAATCGAAGATGGAATGGAGAGCCTTGTGGATTTGTGGAGGGGAGCTCGAGCAAGTGGAAACCCTAGGTGGAGCAGAGAGCGTGAAGTTTGGGTGCAATTTCTAGAAGCCGAAGTGGTTTGGTAATTTGGGGAAGAAAGGGGAATCTTTTCCCTCTCCCTGGGATTTATAGGACTATGCTAGGTGGTTGGCTTGGGCCGGCCTGCTCAGTAGTGGGCCGTAAGATATGAGTTCTTAAATAGCATGTCCTATTGGGCCAATGGCTATCTGTGCTAAAATCACAATATAGATGCTATTTTACAGGAAACGATTGAAATAATAAGATATGCTTCATGTTAAGCCTCATTGTTGGACACATATGTTCAAATATCTGAATTATTCGATAGGTATTGAGGATATATCTTTATAAGGATCAATAGCTGGTCTGCATTAAAATTGGAGATGCAAGTATCTCTCGAGTACACCTAACCACATATTGGGTCAAAATCCATGAGTGGTACTCGGCTTATATGCTTAGCCAAATTGCCTTGAGTAAAAATATTTCCAGTTGGCATGAAGCTGAGGAGTCCAAGTTCTAAGAAATATCACTCAGGAAAGACTTAAAGATCTTTGACTTTATATTTAATTGTTCCACAATTAAACACAAAGTCAAAGTCAGGGGTTACACCTAATAGGTTCACCTATTCAGTGCACACTATTCAACTTTTTTGATGAAACCCTTCATAGCCTCATTGCCAGCTGACATGAAGCAGGACATGAAGAAGAGGTACTTGGATAAAGAGTATTCGGGAACAATGAACTCAGGAAATCTTCACCATGGAGGATGAGCATTTGGTGTTAGGTATGACTCAACTATGAAGGTCTCAGAGGCTACTATGGAGGCCATGGCCCCGGGTACTTAATAGAAAGTATTATGGCCACTAGGATAGAGGATGGGCCTAATCATGTAATTAGGGATACTATAGAACTCGGCTTATGTTACCTTTCATGACAAGGGAAAGGATATAGTCCTAGCTGGTTATGTTGTGTTCCTAAAAGGAAATCCCTTGGTTGAGTATGCCTTGGATTCCTATCTTGTTTCCTTACCTCCTCAATATATAAGGGGAGGCAAGGAGCCCACTAGGGCAGAGAACGATACACAACCAATCTCACCAGAGAAACTTCGAAGGCAATACACAACAGCTGGAAGTAGGGTATTACCTCATCTTCAGGGCCTAAACCAGGATAAACTCATTTCGTGTTCCTTTGCATTCATCAAATTTAGGTCTTGCGAATAGCCCCATATAATTATTGCTGATACAAAGCATCGATAGATGACAATGTTTGTCAAATATAATTCAGCTAGCTTATCTCCTCCACAAGTCTGCTTAACTGGTAGAAAATGTGCCACTTTAGTTAACCTGTCAACTCTGACCCATATATCATCATAGGCATCCTTAGTCTTCGGCAAACTTGTTATAAAATCTAGTCTTCGGCAAACTTGTTATAAAATCCATTCCTATTTTATCCCACTTCCATTTAGGACAAGGTAATGGTTGCATCAATCCTGCAGGTCGCTAATGGTCAGCCTTAACCTTCTGACACACTTCACATAGGTTCACATATTCTGCAATCTCTCGCTTCATGTCGGTCCATCAAAAGGTTTTCTTCAGATCCTGATACATCTTTGTACTTCTAGGATGAATTGAAAACAATGAATCATGTGCTTCCTGTAGTATCATATTCTTGATTTCTTTCTTATCTGAGACACATTCCTTCCTTGGAACCTTAGAACTCCATTATTGTCTTCTGCAAAACTTGGTGCCTTATTCTCTTGGATATCTTTCTAAATCTTCTAGATTTGTGGATCTTTTTGTTGTGCCTTCTTTATTTCATCTTCTAGAGTTGGCTTCACTTCCATGGTGCAAACACTGGATTGATCAATAAACTCCAACCTCAACTGGCAGATTTCTTTCAATAATGGCTCCGAGCACTCTTGGACCATTGCATTACTGCAGTATGCCTTACGGCTTAAGGCATCGGCTACCACATTTGCCTTCCCTAGATGATACTGGATATCCAAGTCATAGTCCTTTATTAGCTCTAACCATCTTTGTTGCCTCAAATTCAAATCAGGTTGAGTGAATATATACTTCAAACTATTGTGATCTGTGAACATCTCACACTTATTTCCAACTAAATATTGCCTCCAAATCTTCGGTGTAGGCACAACTGCTGCCAACTCAAGGTCATGTGTTGGATAGTTCTGCTTATGTGGTCGAAGTTGATGAGAGGCATAGGCTACTACTCTTCCTTCTTGCATCAAAACATAACCAATTCCTTGACGACTGACGTCACAATAGACCTAAAAATCCTTCTTATTGTCAGGCAAAGCTAACACTAGAGCGGTTGTCAGTCTTGCTTTAAATTATTGCAAACTCTTCTCACACTTATCTGTCCATTCAAATGGCACATCCTTCTTCAAGAGGTTGGTGGGAGGCCTTGCTATCTTAGAAAATCCTTCGATGAAGCACCAATAATATCCTGCCATTCCTAAGAAAGTATGGATATCCTTCACTGTCTGCGGTTGCTCCCATTCTAATACAGCCTTAACTTTCTCTGGATCCACTTCCACTCCTTCAGTAGTGATGATATGGCCTAGAAACTGTACTTCCTTCATCCAGAACTCACACTTGGAGATCTTGGCATACAAATTTTGCTCCCTTAATCTTTTCAAAAATAACCTCAATTGTTCTTCATGTTCTTCTTCACTAGATGAATATATAAGGACGTCATCTATAAAGACTACCACAAACTTATCAAGGTAGTCCATATAGGTCTTGTTCATCAATCCCATGAAAACTGCTGGTGCATTGGTTACTTCAAATGGCATCACAGTAAACTCATATAGTCCATACCTGGTAGTAAATGCAGTCTTCGGTATGTCCTCTTCTCTAACTCTCAGCTAATGAAACCCTGATCTCAGATCAATCTTCGAAAACACCTTAGCTCCCTTCAGTTGATCAAACAGGTCATCTATTCTCGGTAGTGGATATTTGTTCTGGATCATTGCTTCATTAAGTGCTCGGTAATCTATGCACATCCTTAATGTTCCATCTTTCTTTTTAGCAAATAACACTGGGGTAGCCCATTCTAACACACTTGGCCTTATGAAACCTTTACCTTCTAGCTCATCAATCTACTTCTTCAACTCCCTTAACTCAGGGGCAGCCATCAGATACATTGTCTTTGCTATGGATTTGGTTCTAGGCTTCAACTTGATGGAGAACACAACTTCTCTTTCAGTTGGCATCCCTGGCAACTCTGTTGGAAATACATCTAGGAACTCATTAACCACTGGTACTTCCTCAACTCCTTCAGCGACCATGGTGTTTATTGACTGCGACAAAGATGGCAACAAAGGTCTCTTGGCTCTTAATTCTACTTTCTTCCCTTCAGTGTTGACCAAATTAATGATCATATTTTCACAATCCATCCTTCCCTTATACTTATGAAACCAATCCATTCCCAATATAATATCCAATCCTTGCATTTCTAGTAGCATGAGGTCTGCTAAAAAGGCAACTCCTTCTATCTAAATTTCTACATTAGGACACTTAAACTGGGACTTCATATCTAATCAAGGGGCATGGATCACATGGGTGTTATTTAAAGCTAATAGGCTTAAACCACGCTTCTTAACCAAAGCCAAAGAAATAAAAGAATGTGTAGCACCCAGATCAAATAAAACCAAAGCGGGTTCTGAGTTAATAGGAAACATACCAAGCATAATGTCTGTAGCTCCAGTGGCATCCTTGGCTGAAACATGGTTGACCCTTCCCTGAGTAACTCCAGGGTTAGGTCATCCTCATCCTGCAACAGCTCTAACTTGTCCTCTACGGGTTGGCACTACTCCTCCACAGTTGGGCACTCCTGCTCCACATCCTGCCCCGTTCTGATTTTGCGGCATGGCATGTGGCATCGCATTCTAGGCTCTTGCTCTGACTTGTGCGACATCGTCGGGAAGTTTCTCCAGGGGCATTTTGGACGGATGTGTCCCACTAGCTTGCAATGATAACATTCCTTGGAAAATTACTTGCTGGATACTGATTTCCACCATAATACTGTTGTCTCTATGGCATTGGAGGCCATGGAATCTGTGGTGGGAAGCGTCGAGGTGGTACTGCTGGCATCATCCTTGGTCTTGGGGCATTTGAAGAAGGCTTCATCTGTTGCAGGGCCTTGCACTTGCAGCTTTCCTCCGGTTCTTTCTTCCTGCGCTCAATCAACAGGACCTTGTTGGGTAGCTCCAACATATCCTTGTAATTGTAACATCCTGAATTTTGGGATTCAAAAGATAGGAAATTCAAATAACAAAAATCACACCAGTCCAAAAACATGATTTTCGAAAATTGCATCATGCTAGCTTTGTCAAGTTCTTGGGCGTTACCGTGCTGAGGAAAGATTCTTTATTTTAAACTAACAAAAGAAAAAAATTATAAAATAATAATAATAATAATATAGTTTGCTCCTGTTATTGGAAACCTCCCTACCAACTCCATACAATTTCCTTGTTTTATTTACAAAAAAAAATTTTTGTTTGCTACTTCAAATTTTGGCCCTAATTGGAGTGAGCCCAAAATTTTAGGCCTTAGCAGGCCCAACTGGGCAGGCCAGCCAGCAAACCAGCCCAGGAGCTAGCTGTTGACACCAAAATTTGGTACGATTTGTATCGGACTCTGTTAAGGAAAGAGATTATGTCAGTCGATGGAAATTAATCCAGAAGAAGCCGAGTATATGAAGGAATCGTGAAGACCAAGGCATGGCAGTTAATATTTTATCTATAAATTAGGTAGCTCTAATAATTTATAGGAAACCTGATCTCGTGTCCGATCAGGACTTGTTGTTTTTCCTTTTATAGATAGGAAACTCCTATTTCGTGTCCGATCAGGACTGTATCAACTCGGGGTATAAATATGTATGCCCGAGTACCTTGTAAACTATCTAATCGATCAATACAACTTCGGCGCATCGCCACCCTTTCCGACGGGTTCATGCTTCTCGAGCCGAGCTGCATCGGTTAGGTCTGAACTCCTGCGAGAGGGTAAGACTCGTCACCCCTTACCACGGTGTACCTATTCTGTCTACGGCTGCATCAGTTAAGTTTGATCTCTTAGTCCGAGTAGATATACCACATCACGCGTGCATAGTTTTTATCGGCTTACCGGGGGTAATTTATCATCAGTTTGTACTGCATCGGTTGGGTCTGACCTACTAAACTGCTAGCGATAAATTGTTCCTGTTAGGTTGATAGATTTTATGCAAGCGTCTTATTGGGATGTATAGCCAATAAGTTATCGTACATCACAATTGCATTAGATCTATCGGCTCATCGAGGTTCTTTTATTATTACTAATTTGTGCTGCATCAATTGAGTTTGACCTACTAGATTGAGAATAATAGATTTATCCTTGTTAAGCTGATGGGTTTTATGCGATGTTTTATCGGAGTGCCTAGCCGATAAGTTATCTTTCTACTAGATAAAGCCGACTGCATTGTTTATTGATTATTATTCTGCATATCTACTCTTTCATCGGCTTCTAGCCGATGTCCAAGTGTTTTCTCGGCAGTCGGCTGGCTTATTATTTGCTTATATTATCATCGATTCTATCATCGGTTTCTTAGCCGATGCGCAAGTGCTGTTGGTAGTTGGACACGAGGAAGGACTTGGGCGCGGGCAGAACGCAAGGACCCGGGCGTGGGCACGAGCGAGGACCCAAGCGCGGGCACGAGCGAGTACCTGGGCGCAAGCACGGACGAGGACCCGGGCACGGGCACAGGCGAGGGCCCGGGCACGGGTGCAGGCAGTACCTCAGGTTTACGGCCGATGCTCAAGCATTCCTTCGGCAATCGGCTGGTAGGATTCTTATCGGCCGATTGGATCACTGAGCTAATATTTTCTATCTCCTTGTCAATTGCGGGGTCAAATTGACTGGCACGCCTACGAACCTCAACATCTTAGGACCTGCACTGGAGTGAAGCAAATCTCCCAGGCCTTCGCGTGTCTCCAGACGCCGAACGGCCCCCGGCGGTTTTCGGCGTCAACACTAGCCCAGCTAGCAGGTGGGCCTACCTGGCCGAACTCCACTTCCCTCGACCATGGGCCAGCTGCAACAGGCTGGCACAACTACCAAGCCAACCTGCTGAGCCGCCCACCGAGCCAAGCCACGAGAGCCCCGCCACCAAGTCCCGTCACCGTAGCACCTTGCCCCCACCCCGGACGAACGTTCGGCCGGGTCTCGCCACCGATGAAGCCTGCGACCGCTTCTCCCCAACCCACCGTGCCTCGCCACCACCGAAAGCCACCGCGCCGCGTGCAAACCATAAGTCTAGAGCCCCGATGCCGTGCGGCGCAGGTTACCTACCTACCACTTCAGTGTGCCACCCTCCCTACTCCTCCCAAGCACTGCATCGCGGACTCGGACTGCGACGCCCATGCACCGCTGTGCGCAGCCAGGCCAGTGGAACGGACAACACCGTAACAAGCCATGGCTGCTGCGCCATGTGTGCCTGCCCTGTTCTGCTCGTGCGCACGCCTCACCTCTACTTGCCGCACGGGGTGCAATCATTGCGCCCACGGCTTGGTCCCTACCTGCCCCTGCCACATGCCATGCCCTCACCAGAGAAGACACCACAATCTCATTAGAGAAACCTCAAAGGCAATACATAACAGCTAGAAGTAGGGTATTACCACACCTCGAGGGCCTAAACCAGGATAAATCATGTCGTGTTCCTTTGCAGTCCATCAAGTTTAGGTCTCACGAGTAGCCCCATATTATTATTGCCGATACAAAGCATCGACAGTTGGTGGGCTAGGTAGGGGCTTCGTCGAGATCACCTTCATCAAGCTTGATGGATTCAATCACCGAAGTCGACGGCGCCAAATTCTTCCCCGGGCAGACAATCAGCTTTGGGAGCCTCGACTTCGTCGACGACAAACTCGGCAACCTCACCCTGACCGACTCGGATTCGACCGGATCGGCCAGGGACCAGGCTGGCATTGCGCCAGTCGGCATACTCAACACTGCAACAATCTTTGGTGACTTGCTGTGACGATTTCCAAGACCTACGAGTCTAGGGACAACTCTTTTTCCCGGTGTTCGACTCGGACTCGGCCTCGAGCCAGCCGAGATCTGGCTAGGGGAGGAGGAGATCGTCAATCTCCCGTTCGGACTCAGCAATGCCGCGGATAACTTCAATCTAAGTCCAATGCAGTAGATCCAATCCCCTGGAATTCAACTCGGATACGGCCCAGAGCCGCTCGTGATCAGATCTAGGGAGGTTGTCGTTGTAATCACCCCCCTGAACTACTCCGATTCCAACTCACAGTCAGATAGCAACTCAGGAAGCTTCTCTCCACCGCGCGAAGTGTTCATGGCATCACAGCGATCAACCCCTAGACAAGACGTATGATGACTACACAACCAACAAGAGGAGGAAGCTTGCCGACTGTGTGAGCAACAGGAGGAAGACGCACAATGCCTACAAGCCAAGCGCAACACTGGCAATGACAACCTACGCAAGGTTGGGCAGACTGCTCAACAGGAGATCCTCCAAACCCGAGTAGGCGACCACAATGTTTTTGTGACCCCACAACAGAACATCGTGGTCGCTGCCACACTACTAGACACCTTGCAGTTCGGGCTTGACCACCAAGCTACCCCGACTATTGCAAGGATCAACGCAATGATCACCGTTGCAGCATGTCAACAACAACAGCAGTCTGGAGACATGCTCATACCACCAAATAAAATGGCCTCAGATGCAACAACTTCATCTACCTCAGCACGACACTGGGCGGCTGGCTCTAGTCAGCATTACTCGGAGTCCCGTCATATGTCACTCAGCACTTGAAACAACGACTTACGGCGAGATCTCTACAAGGAGCACCGTGACAACCAGGATGCCCGAGGATGACTACGGCGAGATCTCCGTCATGGCATCAATGCACGGTGCCAGGAATGTGAGGGGGATGAATGCTGCTGACTCAAAGATGAGCATGAGCGCTTTGGCTTTCACCACGAGCGGTTCCATCGCCGCAGTCGGAGTCGGAGCCCTCACCCAAATGAAGGAGTTCCGGCGTTCACCCATGAACTGCAACAGGTTGATTGGCCATCCGGCTTCAAGCCGACTAGCATAGAGAAGTATGACGGCAAGACCAACCCGGAGTCCTGGCTGATTGTGTACACCTTCGCGATACGAGCAGCTAGAACCGATCACAAGGCCAGGGCTAACTACCTACCAGTTGCCTTGGCCGACTCGACAAGGACATGGCTGACAGGGCTTCCCAGGCGGTCAATTGGCTCCTTGGGGGACTCCATGAACGCTTCGTTGCAAACTTCCAAGGAACCATTGAGAGGCCATCTTCCAAGTACGATTTGTACCAATGTGTCGATGTTTTACACCGGCAATATGAATATAGGGCTACTCGTCGGATCGAAACTCAGTGGACTGCAAAGGAACACAGGGAGTTTATACTGGTTCAGGCCCTCGATGTGAGGTAATACCCTATGTCCAGTTGTGATGTATTCTTTTGAGGATGTATGATTGCTTATGCCCTTAGGGGGCGCCCTGCCTCCCCTGATATACTAGGGGACGGGGTTACAAGGTAGGAATCCCAGCCAGACTATGGCCAAGGGATATCCTCTTAGAGATATAACCTGCCCAACTAGGATTGTATATTCCTTATCGTACAAGGCTAAGTATGCCGAGCTCTATCATATCTCTAATTACAAGGCTAGGCCCATCCTCTGTCCGAGTGGCCCATATGCTTGTCATGAGGTACCTGGTGCCGAGTGCTCATCCTCCACGGTGAAGATTGCCCAAGTGCATTGCTCCCGAGTACTCTTTATCCGAGTGCTTCCTCTTCCCGAGTCCTACTTCATGTCAGCTAGCAGTGAGGCTATGAAGGGCTCCATGTAGAAGTATAAATAGTGTGTGCCAAATAGGCACACCTATTAGGTGTAGCCCCCGACTTTGTGCTTAATTGTGAAACAATTAAACATAAAGTCAAAGATCTTTAACCTTGTAGTCTTTCCCGAGTAGTATACTACTGGTATATGAGACTCTTCAGCATCATATCAGCCGAAAATATTTTATTGTCTTTCCCGAGTAGTATACTACTCGGAAGTTAGACTCTTCAGCGTCATGTCGGCTGGAAAAATATTTGCTCATGGCAATTGTTGGTCAAGCATGTAGGCCGAGTACCACTTTATGAATTTTAATCCAATATGTGGTCAGGTGTTCTTGAGAAAAACCTGCATCCCCAATTTTAATGAAGACCAGCTTGTGACCCTTATAAGGATATATCCTTAATACCTGGTGGATAATACAGATACCCGAACACATGTGTTCAGCAATCAGGCCTTCATGAAGCATATCTGATTACCCAATCGGTTCCTGTTGGAAGCACCAGCACTGTGATTTTAACACAGCCAATGAGCGGCTCACATTGAGCGTGCTACTATAGAAACTCATATCTTGGTGGCCCAGTACCGACTTTATAGGCCCAAGCCCACTTATCAGTACAGGCTCTATAAAGGCGAGGAGAGAGAGAAAAGGTTTCCTCATCTTCTCCAATCCACCAATCGTTTCGTCTTCTAGCTTTCGCGCCGAAATTTCACCCCTCACCTCACTAGGGTTCACCATTGCTAGCGCTTCCCCCTTGGAACTCAGGCGATCCCACTCCTCTGTGTCCATTCCAAGTCCTCAATCACATTTCCCCCAAATTTCCTCGCCTTGAGCCATGCCGAGAGCGTCAAAAATCCCTGAGATGACTGATGCGTCTTGGCCAACTTCGGATTGCGGGTCGACTAAGCTGAAGCATCTGGAGAGGTTATTGAGACTACAGTACCGTGAAAACATCCAGTGGTGTCCGGCGGAAGGGGAATCGATTCCAGTACCCCAAGCTCTTTCTTCGACCGGGGCCTTTCTCTTCTGTCTTCGGATTTTCTTCTCCAGCTTCTTGCCTTCTACGACCTAGAGTTGGTGAATCTGAATCCCAACTTGATCTTGCAAATCTCTTTCTTTGCAACTCTGTGCGAGTGTTTTCTGGGTGTGGAGCCCCATTTGAATTTGTTTAGATATTTGTTCCACATCAAACCCCAGCCCTCCAAGAGCAAAGTCCAAGTGATTGGGGGGGCTGGTATCCAACTTAGGAGCGAAATGAAGAAGATTTATATCCATGTCCCCTTGAAATCCTCTCTCAAAGGCTGGCATAGGGAGTGGTTTTATTGTTCTGATCTTGAACCACGCCTCCCCCTTTTTACTGGTCTGCCTCCGGTAGTTGTGCCCAACTAGTCATCCGTGCCCAGTTTTGAGGAGATGGGCTAGGTATGTATGTTGATCGACAAGATTGATAAGCGGAAGAGCTCCGAACTGGCTGGTCCATGGGTGGCTAGGTGTTTTTGACTCGTCGTATCAGGCCACTAAAGCTAAGGAGCCATTTCAGCTGGGATTATGAGGGCAAAAACGATCCCAGCAGAGAATATCCCGACCTGACCGACAAGCACAAGGTGACCGACATCCTGCTTGATTATTTCGCCAGTGGGGTGATCGAGACAGAAGATGCTGAGCGTGCCACGCCGGCTTACAGCCTAAAAAGGCCTCATCCAGAGGTAACTCTTGTTGATGTTAGCTTGCTGTCCATCTATGATGAATACTTGTAGATGTGTATCTAGGATAGCTCTGAAATGTATGATGTATGTTGTTAAACCGCTTGCAGGATGTAAGGAGTTTGATGAAGACTCCCAAACTTTGTCGGCCGTGAAATCGAAGAAGAAGCCGTTGAGTCCTTCTGCCACCCAGCCTAGCTCCAAGAGAGCGGGGAAGAAACCTGTCGAAGATCCGGGCAAGAAGAGAATTAGTAGGCCGAGTGCTGCAGCCGGGAGCCTAAAGATTAAAGACACTGCCAGCGCAGCTCCTAGGCCACCGAGTCCAAGGCCGAGAGCGGCGCCACAAGGCTCAGCAACATCGAGCCCAAGGACGGCACCACCGAGTACAAGGTCGTCAACGAGCCATAAGGCGACGCCACCGAGCATCCCAGCACCCCAGCTGGCCGCACCAGAAACCGGGCTGACTAGGATGAGGACGCCACCGCCGACTGCCACACCATCCAGCCCGACAGCTGGCAGCCCTCCACTGCCGACAGCTGGAACTCCCAGATGGAAGTACAAAACCTCCAAGATGTAAGTAACTTTTGGATCTCCTGAAAACCTTGTTCAGTATAGTAGCGTCTTGACATTTGACTCATCGTGCAAGAAATGAGCCAATATCGATCTCAAGGAGACCACATCGGCTGCTCCTGTTGTCGAGCCAGCCCCAGCCGAGCCAACCCCAGTGAGCTCATCTGCTGAGCCGGTGACCGTCCCAGCCGTAGAGACTGAGGCGGTCCTAACAGCAGGGCCGCTAGCATCGGCTGACCAAGGGGCAGATACTGAAGCTGCTGCTCCAGCCCCTGAGCGAGTCCTGAAAGCCCCATCAGCTGCCGAATCAGGGGCTAGGACCATGTCGCTGTCTGTGTCTTCATCGTCTTCAGAGGAAACGGATCTCCCCAGGCTTGAAGCCCCTCGTCACAGGTTCCTGAGAACATTCCACTAGGTAACTCTTGAGGGAACTGTGAGATGCTATGAGCACAATGAAGAGGCAGCGGAGAGGGAGTGTGAAGTTCTTCTTCGCGCCGCAATCGCTGCATCCCAGGGAGTCCAGGTGTGTAGCGAGCCTTGCAATGTTGAGTTCCCGACGATTTCCCTTATTTCTGTTATTCCGCCGCTTGACTCTGCTTTGCTCTATTTTACCTCGAGCAGAAGATCGTCGACCGCTCGGAGAAGATAAACGAGGTTCTGACCCAGCTTGCCCCCCAGCTCCAACGATTGGGCTAGCTCCAGACCTCGAAGGCCGACTTGGAGCGGTCTAGCCAGGAGAGGGAGACTTGGCTGAGGGGAGCAGTTGACCAACTAAGAGGTGAGAATTGGGCTCTAGCCGACAAGATCAGAAGTAAGTCTCCTGTATTTGTCTTCCTAACTAAGTCCCATGTATATTTCTCCAGCTTTGTTGTTTCCCGACTGCCCAGTTGTGTCTTGACCATAATCTCGAGCTCTTGACTATTTTGATATACAACCCTCGAAGCTGAGTTGAAGACCCGGATGGAGGGGGAAACCAAGCTGAAGGAGGCCAAGAAAGCCAAGGCCGAACTCGAGAAAGACAAGGCCGAGCTAGAAAGGGCCAAAGGCAAACTCGAGAAAGAAAAGACCGAACTGGAGAAGGCCAAAGCCAAGGTGGAAGCCAACTACGAAAGTAAGTCTCCACTCTAACAATGACCTTGTCCAATCCTTTGATTACTCCAACTGCTGTTTTGGCTGACAAGTTTATTTGCTAATGAATTTGGGCAGCTGCAAGAGCCAATGCCCAAACCCAGTTTCGAGCCTTTGCAGAGGAGATCAAGGTCGTCAAGGAGTCACAGGAGATTCTTGCTGAGTCCATGAAAGGGCTCCTTGACATCATGGATCCTCATCACATGGGAACCAGCTCCAACACGGTCTCCCAGGTGTAGGCGCGCCTTAACGGAGCCCCAAGTATCCTGAAGAGGTACTCGGATGAGCATGTTGTCGTCGGCATGGCCCAGACCCTCACGATGACCGAGTCAATCTACCCTAGGGCAGATCTTGAGGCCATCGGTGAAGGGTTTGCCAAAGAGACAACACCTAAGGAGGCGTTGGAGTTGATCACCCAGGCGAGGCCGACTACAGAGGTGATCACAAAGGACCTGGGAATGTAAGAACAATCCATCATGCAGTCGGTGTATATAAATCTTTTGTAAGATATGTGTACAATGCCGCCGAGTTCTTGGTTTTACTTAGTTTTCATTAGCTTTGGCCAACTATATAGTCTAAGCCAAGTTAGTCTATAGGAACTTAATAAAATCGTTCACGCAGAAAGCTATACTCGGGCAAACATAACATAGTCATTGCAAAACTTCATAAATTAGATAAAACAAGCTCGTATATTGTTGACAAAGCACATATGATACATGTAGCCCCCGACTCACTACATAGTTGAGACAAGCGACGTAGTGAGTCAGAGAAAAACTTCATACATATGTATGAGAGAAAATACAGAACTCAGGTATAGAAAGGACATAGCTGTTCTATGTTCCATGAGTTGCTAACTAGGGCACTGTCTTCGGTCTTTAGTCGGTAGGCGCCTGGTCGTGTAACCTCGGCGATAATGAATGGCTCTTCCCATATTGGGGATAGTTTATGCCTGTCTATGGTGGTTTGTATTTTTCTCAAGACAAGATCTCCGACCAAAAAGGCGCAGCCACAGACATTCCGACTATGATAACGATGCAGGCCTTGAAGATACCTTGCCGACTGGATTATTGCGATGTCCCTATCTTCTTCCAACTGATCTAGTTGACCAATTGGGTATTGTTTGATCCATCTTCTAAGTAAGCCCCAACTCACGGAGAGCCGAACTCTAACTCAATTGGTAACACAGCCTCAGCACCATAGACTAGAAAGAAAGGGGATTGCCCTGTTGCAAGACTAACCATGGTTCTTAGAGACCAGATAACAGATGGGAGTTCTTGTACCCACTATCCTTCATATGGCTGTAGTCGATCGAATATCCTAGCCTTGATACCTTGTAAGACCATGCCATTGGCATGCTCAACCTACCCATTGCTCCGTGGGTGTGCCACAGACGCATAACAGATCTTGATGCCGAAGTCATCACAAAAATCATGAAATACGCAATCCGTGAGCTGAGTACTGTTGTCCGTTATGATGCGGTTAGGAACCCCGAATCGGTATAATATACTCATGATGAAGTCCTTTGCTCTGGCCGCTGTTATGGTAGCAACGGATTTTACCTCAATCCACTTTGTGAATTTATCCACTGCGACAAACAAGTGTGTGAACCCCCCGACGCTTTCTTGAAAGGCCTGACCATGTCAAGCCCCCATACTGCGAAGGGTCAAGAGATTGGGATGGTTTGAAGTTCTTGGGCTGGAAGATTTGTTTGTCTTCCATAGAACTGACAACCCTCGCTATCCATGGCTGAAAGGTGATATCGAACGCCATCAACTCGAGCGCCCATTTGGTGATTCGGCCAGTGGCCTCGTGGTTGTGCAGGACGTCCCTGAGAGGATACGATGTGACCACCGTGATTTGATACAATTGGAAATAGTGCACCAGCTTTCGGACAATGATGAGTAGCCCATATAATAGCTTCTGGACCTACGGATATCTCATCTTTGAGTCAACTAGGACCTCACTGACAAAGTAGACTGGACTTTGTATTTTCTGTATGTGACCTAGTTCGGATCGCTCGACCACCAACACCATGCTGACTACCTGAGTGGTTGCCGCCAGATATAGCATTAATGGCTCTTGGGGCATAGGTGATGCCAACACTAGTGGTGATGTGAGAAATTTCTTGAAGTCTTTGAAGGCTTGCTGGGCTTCAGGAGTCCATTGAAAATTATCTGCTTTCTTTAGTAATTTGAAGAAGAGCATGCCCTGTTCGCCTAGTCAAGAGATAAATCGGCTGAGTGCCGCCATGCAGCCTGCCAGCTTCTGGACATCCTTCTGGCTAGTCAGGGGTGCCATATTGATGATTGTGTTAATTTTCTCTGGATTAGCCTCGATGCCGTGATGTGATACGATGAAGCCGAGTAGCTTGCCGGATGGCACACGAAAGACGCACTTTTTCGGCTTCAACTTCATCTTGAATCTTTGAAGGTTTTGGAAGGTAGAAAGCTGAGAAGTTCACACCCTGCAGTTGAATCCACCACCTGATCTATTCTCGGTAGACCAAATGGATCTTTAGGGCACGCCTTGTTTAAGTTGGTGTAGTCGACGCACATGCACCATTTACTGTTCTTCTTCCGGACCAAGACTAGGTTTGCCAGCCAATCCGAGTGGTAGACCTCTTTGATGAACCTGGCTGCGAGGAGCTTAGTTATCTCCTCTCGAATAGCATCTTTACAGTCCTGTGCAAAGCGTCATAGTCATTGCTTGACTGGCTTGGCTTCTGTCTTGACATTGAGGGCGTGCTCGATCACCTCCCTTGGTACCCCAGGCATGTTGGAAGGTTTCCAGGTGAAGATGTCCTTGTTTGCCTGGAGGAAGGTGACGAGCACGTATTCCTATTTGGGGTCGAGTCCGGTCCCGACTAGAGCAGTCTTGGAGGGGTCGCAAGGGTCCAGGGGGATCTTCTTCATGTCAGACTCCGCTGAAATTCCTGACTTTGCTGCTTTTTCACTGGAACTTGGTTGTCCTCGACTTCTGTTGTGGTGGCTTGCCGAATGATGTCTCGTCCGACTGCCGCTTCTTGAGACTGAGCCAACTCACAGCTCTCTTTGTCGCAGGTGAAGGCTTGCTTGGCGTCGCTGTGAAGGGAGAGAACTCCGGCTGGCCCAGGCATCTTGAGCACCATGTAGGTATAGTGCGATATCGCCATGAATTTGGTGAGCACCAGCCATCTGAGTATCGCATGGTACGCAGTCTCAAAGTCGGCGACCTCGAAGCAGATTTTTTTTGTGCGGAAGTTATCCCGCGTGCCGAAGGTCACCGGCAAAGTTATCTGCCCAAGGGGTGTTGAAGATAGGCCGGGAATTATCTCATGGAAGGGAGCCGTACTCGGCCGCAGTTCTGAACGAGGGATTTTTCATCTCATCCAGGGTCTTGGCGAAGAGGATGTTGAGTGCGCTGCCTCCATCTATGAGAACCTTCTTCAACTTGATATTTTTGACGACCGGGTCCAGGATGAGTGGCTAGCGCCGAAACCCGATCTAGGTAGTCTGCATGATCAAACGTGCTGGGCGTTTTGACCAGTGCAGATATTGGGGGGTGTCTGCTATAGAGACTGAGTTGACGTCGCGTGCTGCTAGCTTCTATTTCCTCTTGGACTCGTATGCAGATGGCCCTCCGAAGATATGGTTGAGCTCAGCCTGGGGATCTTGATAATTGCCGGCTGCGTCTAGATCTGGCTTGTCTTTGTCCTTGTCGGTGCCAGATGTCAAAGCCTACTCAAAGGTAAACTTCTTGAGCAGGAAGCAGTCTTTGGCCGCGTGTTTACCCTTGGGATGAAAGGGGCAAGGCCCGTTCATCACCTTCTGGTACTCTTTGTTCCTTGGGGGTCATGACCGAGTCCGCTCCATGTTGGCCACCACGTTTTCCGACTTCTGCTTGCGGCTGCCGGATTTGTTCTATGCTGGCTTGTTGTCGGCTTTTGCCTTTTGGTCCTTCTGCCAGGACTCTTTCTTTTCATCAAGGGCCTCCGCAACCGCCTTGGCCAAGTCAGCGTACTTGTTCGCCATATCGAAGAGAGCCCTGACAGAGGTTGGAGGCTTCCGAGTGAACTTGGCATCTTTGACTCCCTTGCAGAAGGTGGCGATGACGACCTCGTCCTTGATCATAGGGATCGAGTTGCGTTTCTTGGAGAACCTTTTGATGAACTCACGAAGAGACTCGTTCTTCCTCTAGTGCAGCTGGTAGAGATTGTGCTCGGAAGACGGTCTTTCATAAGTCCCCTGGAAGTTGGCTATGAAGCATTCCCGGAGTTCCCCCTAAGAGCCGATTGATCGTCTTCGGAGTCTTGTTAGCCATGTCCTCGCTAAGTAGGCTAGGGCGACCGGGAGGTAGTTAGCCATAGCTTTATGGTCACCTCCAGCAGCTCGGATTGCCAGAGTGTATATGGTGAGCCAAGACTCGGGATTGGTCTTGCCGTTGAATTTTTTGATTCCCGTAGGCTTGAAGCCCGACGGCCAGTCAACCTCTTGTAGCTCCTGGGTGAAGGCGGGTATGCCTTTGTCTGCGTGAGGGCTCTGGCTCCGGTCGCGGTGGTGGAACCACTCGTGGTGGAGACCGAAGCGCTAGTACTCGTCCTCCAGTTGGCTGCGCTCGTCGTCTTCGCGTTGGCAGCACTGAGCATTGATGTCTTGGTGGAGATTGCGTTGCAAACGGACTCAGAGATCTTGGTTGAACCGACGATCTTGTTGTTTGGGTTGCTGAGAGATGTTTGGCGTGACTCTGTGTGTGGCTGACTCGAGCCGGCCATCCGGCGTCGTGCTGATGCAGACGAGACCGCTGCTGGAGAACCCGATCGGTTGGTCAGTATAAGTGTATCGCCCGACTGCTGGTGCTACTGACATGCGACAACTATAATCATGGCCTTGATTCTTGCTGTAGTCGGGGTGGCCTGATCATCAGGCTCAAGCTGGAGTGTGTCCAGCAGGGTTGCTGCGGCCACAATGTTCTATTGTGGCGTGACGAAGACGTCGTGGTCGCCGACTCTAGTCTGGAGGATTTGTTGCTGAGTGGTTCGCCCAGCCCTACGTAGCTTGTTGTTGCGAGCCTCGCGTTCGGCCTCCTCCTATTGTCGTAGTCGGCGGGTCTCCTCTTCTTGCTGCTCTTGTACTCCGCGCACCTCCTGTGGGGGGGTTGAAGCCATGAAGATTTCTCGGGGCAGAAGGAAGCTTGCCAGACTAGTGTCCGAACTTGTGTTCGAACAGTTGTCTAACTTGGAGTCGGAATCTGAGTAGTTCATCGGGGTGATGATGACTCCGACCTCCCTAGATCCAATCTGGAACGGCTCTGGGCCATGTCTGAACTAAACAATAGAGGATCAGGTCTGCCGCGTGGAATGTAGATTGTAGATGTCCATAGCGTAGCCGAGTCTGCATGGGAGATTGACAATCTCTCCCCTTCCTAACCCGACCCGAGCCAGCTCAAGGCCGAGTCCGAGCCGAACGCTGAAGGAGAGAGTTGTCCCGAGACCCGGGGAAGTAGAAGATTGCTGCATTAAATCGACGAGGGTTGCTGCAGCGTCATGTGGGCCGATTGGCGCGGAGTCGGCTAGTGCCTCGACCAATCGGATCTGGTCCGAGTCAGCCAAGGTAAGGTTGCTGAACTTGTTAGCGATGAAGTCCAGGCTTCCGAATGTAAGCGTATCTCTGGGGGAGAATTTGCTGCCGTTGACTCCGGTTATCAAATCCATCAAGCTTGTTCAGGTTGATCTCGCCGAAGCCCCTACCTAGCGCGCCAACTGTTGATGTTTTACACTGGCAATATGAATATAGGGCTACCCGCCGGATCGAAACTCGGTGGACTGCAAAGGAACACGGGGAGTTTATACTGGCTCAAGCCCTCAATGTGAGGTAATACCATACGTCTAGTCGTGATGTATTCCTTTGAGGATGTATGATTGCTTATGCTACCTCCCCTTATATACTGGGGGACAGGGTTACAAAGTAGGAATCCTAGCCAGACTATGGCCAAGGGATCTTCTCTTAGAGATATAACCTACCCAACTAGGACTGTATATTCCTTATCGTACAAGGCTAAGTCTACCGAGCTCTATCATATCTCTATTTACAACGCTAGGCCCATCCTCTGTCCGAGTGGCCCATATGCTTGTCATGAGGTACCCGGGGCCCATGGCCTCCACACAATGCCACCAAAGAAAGAACGAGTCCCTCCGTGACTTCATCAAGCTGTTTTTCGAGAAGAGGGACTCGATACCCAAGATCAAGGACGAGGTCGTCATTGCTGCTTTCCGCAAGGGAGTGAAAGATACCCCATTCATTGCTAAATTCACTCGGAAGCCTCCCAACTCTGCCAAGGCTTTGTTCGATATGGCAAACAAGTATGCCAACTCAGCCGACATTGTTGCTAAGGACCTCGTCGACAAGAAGGAGCAGAAGGACACCGACGACACGGCCCCGACTAAGTCTAGCAACCACAAACGCAAGTCGAACAATGTTGTGGCCACTGTCGAGCGCAACTGACCACGACCCCGAGGACAGAAGATTACCAGAAAGTTATGAACAGGCCATGCCCTTTTCACCCAAAGAGGAAGGATGCAGATAAAAATTGCTTCATGCTCAAGAAATTTGCTTCTGAGTAGACATCTATGTCCGGTGAACAGAAAAACAAAGATAAACCGGACTCGGGTGTGGCTGGCAACTATCAAGATCCCCAGGCTAAGCCCAATCACATATTTGGAGGGCCATCTGCGTATGAGTCTAAGCACAAACAGAAGCTAACCGCCCAAGAGGTGAACTCGATCTCATCAGATGCCCCCCATATCTGCGCTGGTCGGAAAGTGCAATCACCTTTGACCGCACGGATCATCTCAACTGAGTAACGCATCCAGGACGTTATCCACTCATACTGGACCCGGTCATCAGAAGCATCAAACTGAAGAAGGTTCTCATCGATGGAGGAAGCACACTCAACATCCTATTCACCAAGACGCTTAACGAGATGAAGATACCTCGATCCGAGCTGCGGCCGAGTACAACTCCCTTCCACGGGGTAATCCTCGGCCTCTCTTCAACTCCACTCGGACAGATCACTCTGCCAGTTACTTTTGGCACGTGAAAAAATTTCCACATGGAGAACATCTGCTTCGAGGTTGGCGACGCCAAACCAGTCAAGCAACGAGTACGACCCTTCGCATAAGACCACAAAGATGCTATTTGGGAGGAGATAACCAAGCTCCTAGCAACCGAGTTCATCAAAGAGGTCTACCACCCGAATTGGCTGGCAAATCCAGGGTAAATGGCACATGTACGTCGACTATAACGATTTAAATAAGGCGTGTCCCAAAGATCTATTTGGTCTACCAAGAATTGATCAGGTGGTTGATTCAACTGCGGGATATGAATTACTTAACTTTCTCCACTGTTACTTGGGATATCATCAAATCAGCATTAAATCCTTGTTAATGCGCAATAAATCATTTAGAAATTATTTTTGCATAGGAAAATCACAGTAAAACTTCTAAAATTCATAACTAATTCATTCGAGCTCCAATTAATTCCATTAAAATTTCATTAAATCCAGAAAAAATGCCAAGAATCTACTAAAAACACTTTTAGCCCCTATTTCCGTGTCCACATGTACTGTTTTTAATTGTTTCTACGTTGTTTGCTATAGAAACCGACGTCGTCGACCCTCCAGTTTACTACGAAGACGTTGCCGAAGTCACCGAGCCAGAGCAAGGCAAGTCGCATGATTTCCTCAATCATTTTATACCCATTTATTGCAAACAATTTGTTTTAAATTAATAAACATGCATTATTTCATCATTTCATGTGGGAAGGGTGACCTATACAAATGCAATTTTAATTGCTCTGACTTTATTCCACCCATACACCTTTGTAGCTCAGTAATAATATGACTAGAGGCTATTGTTAGGATGCTTAGTCCTGCTTAGAAACATTTAGCTCACATAGGGATTTAAATATTTTAATTTACATTTATGGTTCGACTCAATGTCAGAAAATGGAACTGTGGATATGTTGATGTTAAATTACTAAAATTTGACCTAAATGGTGGGTTGTGGGTGCATGGTTTTGTTGGTCGCACCCATGACAATTAAGGACCGATTTGCGGGAACCCCTTGGGCAACTAATCGTACATTCCACAAGCCAGTGTGGGCAATGGCTAGGCTTCTAGCATTTCTTCTCCCTTCCTAGGCACCGTTGGTGAGAATGGGCGTGATGGAGTTGGGTCTGCTTGGGGTTGGGTTGATCAGCTTCCAGATCCATTGTGGTGCAAGGGGGGTAGCCTGGCCGATGTGGGGTGTCCTGGCGGCAGGTGCAACCTCAGCATGGTGTGGATGGTTAGGGGAGGTTATGTGAACGGTCCTGTCACAGTCTCTCGCGGGGTGTCATGGTGATACGCCAACATATGGGAATGTGTGTGGGGCTATGTCTTGTGGGTACAGTTGTACACCTCTGATCATAGTAAATCTATTCGAATAGCCACGCCCGCAGATATGGGCGATTGGTCAAGACTCACCGTGATTAGTCTCACCCTTACTTAATTAACTTGACTTAATGGAACTGGTATAGTTCTGGTGGATGGTTGGGCCTGTTAACGTGGTGTAACGTTAATCAGTGGAGGATTAATTTTGTTCAATTAATCAACCTTTTTACCATTTGCGAACTACTACTGTTTGTAATTGCTTTTACGCAAATGAACCCTGAGCCTATCTTTGTCTCCCGTGCATTGTGCATATTTGCGGGTGTGATTTGTTGAGTACTTGTTGAGTACTGTGTGTGGTACTCAGTCTTGCTCCTTTTCCCCCTCTCAGTGGTGTAGTACCTGTCCGACGAGGATCAGCAAGAGGACTAGGTTGGCTCCGCCGTCAAGACGCCTGTGGAATGGAAGCCTCCACTTGGCTAGCTGTATATAGGCTTTACTTATCTTTACCACTGCATTTATGTAAGACACTTTTATTCTATTTGTAAGACGCACTCTGTATGGCAACTTGGTATTGTGTACCCTAGCTTTCCTGGATAGGGATTTAATACACAGAGATGTTCAGAATTCTGCTTATGAATTTCTGGGCGTTACAAAGTTGGTATCAGAGCCGAACTTGACCATAGGACCAACCAAATGGAAACCCTAAGAGCCCTCTGAAATTTTCATTTGCATATGCTTTTTGCACTTGGAGTTATTTCGGGGAAAATAGGGAATTTGTTCTTGGATTGGGATAAAATCTTGGACTTCATTCGATTGAAATTTTCGAGTTAGGTCAAGGCTAGGGTAGAAATTTTATTTGAGGGTTATGGCATAGGTGTGCAAATTTTGGGGAAAACATTGGTTATCGGGGTTGTGTACAATTTTAAGCATACATAAAATATTTTCTTTACCTGCTTTGCCATTATTACTCAAAAATTAATTCGTTACTGTATGGTTCTATTATACTATTTCATCGGATTCTCAACAAAGTTTATATGTAAAATTATTTCATGCATAAAATTGTTGTTTATTTCCAAATTATTTATTGTTCACTCTATTTGGATCTGAGCATAAATTGATTCCCCTCCTTGCCTTCTATAGATGGACAGTCTCCCAAACAAGCGCGGTGCAGACATGGGCGGATTTGTGGAGGAGCTTCATTTGATGAGTTTCACTTTGGGGTACAGCCACGCCACGTAGTATACCAACGTGGAGCCTTTGGAGGGTGAGCTCCCTCACCGTGTTCGCTTGGAGCTGCTAGGCGAGCTATACCTCCTACCAGCCATGGAGGTCGAGATCGACGGGTGTACCTATGACCACGCCTACCAAGAGGCCGCTTTCTATCTGATTGGAGAGCTACGCTGGAGACACCACTCTAACCTCCGCACCACCGCCTACCGCTACCTCCCCAGCCGGGCTCACTACCAGGTCTACAGCACCTTCCAACAGGTTGACAACGAGTACAACACCACCATCGTCCACATGAGGCAGGCAATGTGGGCCATGGACTACATGCATGCCAACTGGGTGCGTGCGGCCCATGATAGGGAGGATGCCAACCGAATGACCATTATTGGCCCCTAGAACAAGGTGGACCACCTGAAGAAGGAGGTCGCGGAGTTGAAGGGACAGCCGCCACCCGGTGGAGCCAGGATCTGTCTGACCCCGAGGAAGAGGACCCTTCCTCCGATGCGTATTCAGTTGGCCCCCTGGAACAGGCCACATGCACCACCGCCACCGGCACTAGCTCCAACTCCAGCACCCATGCCATCACCAACCGGTAGCAAGATCAGCGCGTCATCGAGCGACAGCAGCTCTCAGGGAGGTACCAGCATCCACGGGGGCTTCACCTTCGCCAACGACAGCAACTCCCTCAGAGGATCCCGCACCTGCAGCGAGGCCAGTTCATCGGCTCACAGTAGTGAGGACTATGTGAGCGGATCCAGGAGCCGCACCGACGACGAGGTGGGTGATGAGCAGGAGCCAGAGTATAATTCGGATGACCACAGGAGCCGTTCAGAGCACTAGACGCGTCGTCCTTAGCTTTAACTTTTTCTAGTTTGATTTCATGTTTAGTTATAATGTCAGGATGTTTGCTTTGGGGTAGTTGGTGGTTCGTACCATCTGTTGTGGTATGGCCGCCTCAGTTAGGAGTTGAATTGCTTTTGTTATGTTTCCAAACTATGCACTTCAGTTAATTTAATTCAATCACTTAATTATCACTCTTGTTTCTGAGCCACCTGTTTTTCTCCTTTGCTCCCATTTCCATCTCCCCCTTCAGATAGGGAACGCCAGGAATGGTAACCGCATTGCCAGCAATGCCAACGCGATGAATCAATAGGATGGAGCGCCACCGTACAACAAGGCTCCCCAACACATGCCACCTCCTCTACATGAGAACACCACACTCACCCAGGTTCTGGCCAACCAGAACCAGATGATGGCAATCATGATGCAGCAAATTGCAGCAGAACAACTTGCAGCAGCAGCACCAGCAACCTCACATCCCAGCCTTCGCCCCTCAGTCTAAGCTGCCTGAGTTCTTGAGGGTTAGGCCACCTACTTTGTCCAGCACCACCAACCCCATGGACGCCAACGACTAGTTGTTGGTGATCGAGAAGAAGCTCAACCTCCTCCAATGCAACGACTAGGAAAAGGTTGCCTTCGCCACGCACTAGCTCCAAGGTCCCACCTCAGCTTGGTGGGACAACTTCCTCATGACCCGCACTGCCACAACGGAGGTCACTTGGGCGGAATTCTGCCACAACTTTCAGAAGTCTCAGATTCTGGCCGGTATTGTGGCACAAAAGAAGAGGGAATTTCGAGATTTGGTGCAGGGAAGCAGGACAGTCACGGAGTACCTCCATGACTTCAACCGCTTGGCACGCTACGCGCTAGAGGACATCCGCACGGATGCGGAGAGGTAGGAGAAGTTCCTAGAGGGACTCGACGACAAGCTGACCAACCAGCTTCTCTCTAGTGACTATCCTAACTTCGAGAAGTTGGTGGACAAGGTGATCCACCAGGAAAATCAGCGCAACAAGATGGACCGCAAGCGGAAGGCGGCCCAATTCCGAGCCCACAGGGGCAAGCACTAGAGGCCAAGGGTGATGCTGGGGCATCAGGGTGGACCTTCCACCATGATCGTCCGCCAGCAACGTCCGTTCCAACTAGGGCACTTTGGAGGCAGCAGCAACAACAGCAGGCAGCACAACCGTCACCCCGCTCCGCGCCCACCAATGGCACTAGCACCACAAGGCCAGCCACGGAAGGATAGCGGGGGCAAGACCCTCATCTGCTTCAACTACAACAAGCCGAGTTACTTCGCCGACAAGTGCCCAAAATCGAAGCGAATGGGACCTAAGCCCGCAGCTCCCCAGAACCCCAACGCCAACCAGCAGGTGATAAAGGGGTGTGTTAACCACGTCTTCGCAGAAGAGGCACAGGCTGCACCGGAAGTGGTACTGGGTACATTTCTCATAAACTCAATACCTGCAACAGTACTTTTTGATTCTGGTGCAACGCATATCCAAGAAATTTGTGGGAACACATGGGATAAAAGTGGTGGAACTTAAAATCCCCATGCGAGTTCATACACCAGGGAATCGCATGACCACAGCTCAGTATAGCCCTTCAGTGAACCTCCTAGAAATCCAAGGATCACCCTTTCTAGCCAATCTCATCCTCCTAGAATCTGAAGACCTAGATGTCATCCTAGGAATGGATTGGTTGACTCAGCACAAAGGAGTGATCAACTGCGCCGACCGCACCATTACAGTAACCAGTCTGGAAGGAAAGGCAGTTACCTTCAAGTCACCGGTGCCACATAAGTAGGAAGCATGCTTAAATCTGGTCGCAGTGGAGCAATAGTCAGAAAGTGGGAAGAAGCCAAATCGAAAAATAGAGGAAATCCCGATAGTGAGGGAGCACCCGGATGTGTTCCCGGAAGATCTACCGGGGATGCCACCAGAAAGGGAAATCAAAATCAGAATTGATTTGGCACCAGGAACAGCACCTATCTACAAGAGGCCGTACAGAATGGCACCAAACGAGATGGCAAAAGTCAAGAAGCAAGTCGACGACCTTCTACAGAAGGGTTACATCCAACCAAGCATGTCGCCTTGGGGTGCACCGGTCATCTTCGTGGAGAAGAAAGACAAAACATAGCGGATGTGAGTGGATTATCGCGCACTAAATGACATCATAATCAAGAATAAGTATCCCTTGCCAAGGATTGATGATCTCTTCGATCAATTGGAGAGTGCTACCGTCTTCTCCAAGATAGACCTGTGATCAGGCTATCATCAGCTAAGGATCCAAGAAGAGGATATTCTAAAGACAGCTTTCACCACTTGGTATGGGCTGTATGAGTGCACCATTATGTCCTTTGGACTGACAAATGCACTGGCCTTCTTCATGAATTTGATGAACAAGGTGTTCATGGAGTTTCTGGACAAGTTCGTGGTGGTTTTCATCGACGACATCCTTATCTACTCAAAATCAACAGAAGAACAAGAGCAACACCTCTGGTTGGCTCTCGAGAAGCTGAGAGAGCATCAGTTGTATGCCAAGTTTAGCAGGTGTGACTTCTGGTTGAAAGAAGTACAGTTCCTCGGTCACGTTATCACCGCCCAGGGAGTCGTTGTGGATCCAACAAATGTGGAGTCCATTATCAATTGGAAACCACCCAAGACAGTGACACAAGTGTGGAGTTTCCTCGGACTTGTGGGTTATTACCGTCGGTTCATTGAGAACTTCTCGAAGATTGTGAGACCCATGACTCAATTGTTAAAAAAAGATGTAAAGTTTATCTGGACAGCCGAGTGCAATCACAGCTTTGAGGAACTAAAAAGGAAGTTAGTTTCGGCACCAGTCCTGATCTTGCTAGATCCCAAGAAAGACTTCTAGGTGTATTGCAATGCATCTTGCCAAGGGCTAGGATGCGTGCCAATGCAAGAAGGCAGAGTGGTAGCCTATGCGTCACGACAGTTGCGTCCCCATGAGGGCAACTACCCGACATACGACCTAGAATTGGCTGCAGTGGTTCATGCTTTGAAGATTTGGCGGCATTACCTCATTGGTAACCGCAGCGTGATCTATACGGACCATAAAAGTCTGAAGTATATCTTTACCCAGCCTGACCTGAACCTCCATCAAAGAAGGTGGCTGGAGTTGATTAAAGATTATGATGTGGGAATACACTACCACCCGGGAAAAGCCAACGTCGTGGCAGACGCTTTGAGCAGGAAAAGTTACTACAATACCGCTCGAGCAGAGATGTTGTGCAAGGAAGTGCAGCAGGAGTTCGAACATCTAAATTTGGGCATCGTTGACCCTGGATTCATGGCAGCCCTAGAGGCCTAGCCTACACTCTTCGATCAAGTTCGTGAGGCACAAGCGAATGATCTAGATATCAAAGAACTCAAGAAGAACATGAGAGTTGGAAAAGCCCAAGGATTCACGAAAGAAGAAAGCAGGACAGTCTGGATGGGAGAATGATTCTGTGTCCTAGAAAATAAGGAACTCAAAGACTTAATCCTCTGGGAAGCTCATGAGACGTAGTACTCCATTCATCCCGGAAGCACTAAAATGTATCAAGACCTCAAGACAAAGTTTTGGTGGCCCAGCATGAGAAGAGAAATCGCGGAATTCGTGGCACTCTGTGATGTGTGTCAGCGAGTCAAAGTAGAAAATCAAAGGCCTGCAGGACTTTTACAACCGCTTAGAGTCCCAGAGTGAAGGTGGGAAGAGATTGGAATGGACTTCATCACCGGTTTACCCCACACATCTTCTGGATACGACTCAATCTGGGTGATCGTGGATCGGCTCACCAAGGTTGCCCATTTCATTCCGGTGCATACAACGTACTCGGGCAAGAAGATAGCAGAACTCTACATGGCCCGCATAATGTGTTTACACGGAGTACCCAAGAGGATTGTATCTGACTGCAGTAGCCAGTTCCTTCCAAGTTCTGGTAGAAGCTGCAAGCAGAACTAGGAACCCGATTGAATTTTAGCACAACCTACCATCCCTAGACAGACGGACAAACTGAAAGAGTCAACCTGATATTGGAGGACATGCTAAGGGCTTGTGCATTGGATTTCGGTGGGACATGGGATGAGAGTCTGCCCTATGCGGAGTTCTCGTATAACAACAACTACCAAGCCAGTCTGCAGATGGCCCCATTCGAAGCTCTGTATGGTAGGAAGTGCCATATGCCCCTCTTCTGGGATCACAGGTGAATGCCAGGTGTTTGGGACCGATGCACTCAAAGAGGCAGAAGAGAAGGTCGCCATTATCCAGGAGCGATTAAAAATAACTCAGTCAAGATAGAAGAGTTACGCCGATAACGGTCGCAAAGATCTGAGCTTCGAGGAAGGAGATTACATGTACCTTCACGTCACACCACTCCGCGGGGTACATAGGTTCCAAACCAGAGGGAAGTTAGCCCCGCGTTTCGTGGGACCCTACCAAGTGCTAGCTCCTAAAGGAAAAGTTGCATACCAATTGAATCCCCCAGCTTCAATGGCAGATATACATGACGTGTTCCACGTGTCACAACTGAAGAAATATCTGAGGGTACCAACAGAACAGGCCGATTTGGAGCAGATCGAGATCCAGGAAGACCTCACATATGTGGAAAAGCCAATTTGGATCTTGGAGATCAGTGAAAGGAATACCAGAAGCCGAGTGATCAGGTTCTGTAAGGTACAGTGGAGCCATTATTCAGAGGAAGAAGCCACATGGGAACGACAGGATGAATTGAAGTCTGTCCATCCGCACCTCTTCGCCAGCATGTCCGAATCTTGAGGACGAGATTCCATTTAAGGGGCGTAGGTTTGTCACACCCTGAGTTTCCCCTTAAATAGAGCCACACAAAATATATTAAAGAAAAAGCCTCAAAGAAATTATTTTAAAAGGTGATGAGGACATCACTCGCTCAGATATGAACATAGCTACCTTATATATTCATCAACCAAAGGTGCATGCTTTCTATATAAGATTTATGTGTTATATATTTGAACAGCCGTTACTGCACCATGAATTTTGTGTGTTCTCGTTTGCAGAGATACTTGCTTGGGTGAAGGGAAAGAGACCGAGCGCAAGAAACATATGGATGATAAAAGAAGTTGATTGGGGACCAAACCAAGACCTTACCCAAGTCTACTCCTACATCACAACGTCACTTTTCGGTCCATGGAAGGCAAGAGATGAAGTTCTGCACGTTTTGGATTCGGATTCGGGCCTCCTGACAGCATCAATTTCAGACAGACCTAGCCGCTGATCTAGAAGGACTTTCGGGGCCCATGAGTACTTGTTGGAAAGCTTATGGAGTCTACTTTCAGATGGTTTTGGTCTCACATCAAAATTCCTCCTGAGCTGTCCGGAATCATTAAAACAAGACACATACCTCTTTCAGTCCGAGTCTGTTTTGGGCCTTGGGCCTTGTAACGGTGTCGTGGGCTAAACCCAAGTGGTGTGCGCCCTAGGGATAACCCTAGGACGTCCCAACTCATATATATACAGTAGCCGTCGTTGTTTAGAGGTGGGTTTTGCTTAGATTATTCTGTCCTTAAACAGTTTCGTCGTTTATCGGTTTGTGAGACCCCAACTCGAGAGTATAATCATTCATCTGCAATTGAGTTGCAATTTTCTTGTTCTTGCTTGTGTTCTTTGATTCGCATGCAGGGATTAGCCTTCATGGCGAGGTCAACCGGGCAGCGCACGGTTGATAACGAGAGGAGACGTGGTGCTGCGATTGCAGGGTTCGGGTCTTGGTGATCAGAAGCCGGATCGTGAGTGTCGATTCTCCACCAAATCGATAGTTATCTTTACCTAACGGAAGATCGGGTACCCCGTTGCCATCAAAAGGCCAAGGGAATTAATTAAATAAGTAAAATGCGAATAATAAATTATCATGACTGAGAATATTTTTCCTATATTCTCCTTGCCAAAATACACTAACAGGATTTTTATGGGAATTTTTAGAGCATCGAAAGTATTTTTAATAAATCAAAACGAATTATCGGAATTAAAATCCTTCTGGAAATTCTCTTTTTCCTTTTTCTTTCCTTCCTTTTTCTCTTTTCCTTTTCTTTCTTCCCGCTAGGCCGCGGCCCAGTACTATGTCTTAGCCTACCATGCACTGCGCGCCCCTCCTCTCTCTCCCTCTATCGTGGAGCCCACCGGCCAGCGTCTCCTCGCCCACGCTTTTCTCCTCACTACTCCCACTGACCTGTGGGACCGAGGCCCCACATGTTAGCTTTGTCCTCAACCTCTAGCCAAATCAGCCGGAGGGGATCGAGTTGCCCCATCCGTCGGTTTTCGCCCATTCCCGCTTCCCCGCGCCTCGGCTCCGAGTTCAAACCAAGCGGACCAAGTCCCCGCCCGTTTCCCCGACCTTCTCCATCCCTCTCGCCCACGACTACGGTTGAATCGTGCCCACTAGCCACCACGGTCGCCACCCTCAATCCCATGAAATTTGGCCAACATAGCCACGAACTCCCGCAGTCGAGTACATATAAACCTTCCCCATGCTCCATCCTCACTTTCCCCTCAGTTGCCCACGCCTGCCGAGTACCCTAACCCGCTCCGTGCCAAGCTCCTGAATCGCCTCCGCGCTCCGCTGACTCTAGTCGCACGTCACAGTCGCTACAGCCGTCGCCGACTACAGCACTTGTGTTCGCTAGCTTTGCCGCACCCCGCTGCATCCTATTCCACCACCGGTCACCTCGGATTCCTGCCAAAACTCCATCCTCTCCGTTGCCCCTTTCAGTAAGCCTCTCCACCGGCAGTCGGCCGTGGATTTCCATTGACCCACTCGGTCTTTTCCCTCCAAAAACGTTCTACACCTTCGCCAGGTCCTCCCGCACCTCGTTCGCATCTCCGTCGTCGCTTTGAGCTGCTAGAACACCATCGCCGTCGGCTACCCGAACCTCACCGCAGCCAAACCCCTCTGATCGCTGTCGTCCGCTGCTCTCCATCAATCGCAGCACCTCGGTGAGCACTCGGCCACATTCCTCACCTCCTCCACCACTTGCCTCTGCCCTGTGCCATGCCAGATGGTCACTGGCAGTGACCATTGGGCTGCACGAGCTATCGCTGGCCGCACGCGCTAGCGGGGCTCATTCTCGACTTGGTTTGAGCCGTCCGATCTGTCTCGGCAGATCGAGACTGCTTGTGTGCCTGCGTCCACCGTGCACCGTACTATCATGCACCACTGACCCATGGGTCCCACCTGTTGGCGCTGGTCCCCCGTGGTCCGCTGACGCATTAAATCCTTGTTAATGCGCAATAAATCATTTAGAAATTATTTTTTCATAGGAAAATCACAGTAAAACTTCTAAAATTCATAACTAATTCATTCTAGCTCCGATTAATTCCATTCAAATTTCATTAAATCCAGACAAATGCCAAGAATCCATTAAAACACTTTCAGCCCCTGTTTCCTTGTCCACATGTACTGTTTTTAATTGTTTCTGCGTTGTTTGCTATAGAAATCGACGCTGTCGACCCTCCAGTTTACTACAAAGTCGTTGCCGAAGTCGCATAGCCAGAGCAAGGCAAGTCGCATCATTTCCTCGATCATTTTGTAGCCATTTATTGCAAATAATTTGTTTTAAATTAATAAACATGCATTATTTCATCATTTTATGTGGGAAGGGTGACCTATGCAAATGCAATTTTAATTGCTCTGACTTTATTCCATCCATACACCTTTGTAGCTGGGTAATAATGACTAGAGGCTATTGTTAGGATGCTTAGTCCTGCTTAGAAAACTTTAACTCACATGGGGATTTATATATTTTAATTTACATTTATGGTTCGACTCAATGTCGAAAAATGGAACTTTCGATATGTTGATGTTAAATTACTAAAATTTGACCTAAATGGTGGGCTGTGGGTGCATGGTTTTGTTGGTCGCACCCATGACAATTAAGGACCGGTTCACGGGAACCCCTTGGGCAACTAATCGTACATTCCACAAGCCAGCGTGACAACGGCCGGGCTTGTAGCGTTTCTTCTCCCTCTCCTAGGCACCGTTGGTGAGAATGGGCGTGATGGAGTTGGGTCGGCTCGGGGTCGGGTTGATCGGCTTTCGGATCCATAGTGGTGCAAGGGGGGTATCCTGGCTGATGTGGGGTGTCCTGGTGGCAGGTGCAACCTCAGCGTGGTGTGGATGGTTAGGGGGAGGTTGCGTGAACGGTCTTGTCACAGCCTCTCGCGGGGTGTCATGGTGAAACGCCAGCACACGGGAACATGTGTGGGGCTGTGCCTTGTGGGTACAATTATACACCTCTGATCAAAGTAAATCTATTCGAATAGCCGCACCCGCGGATATGGGCAATTGGTCAAGACTCACCGTGATTAGTCTCATCCTTACTTAATTAACTTGACTTAATGGAACTGGTATAGTTCAGGTGTATGGTTGGGCCTGGTTAACGTGGTGTAACGTTAATCAGTGGAGGATTAATATTGTTCAATTAATCAACCTTTTTACTGTTTGCAAACTATTACTGTTTGCAATTGTTTTTACACAATTGAACCATGAGCCTATCTTTGTCTCCCATGCATTGTGCATATTTGCGGGTGTGATTCGTTGAGTACTGTGGGTGGTACTCAGTCTTGCTCGTTTTCCCCCTCTTAGTGGTGGAGTACCTATTCGACGAGGATCAGCAAGAGGATTTAGCTGGCTCCGCCATCAAGACGCCTATGGAATGGAAGCCTCCGCTTGGCTATATGTATATAGGCTTTACTTATCTTTACCGCTGCACTTATGTAAGATAATTTTATTTTGTTTGTAAGACGCACTCTATATAGCAACTTGGTATTGTGTACCCTAGCTTTCCTGGACAGAGATTTAATACACAAAGATGTTCAGAATTCTGGTTATTAATTTCTAGGCGTTACAGAGGGATTCCAGTTCTTTTCTCAGCAAACACATTTACCAGCTCAGGAATTATAGACAATCCCAATATCTTGGCCCTTTGCAGTTTGGGGGCTCGACATGGTCGGACCGTTCAAGAAAGTGCCAGGAGGGTTCACACACCTGTTTGTCGTAGTGGACAAGTTCACAAAGTGGATTGAGGCAAAACCTGTTGCTACCATTACAGCGGCCAAGGCAAAAGTCTTCATCATGAGTATCATATACCAATTTGGAGTCCCCCACTGCATTATAATGGACAACGACACTCAGTTTACTAGTGGCATATTTCATGATTTCTATGATGACTTCGGCATTAAGATCTGTTATGCTTCTGTGGCACACCCATGGAGCAACGGGCAGGTCGAACATGCAAACGGCATGGTCTTACAAGGTATCAAGACTAGAGTGTTTGACCGACTACAACCATATACAGGGCAGTGGGTGCAAGGGCTTCCATCTGTTCTCTGGTCTCTATGAACCACGGTTAGTCGGGCAACAGGGCAATCCCCTTTCTTTCTAGTCTATGATGCTAAGGACATGTTGCCAATCGAGTTGGAGTTCGGCTCACCCCGAGTTCGGGCCCACTTAGAAGACAAGTCTAACGAAGGCCGACTGGTCGAGCTAGATCAATTGGAAGAAGCAAGGGATGCCGCAACTATCTAGTCGGCAAGATATCTTCAAGGCCTGTGTCGTTATCACAGCTGTAATGTTCGTGGCCGCGCCTTTTCGGTGTGAGATCTCGTTTTGAGAAAAATTCAAACCACCAAAGACAAGCATAATTTATCTCCCATATGGGAAGGACCGTTCATTATCGCTGAGGTGACACGTTCGGGTGCCTACCGGCTAAAGACAAAAGACGGCGTCCTAATCAACAACTCATGGAACATAGAACAGCTATGTCTTTTCTATACTTGAGTATTGTACTCTGCTTATACATATATAAATTAAATTTTTTTACTCTGACTCACTACGCCGATTGTTTCAACCGAGTAGTGAGTCAGGGGCTACATGAGGATAACATGTCTCTTGTTGTTTATAATGTTTGAGTCTATTTTATCTAAGTCATGAAGTTTTATAATGATTATGCTACGTTTGTGCTGAGTATAGTCTCATGGGACAAACACTTTTTAAAGTTGATCTCAATTCACTCAACATAGATCGGCTAGTCGGATAAAACTAATGATGTCTAAGATAAGATCACGTACTCAACAAGATATAACAACAAACACCAAAAGCATTTACAATATTTACATATTGTTTTTGTTCTCCTCAAACATCAACTACTTAAAAATTCATGATTACAATGGCAGATCCTCGGCGATTGCTTGCGCGGTAGGCCTAACCTGGCTAACTAGTTCCAAGCCCTCCTCTGGGGTAGTGCCCTCAGCAAAGCCCTCGTCGACTGCCTCAATATCTACCCGAGGGTAGAGAGACTTCGTCATGGCCAGAGCTTGGGCGATACCCACGATGGCGTGCTGAGAAGCGTACTTCTTTAGAAGGGCTGGAACCTCTTCAAGATGTTGTTCCACCTAAGCGATAGAACTGGAGCTGGATCCTGCCAGGCCTGGCTGCATGATGTATAATGAAGTCTTTGTGGAATCCACTATGATATCCCTCGATTCCTTTATCACCTTTATCTCCACAGCAAAGGCGCCAAACTAGATTTGTGAATTGGCTTTGAAGGCTGCTCACACAGAAGAGAAGCATCAGCAAATCTAGATATCTAGTCGGGCAGAGTACAAGAGCAGATATGAAACTTACTTGCGTACTCGGTGTCGATCTTGGACTTTGCCTTCTCGAGCTCCTTTATCTATTTCTTCAGGCATTCAATCTCAAGGGACTAACTATTCAGATTCGTCTCTAGAGCTACAGGCGAACAAAGATGAAGATCAAGAACACAAAGAAGGTTGTCTAGAGTTACTCGGGCAAAAGGGAAACATACCTCTGATGGTCCCTATTTTCTCCCTGTTCTCATCTCGAAGCTTGTTCACCGAGTCCTTCAGCCAGTCTTCCATCTCCTTGCTAGTTCTCTCTAGCTCATCCTTGGTGGCCTGGAGCTGGTTGAGTTGAGTGAGCTAGGGAGCGAGTTCGGCAAGAACCTTACCCATCCTCTCAGATCGATCAATGTCTTGCTGCACGAGTCATGTCATAGCCAGACAAGGCAAGCTACAACAGTAGAAGATTCAAAGAACGGCTAATTAGCAGACACAGCTAGTTGGAATTATGTACCTGGATGCTCCTCGATGCTGAGATGGCGGCCTCCATTAGCTTGACTCGCTCCCTCTGGGCAGCCTCCTCGTTCAGCTCGAAGGTTTGCTCGTCTCCCTCAGGGGTGACCCAATAGAACACCTGGGGGAAGTTTAGCGGAGGAGCTTCGAGCCTGAGGAGTTCTGGGTCTTGGATCTACTGGTGGTGCTGGCACTTTGATGGGCTCGGCGATCGAGACTTCAACTGTGGCATCCCGACTGGGTGAAGTTTGTGGCCCGGCCGAGTGGGTTGTCTCAACCTCGGGGGCTGGGATAGCACTTGGCTCAGGTTGGGGCTCTGCGGGCTCAGCCCCAATCGGGAGAGAGACAGCGATGGGGGTCGGTGGCGCTGTCCCTTTAGGATCAGCGTTACTTGGCTTCCTGCAAGATTATGCTATAATCAAGATATTGCAAGATAACCTAGGATTTTCCAAAGCCAAGGATTTCATACCTTTTGGAAATCTTGAATCTCCACCCCTGTGCACTAGGGGTGGAGGTAGTCAGTGAAGGGCCTGAAGGCCCACTTAGCGACGAGGCACCACATGTTGTCGGGCTCGGAGGCGCGGCGGTAGGTCGTGTAGAACTTGGTCCAATCAGCACTGCACTAGGTGCAGCTGACTAGGGCGAGGGAGTTGTCGACGGTATGGTCCTGGGGCTGGTTGGTCCAGGGGCTGTGCTGCTGGGGTCTTTTATCATCGGACTGCCTAATGCCTTACTCGGCATGCTCTTTTTCTTGGCCTAGTCTATCATGAGATGCTTCCCAGCCCTCTTGGGGCTGGGTTGGACTGCTGAGGGGCTGGCCGATTGCTTTCTAGACTCATTGGCCAACCGGCTGGGAGGGTTCGAGGTGAACTTGGTGAATTCCTATAAATGTCATGCATCAAGGCAAATTCATTTAGACAATGTTCATGCCACTCATTGTAGACAAGCATCAAAGAAAATGAAAAAACAAGATATTACCGCCGGTCGGGGCCTGTCTTGGCAGTATGGCTTGGGGGCTCTCTTGGCATCTAGAGTCTCGATGACTCCATTGATGAAGTAACCAAGCAAGGTGTCGGTGATGACATCCTTGTTAACGAAGTCAGTACACTCCCGAGTTGGATCCTTCTTCACCTGATAATTGTAGCCGAGCTGAATCCTGGCCTTTAGGGGTTGAATCTGATGATTCTGGAAGGTCCTGGCCTCCCAAGGCCTAGTCAGTCTCTTGTTCTTTAGAGCATCTATCTTCTCCAGTAGCAGTTGGACCTGGACCATCTCTACCTGGGACAATAGAGCAGTCCAGCTCTCAAGTAACATGGGGGGATTTCTGGTGAAGGGTGGCAAGGAGGGCTCAAGGTTAGAACAATAGAACCACTCCTGATGCCACCCTTTCTACGAGGTCTTTAGGGGAACATGCAAGTAGGCCTTCTTCATCTCATTGCGGAGCTAAAGGCCTGCTCCCCCTATCACCTAGATTTTGGATTTGGAGGGTTGTGGCTTAACATGGAAAAGGAAGCGAAAGTGGTTGAAATGGGGATCAATCCCCAGGAAGGCTTCACAAAGGGTCATGAAAATGGAGATCTAGAGGATAGAGTTGGGGTTGAGGTGGATGAGCTCGATCTTATAATAATCGAGAAGACCACGGAGGAAATTAGAAGTGGGAAGAGCGAATCCACGGTTAAAGAAAGAAGCAAAGACCATGAGTTCGTGGGGACCTAGAGAGGGGATCGACTCACCAATGGCGGGGCGCTAGTTGATAAGTTCCTTCGGCTAGAGACACTTCTTCCTCTCCAGAAGAGCTAGCTTTGTTGAGCAAGTGTCGGACGTAGGCCATGACCCCGATGGTGTGTTGGGGATGTCAAAGGAAGCTTTCAGCATCTTTGAAGTGTGGATCTAGGGGGAAAGGCTCCTGGATGATGGGAATCAAAGTAGGGATGAAGATCTTTGCGGATTTCTGGAGGGGAGCTCGAGCTAAAGAAAATCCTAGGTGGAGCAGAGAGCGTGAAGTTTGGCGCATTTGCTGGAACACGAATCATTTGGTGATTTGGGGGAGAAAGGGGAATCTTTTCTCTCTCCCCACCGCTTTATAGGCCTGCGCTAGGAAGTTGGTCTGGGCCGGCTTGCTCACTAATGGGTTGTAAGATATGAGTTCCTAAATAGCATGTCCTATTGGGCCAACGGCTGTCTGTGTTAAAATCACAGTGCAGATGCTATTTTACAGGAACCAATTAAAATAATTAGATATGCTTTATGTTAAGCCTGATTGCTAGACACGTGTGTTCAGATATATAAATTATTTGATGAGGTATTGAGGATACATCCTTCTAAGGATCAATAGCTGGTCTCTATTAAAATTGGGGATGCAGGTATCTCTCAAGTACACCAAGCCACATATTGGGTTAAAATCCATAAAGTAGTACTCGGCTTACATGCTTAGCCAAAATGCCATTGAGTAAAAATATTTCTAGCTGATATGATGCTGAAGAATCCAATTCCTGAGAAATATGTCACTCGGGAAAGATTTAAAGGTTAAAGATCTTTGATTTTATGTTTAATTGTTTCACAATTAAGCACAAAGTCCTACACCAAATAGGTGCGCCTATTCGGCGCACACTATTCATGTTTTTATGAAGCCCTTCATAGCTTCGTTGCCAGCTGATATGAAGCAAGACTTGGAGAAGAGGTACACGGACAATGGGTACTCGGGAGCAGGGTACTCGGGAAATCTTCACCAAGGAGGATGAGCACTCGGCGTCAGCTATGACTCAACTATGAAGGTCTCAGGGGCTACTGTGGAGGCCATGGGCCCCGGGTACCTCATGGAAAGCTTTGTGGCCACTCGGATAGAGGATGGGCCTAATCATGTAATTAGGGTTACAAGAGGATTCGGCATATGTTACCTTGCATGACAAGGGAAAGGGTATAGTCCTAGCCAGTTACGTTGTGTTCCTAAAAGGAAATCCCTTGGTTGAGTCCAACTGGGATTCCTACCTTGTAACCTTGCTTCCTCGGTATATAAGGAGAGGCATGGAGCCCCCTGGGCAGACACTCTAACCAGAGAAGACACCACAATCTCATCAGAGAAACTTCAAAGGCAATACACAACAGCTGGAAGTAGGGTATTACCTCACCTCGAGAGCCTGAACCAGGACAAAATCATTTCGTGTTCCTTTGCAGTCCATCAATTTTAGGTCTCACTAGTAGCCCTATATTATTATTGCTGATACAAAGCATCGACAGTGAGCAATCTCGAGGATGAGATTATTTTAAGGGGGCTAGGTTTGTAACATCCTGAGTTTTGGGATTCAACAGATAGGAAATTCAAATAATAAAAATCGCAACAATCCAAAAACATGATTTTCAAAAATTGCATCATGCTGGCTTTGTCAAGTTCTTGGGCATTACCGTACCACTGCTGAGGAAAGATTCTTTATTTGAAACTAACAAAAGAAAATAATAATAATAATAATAATAATAATAATTTAGTTTGCTGCTGTTATTGGAAACTTCCCTACCAACTCTATAAAATTTCCTTGTTTTATTTACAAAAGAATTTTTTTGTTTGCTAATTCAAATTTTGGCCCTAGTTGGACTGAGCCCAAAATTTTAGGCCTTGGCAGGCCCAACTGGGCAGTCCAGCCCACCAAGCAAGCCAGTAGACCAGCCTAGGAGCTAGCCCAGCCAGCAGGCAGGTGTCATGTCCGGATTTTTCGTTTTCCGTTTTTTTGTCTAGTTGCGAAAATCCACCTCTGATTTATTCGCCTCAAACAACTTAATGAAAAATTTCGTAATAAAAAGGATTTAATATGATTAAATAATTAATTACGGTGTGATTTGTTTCTGTCTTCTTAATCAGGGTTATTTGGATTTCGGAAGTGGAGCTCCTTTCCCAATTTATTTTCACCCTAGATTCAAAGGCTCTAATTTTTGCATCCATACCAATTCCTAATTCCCCGGAGATTCGATTTCATTCCCTAATTCTGCAAATAATCCGAACAATTTCAAAGTGTCCGAATTCGGCAATTTTCCACAAAACCCCTGCAATTCTTCCTTTTCTTTTTCCCGTCCTTCCTCTTCTTTTCTCTTTTTCCACTCAGCCCCTGCCTTTCTTTCTTTTTTCTTTTTCTCCCTTCTCCTATCTTCGACAGGGAGGCCGAAGCCTCCCTCCTCCTCCCGTGGCCGGCCCAGCTGCCGCAGGCCCACGCCGAGCCACCACGCTGCCCTAACTGCCTCCGCCCGCCCTAACCGCCGTGAGCCGCCCCTATATATATGCATAGCCGGCGTCGCTTTTTCCTCCTCTTCCGAAGCCGACGCCGACGCCATCTTCCTCCACCGCCACTTGCCGACAACGCATCACCTCCGCCCGCCCTAGCCACCGACGTCACTGGTGAGCATCGCCACCCCTTCGCCATCTTCCCTCCTCGCCCTTGCCTGCATCCTACCTTGCCGCCAAACCCGCCGCCTCCGGTTCCGCCGGCTCGCGCCGCCGCCAGGCTCGCCCCCTCTTCCTAACCCTAGTGCTGCCGCAGCATGTGTGGCTGTGTGGCTGTGTGCTATCTTTCCGGCAGCATGTGTTGCACTGTGTAGTAAACAACGGGCGGATAAAATATTTTGGACTGGGGTGATGGGTGGTTCTGTGTGAACCTAGTAAGGGGGTAAGGTATCTGTGTGATCCTTACTAGGTTAGGCCTCTATGTGAGCCTAATGTGAGGCTGTGTGCTATTGTAGATTTGGCAAGTTGCCCTAGTCAATTAAGGACTTCACTTCATAAGTCAATGATCTGAGCCTAACATACAACCATATGCCCTAATGGGAAGGACCTAGCCCAGTAGGATTGCATGTCTTGGCACTGCCGGCCCAGGTGGTTAGATGATAGGTTTTACAGTTAGCCGTGGGTACATTCTTGTCTATGTGAGGGAAAGGTGTCTCATGGGGGAAGGCAGTGTTGAGGTAAAGTTTCTAAAAAGCCTTGTTACAGATTCCTTGGCCGCACACAATGAGAAGTGTGACATTTGCGTATAGCCATTAAGAGGATGATGTATCTTGTGGGTAAAGCTATACAACCTCTGCAGAGTGTTCAACTAATCTATTCGAATAGCCGCGTCCACGGTCATGGGCATGCTCGGTGATTTCAAATGAGGGGTACTTTGCGAAAACAAGGGATGGTAATGATGCCGTGTGTAGGAAAATGAATTTAGCTATGAGGTCCTGTGTGGACAGGTCCTGTGTGGATGGTTGGTTGGTAACACCCGTTATTTAAAGTGTTGTTTTTAACTCTGATTATAAATTGTTTATAACTGCAACTGCTGTGTTATGCAAAATAGCCTTAGCTTTTCTTTATCAGCCGTGCATACGCATATTTCCGTGCACTTGCTGAGTATTCCATGTACTCACCTTGCAATTCCCCCAATTCCAGAAGAAAGGTTTCCGCTATTTCTGGAGGAGTTTGCTGCTGAAGACGATGAATAGGCTGTGTGCCCCAGTTGACTACCTGTGGCATGTTAAATGGAGCTTCCACATATTTATTTTATTTCCACTGTAATCTTGTTTTCTTTAGGCCCTTCGTGGCATAATAAATGTAACATTAGCCATAAGGCTTTTCACAGTCAATTTATTAATAAATAGTTTGGTTTCCTTCGTGATGTTGGCTGTGATATTATTCTTGTGACTGTGCGTGCTAGCATGATCCTGGGGCTAGTACGTGTACACAGAGGGTCCTGTTTCGGGGTCCCACAACAGGCCTACTAGGCCGGACTCCTCTTCCCTCGGCCATGGGCTAGCTACAGTAGGCCGGCCCAGTTGCCGAGCCAGCCTGCCAAGCCGCCCACCGAGCCGAGCCGCGAAAGCCCCACCGCCGAGTCCCGTCACTGTACCACCTTGCCCCAGCCTGATGAACGTTCGGCTGGGTCTTGCCACCAGCGAAGCCCATAACTGCTTCTCCTTGCCCCGCCGTGCCTCATCGCCGCCGGAGGCCGCCGTGCCGAGTGCAAACTCTAAATCTAGAGCCCCGATGCCACGCGCCGCAGCTTCCCCACCTACCACTTCAGTGCGCCATGCTACCTGCTCCTCCCGTGCAACGCGCCGTGGACCCAGACAGCGACGCCCATGCACCGCTGCGTGTAGCCAGGCCGGTGGAATGGACTACACCGTGACAAGCTGTGGCCGCTAAGCCGCATGCCCCTGCCCTCTCCCACTCGTGCGCCTGCCTCGCCTCTACCAGCCGCACGGGGTGCAATCATTGCACCCGTGGCTTGGTCCCTACCTGCCCCTGCCACGCGCCACACCCGACGGAAAGAGAGAAGGATGCACATCTGCATCGATAGTGAGAATCCAAAGCAGAGGACGCGCCTTAATGGTGCGACGACTTGGAGGCCTCACTCGGTTGGCTCCTCGCGAAGGGCAAGGTCCAGCCAACACCTTTATAAGCCCTAGTCGAGCCCCTCCATCCTTCCCCCCCCCCCCATCCATCCTCTCCACCCCGTGCCACGGACCGTGCTGCAACGACACTACGGGCAGACGGACATGTGCTCTAGCTAGGCCGGAGCAAGGATGACTGTAGGCCTCGGGACGAATCGCGCACACTGAATCAACCGCTCGCCGCTGCTGAACACAGGATGAATAGCGAGCTCGACCCTCACCAACCAGAACCCCGCCGCTCGTAGGTTGTCCGTGTCACCGCCTCGGTGTGCCGCTTCTCGGCTGCTGCACGGTGAGAACCCATAACGACCCCCGTCTCCCCTCCCCCACGTTTGCCTGTGATGAGACCGAGGCCACAATGGCCTCGGTACCGCCGCTCGAGCCACGTCGTCGCGCACGCCTCCACCGGGAATCCGGCCTAGGCCGCTCGGCAGGAGGTAGGTTAGGGGCCGTACTAGCTACCCCTAGCCCCCGTGCGGCAAATTTTGCCCCGCTGTCGATGCCATGGCTGTGCTGCCGTGTTCCCCTACTCCCTGCTTTGGTTTAGACCTCGTAGGCAGCAAAACCGCTGGGCCAATTGGGGGGAACCCTCCCCTACCAATGGCAGAGCCCCGCCGAGGTCAGCCTCAGGCCATCGCGCAGCCAACTGGGCCAATTTTGCAGTGGAGGCGCACTGCTCCCCGCCGCGCTCGTTGCCTTCCTTAGTCTTCCCTCCCCATGACCTTAGCCAGCTGTAGGCAGTAGCACGGCAGTCTCTTGTTTGTGCCTAGGAGCCCTAGGACGCCGCCACGGGCCTCCGCGTCGCCACCCTACCGCCGCCACGCCGTCACACCGAGGCCCAGGCACCCCACGCCAGTGCCACCCATCGTATCGCCACCCTGGACCGCCGCAGCCCATGTGCCACTGCTTAGACATGGCAGAGGTCCCCACGGACCTTCCCTCGCCAGCCGCCCTGGGTCCCGGCCCGACGGTGCCACATGTGAGCCGTCTTGGGCAAGCGGCTGCACGGCGAAGAGAGAGGCGGAGCATGAGAGGCGGAGGAAGAAGGAGTCCGTGGGATTGACATGTGGGCCCAGTAGGATTAGAAATTTAATTGCCATAATTTACCCTAATGATGTGATTAACCTCAGTGACCGTCATGTGGGCCAAGCCAATTAAGGAAAACTAATTTAAAACATTTTCAAAAGTTGTTTCATTGACAAACAGGGCCTGCTCACTTTAAAAACCTGTTAACACTGGTGAAAGGCTCTGTGAGGCTGATATGTGGGTTCTGGTCAGGAAGTGGGCTGCCTGGCCAGTCAAACTTTGACCTGGGCCCCGCCTGTCAGCCACTAGAGGCTTTTCCCTTGTGAAAATAATCAATTTCCAATAAAAAGGGGGCTTGGGGCCCACTAGTCAGTGACTCATGGATTTTCTTATAGAAAAAAATTTGAGAAAATGGGGAAAAACAAATGCACAGTAAGGGTTTTCAATTAATTTGATTTAATTCAAATTTGAATCTTTAAATGGCCATAACTCCCTCATTTTAATTCGGATTGGGATGAAACTTTCACCCCAATTTTTCTAAAATCACGATCTATCCAATGGCACTAGTTTGGTATTTTTACCATTTTTTATAGAATTTATGACTTATTTTTGGAGCGTAGCTTAATTAGTTTTCCGCTCCACCAGGGTACGTTTGCAAGGACGAGTTCGTTGCAGCCAAGGAGGAACCCTTAGTTGAGCAAGGCAAGTCACTACGCCCCCCTCCATGGTCATGTTGATCCTATGTTGTGAAATGTTTTGGGTTGAAAGCAAAATGCATGCTATATTTAAATTGCGTACCTAATTGCTTTAGCTATTCTTTGGTATTGTTTCCCCGTACCTTGATTGTCGTATTATGTTCAGTCCTTAGTCATATAATGATAATGCTTAGACATGCTTAATTAATTGTTCGTATATTATGTGCTCATGACAAATTTAAGGATAAAGAGGGGATGATTGCCTAGGGTGGGGTAATTATCGATAAGCGAGTGGAGACATGAGCGTCACTCCGCGTACCTCACATAAAAACATTTGTGAAAACCAAAAGCTTAAAGATACAAAACTGATTTCGACTAGGGCGGCACGGATCGAATTGGGTGGTTCTATGAAAAGGCTAGCGCCGACCCTAGTCAATTAAGGACCGGATCAAGAAGCTATGCAGGAAACGAAGAGAGTATGACTGTATTTCTCGTATGGGCATAGACCTGGAGGATTAGGTGACCCAAGTGGGACGGCACCCCAGTCATGGCTGGTTTTGCACACAAAGTGTACGATGATGTGATGTGTTGTGCTGTTGTGATTGATGACGTCAAACCTAAAATGCACCCTAGGTATGTATAGTGTAGCCTGGATTTCTTGGGTTCTAGGACTCCTCTCACCACCAGCTCGAGGTGTTGGGTGCTAGGGGTGCATGAGGGTTCATAGTCCTTAGAGCGGGTGCCGCAATGCGAGGGAAACCGAAAGGCCAGGTCGTGACATGGGTGCGTCACGGATTGCTGGTAAAGCGTACATCCACTGCAGTGTGAGTAAAACTAATATATTCGAATAGTCGTGCTCGTGGTTAAAGGAGCACCAGGACTCGTTACACACTTGACTAGCCTCAGAAGTTTTAAATCTTGCTTAGACTAGGTTGGGATAATGGCAGGTGGACTCTCCCGGTGTACGGGAGGGTCGAGATTCGAAAAATGGGTTAAAACTGGATGCGTGGGTAAGCCGAACCAAGGGAAGCTTGGGGATGACAACCCTCGCTATCGATTAACAACTTAAACACAACGTGTTTTTTAGTCAAACTGCTAGGTCTAGGATTTATGAACTAATTTGTGAAAGTTGCTCTCCGCAAATGAGCCTCGCTACCTTTGAACCGATCTACACTAATGCATCTTGTAGTGGTGGCTTGCAAGTACATTTGTACTCACCGTTGATTAATTCCTTTTCTTAGAAGTAGTCCACAAGGATGATCCATATGAGTACACAAGTACTCCGCAAGCCATGTAGGAGGACTTATACTATGCAGGATATAACAAGGAAGGAAATAAGTTAAACTCTAAAGCCTTATTAGTAGTTCACAAACATCCCATTTCATAAACAATCTTAAATTTAAAGGTTCATCATTGCATGCCATTTTACCTCAAATTCAAACCATTCTTTCAAGCCTACTTATGCCATTACTCTGGATTCACCCATAGACATATCTCCATCAACTGGGAGCACAGCGTACTCGAATACCAAACGACTCTGCAATGTCTGCCCAACTTTACCCGCACGATACCCACATCTAACCAAGCTGAAGATAACAAAGTGTAATACTGCCCCAAGCTCATCACTGTTCTGCCTAGCAGGTTAAAGGACAAGCGCCTGTTGGCATCAACTTGGCCTTGGCGAGGGTGTGTACCAACCCGACGACTTGTCCAGCCACTATTACACGACTAGGAGAAACACATGGTCCTCAAAGACCACAAAGAGCACCACAGCACCCACACTCATATAATTAAACAATCTTACCTCACTCAGTGGCCATTACACACGTTAAAGCCTGAAATGCCAATTCACCGAAAGGCTACAGAAGTTCAATTCACTGGAGCAGTATACACTGGGTCCGAATACCTCGATCATGTGGATGGGCATTAACTATGTCACTTATACTGGCACAAGGGGGTTATGTCCTTAGAAACTTTAAATAGACCAATGCTTTTCCAAGTTATCATATGAAATGATACAGTTTACATCATAGCTGGCATATTCATAGTAATCAAGATTTAAGCTAGGGTTATCAATAGGTTAATAGGCTCAATTCAAGGCATGGCAATATACTTATAACTGCATAGAATAAAAGGTGATCACTATTTCGAAGTACTTTCAGAAAATCAACACATGCATCCTATTTATGTGCTTCAAGGTAGTACTCTACCCAAAATATGACCTAGCTCCAGTTTGGGTTCAATTATTGTTCAAAGGATGCATGACTTGCCTTCGGGATCGGCATAGTCGTACCGCTCGTCTCCTCCTACGGCTGCATAGGCGTATGCGTCAGCTACAAACTCGGACTCCTCGATCGGATCTGCTGTGATGGGATCTATCGATACACAAATAAAAATAAATAAGCAAATAACTCCAAATAAATACACGAAAACCCAGAAAGTGCACGAGGTATTAAACGAGGAATTATGGGAGACATTCGGAATTTTCTGGAGTCGCGGCGAGCGAAAAACCCTAGAGCCAAAATTAGGGTTGCATCAACAGTTGCTCAGATCGCAACGAAACTAGCGTAGATGGATTCGGAATAATTCAAGGAGTCGGGAATAGGTCTCAGATTTTTATTTTGAGGTCAAACGGTCACTGAACCAGTCAAACCAGGGAATAAAGGGTTTTTAGATTTATTTTTCTAAAGAAAAATTGATTGGACCGGTTTTTCCTCGGTTAACAGGAGGTGGCGGCGGTTTAGCACCACCAGCAGTGAGAGAGGCCGAGGGGCGGCGAGGTGGGGCCGGTTCCGGGATCCCCAAGGGGTGGCGACTCCATTCCCGTGGGTTCCTGTGGCTAGAACTCCGGCGGCGAGGCTGGCGGTGGCAGATAAAGGAAGGCGGTGGCGGCATCCCATGGCGGCGGTGCTCTAGTGAGCAGGCGGCGGGGCACAGTGGCTAGGGAGCACCAGGGTGGCCGATGGTGGTGGCGGTGAGGCGTGGGGATGGCTGCAGCGGTAGCATGCCAAGCGACCAGCGGTGGCTGAGACAGAGGCGCTGTGGCGCGGCAGTGCCGGCGAGGCTTCGGGGGCAAAGCGGTAGTGGAAGGAGAGGGGAAAGATGTGGCTTGGTGCGGAGAAAATGATGATAACCTCAATTTTGGGGAATAGGCAATGACAATGACGAATTTTGGAGCTATGTCAGAGGCGGCCGAACTAGGGTTCTTCTCTGTTTGATTCTAGCATCGGCGAATGGCACAACGGGGGCTGGGGCGGCTTCAGGGAGATAGGAGAGAAGGTGATGATGTTTCTTTTTCGTGTTGGCGACGTCCAACAAGGGGGCTTACAGTGGGAGATAAAGGGGAGATAGAGAGCGGCAGTGGTGTTGATGGTGGATGGATGCAACGACGATGGTGATGGCTCACTGGGTCTGAGCTTGGGAGGACAACGAGGAGGCAACGGTGGCGGTGGTGATTGCAGTGCTGGTTTTGCTGACCTGCAAACGTACGATGCGTGGGCATCGACATGGATAGAGCGAGCAGCTGCATGGCAAGGAAAGGCGATCGGTAGGGCGTTCAGCTCCCTCCAAGCTGAGGCAGAGGCGGTGGAGATGATGGGTTGGCCTGGGCTTGGCCATCCTAGGCCAAAAGAAGAGAGGAAGAGAGAAAGAAATGGAAAAAGACGGGTCGGCTGAGGAAAAGCAGATCAGAACAGAGAAGAAAACGGGTCAACAACGAGTGGAAGAAAAATAGGCCGGTGGCCCAATGGCGAAGCAGACTCGCCAGCTAGGGTTTTGGGACAGATGGATAGATAGATTTGCACTTCTAAGGAAAATAAAAGAAAAGAGAAAGAGAAACAAATATGACGAACGAAAAACGGCTTTAAAAATTAAACAAAACAGTAAACTCGATGTGTGATTTTCAAAATTCACAAAAATAAAAACGGTTTTAAAACTTAGTAAATATTAGGGCTGTTACATACAGTCGAGGCTTGAGCTTGTTGGCAGCGTCTTCATCCAAGGTCAGAGAATCCATGCTCCCATTAGGATTTGTCCAGTGGAACACTCTTGGGGGATTGCGTGGTAGAGCTCCGAGCAAGGGGTCGCCACCTTCTCCAGAGGAAGGCAATGACAGAGGAGAGGGAGTTGGCAGTCTTGGATTTGCAGGAGGAGTTGACCCAGCATCTAGTTCAATAGCTAGCTCGGCGGCTGGCTCTATGATCTCCTGACTGGGTGGGGCTGGTTTTTAGCCGAGTGCGTCGCTTTGCCCTCGGGGGCTGGGCCGGCACTTGGCTCAGGTTGTGGTGCCTCAGCCTCAGCCTCAATCAGAGCTGGGTCAGCAATGGGGGCAAGGTCAGCGATGGGGTTAGCGTCACTTGGCTTCTTGCAGATTCACACAACATTCAAGATATTGCAATTTACTTCAAACTACTTGAAGACAGAAAACTACATACCTCTTGGATGTCTTGAACCTCCACCCCTATGTACTACAGGGGAAGGTAGTTAGTAGGGATGGCATACCTGTTTGCCCGTTTACCCACGGGCAAAAACCCTAATAGTGTTGGGTTTGTTCTATATTTAGTACCCATGGGTTTTTAATTGGGTCAAAAACTATGCCGATGGGTAAACGGGTATGGGAATGGGTAGTTACTACCCATGCCCGCTTCACCCGTTTACCTGCCACACTAACTGACATGTGGGCCCTTAGTCAACTAGGTATAAAAGATCCAGCTAGGATTTCCATTTTTTCTCTTTTCCTTCTCCCCTTTCTTCAGTCTTCATAGATCATAGCCACCGCCCGCCCAGCCAGAGGCATAGCCCATAGCCCTGCACAGCACAACGTCGACCGTCGGCCCCCGCCCCAGCCAGGGCGACCGCCAGCCGTCCTTCACCCCGGCCAGGGAAGACAGGGGCGCCTCTGGCTCTCCTGCTCGCCCGCCCTCTTGCTCGCCGCCCTGGCCCTCCTGCTCGCTGTCGTCCTGCTCGCTGCCCTGCTGCTCATTGCCTCGGCCCTCCTGCTCATCGGCCGAGCCCCTCGCCCCCTCTCCGGCCGACACCTTCCTATTGTGTAATTGTATTGAACTATGTTGTTTGAATTTTATGTTTGATTGAACTATGTCATCTTTTGCCCGCGAGCATACCCGTTACCACATGGATATATGGTGGCGGGTAAATGGGTATGCCCGTGGGCACATGGCGCTCGCGGGTGACGAGTATGGGTAGCCTTCTTTACCCATCATGTGGTAATGGGTATACCCACGGGCAAAAAATTCCCTCACAGGTACAGGTATGGGTAGGCACTACCCGTGCCCGCCATACCCGATTGCCATCCCTAGTAGTTGGAGAGGTTCCCGAAGGCTTATTGCTTGAAGCCGCATCAGCCGACGCGGGGCCTAAAGGCGTGGCGCTGGGTGGTGGGCAACTTGGGGCAGCCGATATAGCACTCAAGTTAGTCAGCTGCGTTGACGGTGCGGCTGGTGTTGAAGCTTGGGATGATGGAGTTTTGGTGGGCGCTCAAGTTGCACAGTCAGCATCCCTGATCTTTGGACCGCCTAACGCATTAGTCGGCGTGTATTTTGGTTTGGCCTGGTCCTTCATGGGTTGCTTCCCAGCTCTCTTGGAGCTTGGTTGGTTGGCCAATGGGCTGGCTAGCCATTTCCTTAACCCCCCCAGTCGACTGGCTGGGGGGTTTGACACAAAGTCGACATTTTCCTGCAAACAATGCATATGAAGATAATTCCATGCAATTCGTCTTCACAACAGTCATCACAGGCATTTCTATCAATAATCAGACAACATGGAGTCAAGATCTTAACACTGGCCTTGGCCTTCCCAAGCAGAAGTGCTTGGGGCACTTGTCAGCATCTAAAGTATCTGGCATGCTACTGCTAAAGTAGCAACATAGATTATCTATGACTACGTCTTTGTCGACGAACTCAACACACTCCCGAGTTGGATCACCCTTGCCCTGGTACTCATACCTCGAGTGGATCCTAGCCTTCAAGGGCTGTGTGTGCCAGTTCAGGAACAGCATGGCCACTCAGGCTCTGGTCAGCCATTTCTTCTTCAGGGCCACCAGCTTCTCCATCAGCAGTAGCACCTACACCATATCGGCCTCTAAGGGGAGTGCTGACTGTCGGCCCCTAGTTTTGAAAACCGGAAACCTATTGTGTTTCCCTGTACCAATCCCGGGATCAGTAGTTGGTACACACAAAAATAGCTAGCTCATAACATAGTACGAATTGAAATGAGACTAGGGGAGTTTATACCTTTATTAAGGCCTAAATGGCCACACCTTATCAGAGTAACAGCAAATAGAAAACATGTAGTGGTAGGGTCCAATCGTCATGCCCACAGGCAGTTGACTAGGGCCACGACCTAGCCAACTAGCACTCCGTCCATCCTGCTAAGTATGTAGAACATACTAGCAAGGTCTTCTTTTCTGGCTTGTTCTTCTGCTAAAAATTGTAATTGAGCAACCATGAGTACATAGGCACTCAGCAAGCCACTACGCAAATATGCTTCTTATGCACAGGGTATTCAAAGAGTGGCTGAGGTTATTTTGTGTAAGCTAATTTTGATATCCATTTCATAAATACCTATGACCTAACAGGGTAGACTTAAAAACAGTTTTAATATCGTAGTGTTTGCTCAACGAAGGTTTTATCCGCCAATCCCGAGACCGCCTTGGAACTGACTTGCCACCGCTGGTCATGTAGCTTCTAAGACTCATTGTCCCATTGCCTCCCAAGGAAATGCAGCTTCTACGACTCATTGTCCCATTGCCTCCCAAGGAACAATAGCCATAGCCACCCAAATCATCACCGTCCCATAATCCCATCCACCCATTAATCAATTTTAGAAAGATTATGAGTCTAGTCAAGGGTAGTACAAGTCCCAACGCTCAATTCACCATGAGCGCGGCTATTTAAATAGATTGATTTACTCACACTGTAAGTGGATGTACGCTTTACTCGCAACTCATGACTCTGCCCAACACATAAGCCTAACACAACACATGAGACCTGTCACAACCTAGTCTTTTGGCTTCCCTTGCATTGCGGCACCCGCTCCAAGAACTATGAACCCTCATGCACCCTTAGCACCCAATGCCTCGAGCTAGTGGTGAGAGGAGTCCTGGAACCCGAAAGATCTAGGAGGTACACTATATATATACTTAGGGTGCATTTTAAGTTCGTCGACATTTGTCATCACAATACATATATCAACACTTCACAACATCACACTCTTAGTATGCAGAACCAACCATGACTGGGGTGCCGCCCCACATGGGTTACCTAACCCTCCAGGTCTATACCCATACGAGAGTGTGGTCGTACTCTATTCGCTTCCAGCATAGCTCCTTGACTCGGTCCTTAATTGACCAGGGTCGGCTCTCACCGTTCCCAGAACCACCCAATTTCTTTCCTGCCCCCCTGGTCGAAATAGGTTTTTTCTTCTTTTTGGTTTTCGCAAATGGTTCATCATTATACGCGCGGGATGGCATTACATGTCTCCATCCATGCCAATTACTGTAACCCTAGTGATTGCCCAATCAATCGTCCCATTTTATTAAAGACATGAGGAAGGGCGATTCAATCAGCCAAGTGCAACTAGGCACGGCTAAGCATTGCATATTAAATATAAATAGGGACTCGATTAATATCATGGCTTCAAAGAACAAGGTACTCAAACAAGGGTGGCACAATCGATAATTGGGATCGTATTTTAACATAGCACGCAATTTAATTCACAAACAAATAAGTTTGCAAACTAGGATCAAAATGCTCAAGGAGGGGGATGTGGTGACTTGCCTGCTCAAGATAGTCCTTATTCTTCATAGCAATCCTTGATCAACATTCACCTCTTGGAAGCTACACACGTTGCCTCTCGACTAATGCAAACGGATTCTATAGAGCGCAGGGAAACCAATATTCAAGCCACATCCAAATGCAATCAACCAATAAAATAGATGGAAAACAAACCTAAGGGCTGCTCACACCTCTTGCTTGCTAATGGATTCCTGGGGCCAAGGGGGTTGCAATTATGGGGTTTCTATCCCTTATATAGGCAAGAGAACTTGAGGTGGCTTAGGCTCTAAGTTTTTTACCATGCAAGGAAACTTATGGGCTAAGGATCCATAGTGGATAAGCATCTTGTAGAGCAAGGAAGCTTAGGAGCTAAGGCTCCTTAGTGGATAAGTAGCTTAGGAAGGAAGGAAACTTAAAGGCTAAGCCTTACAATTCTAGTTGTCATGGTGGTTATGTAGGAATTAGGCAATATAAGGAGAATACTTACCTTGATAACATACGACTTGGTTTAGCTATTGGGATATGGGGAATTTATGGCTAAACTAGTTCACATCTAAATTAAATGGTTGGCATTAGAGGTTTTGTAATGGCTTATAATTTTATCTAGATACGACAATTCTAGTAGAAAGACTATGGGATGATTTTCCTAATGGATGGTACAAGAGCTACAGAAACATCAACAAATTCTTGGGTGATTTCTATTATTATTTATTAGGGCTATTAGGTAAAGGTGAGTTTTATTGTAGGATTTAATTAGTTGTATATGTATGTATTTGTTTTCTTTTAAGTCTTTATAAAGATACATTAATTGGTCATTTACTCAAGATCACTTACAAATTATTTATTCTTTATTCACAAATCGGAAAGTCCTTATATGTTTCAAGGTTAAAGAATGGGTTAGCATATTTTAAGAATATTATTAATGCTGCTTTAATCCTTCATTTGTCAAAAACTAAATTTTAGTATAAGAAACTATTGGGATAAATTTTATAAGTCGTGGGTTCAATTATATAAAGGAATGAATTAAAAATGGCACCTAGTATTTCCTATGCTTGAATTAATTTTGAAACTACACTTTACGAGGTCTTTATCTTGATAAATCATGTTAGAGAGGATTCTCTGCGTGCATAGTGTACTTTGTGCATATGCATACATCTATTTATACATGGTGGATTTAAACCACCATTTGGTAATTATTTATTTTATAGATATCAAGTATATTAATTATATGCCATAAGGTTTCCCCTTGTTGCATGCTAGTGTGCTGTAACTTATATTCTGGAACCCTGGTCCCATTTGAACAAATTCAAGATTTTGCCTAGAAACACATTGTAGCATGGAAAAATAATTATCTATTTTGTTTAATTTCGTACTTGGGTAAAAACTACATTGGTGTCATATTATATTATTGGTACAGAATGTAGAGTTTGAATTCACGAAATTTTAGAGACAAGTTTCACTTAATTTGGACTTCATTTGAATTAGTTATGCATTTTCAAAGAATAAACCACATTTTGCTTTAAAGAAATAACTATTGGTGTGTTTTTCATTTATTTCCCAGATTATGCCCTTAAAGGAAAAAGAATGGAGCCCTATGTTAGGTGGGGCCCAGGACCACTGTGGCCGGATTGATCCGGGCCCATTCGTCAGCGACATAAGATTAAAAGGGTTTTTTAATTAGAATCATTAAAATGGAGGGCCCACATGTATGCCTAACATTAAAAGGGATATTATTTTTCTTAAACTTTTTTCTTATTAATTCTTAAGGCATGGCCCACATGTCAGCTGCTGGGAGGGGGATTAAGACACCGTTCGGCACTGCTTCTTTGCAGCTTAAGTAAGTCGGCACGCAAAATGAGAAACGTTATTAGCGCGTGATTAATTAAGTACTTACTATTAAAAACTAAAAAAATGGATCTATTTGCTTTTTTAAGCTACTTTCATATAAAAAATTTTTACAAAAAACATATCGTTTATCATTTTGGGAAGCATACGGTAAACCAGAAAAAAAAGCAGGCAAAGAAGCTCCGCCGAACGGTGTGTAAGTGGTGTTCTAAGGAGCTTATTTTTCTGATTTATAAGCCGCACGTAAAACGAGGAACACCATTAGCGCATGATTAATTAAGTATTTACTATTAAAAATTTAAAAAATGGATATATTTGATTTTTTAGAGATACTTTTATGTAGAAAGTTTTTATAAAAAATACACCGTTGATCGTTTTAGAAAACGTGCTCATCAGAAACAAGAAAATAAGTGGCTTAAATAATTGGAAAAGAACATGGTGTAATTGCCCTCCCATATTCTTCCTCCCCCCGACTCTTCTGCCTCTCTCGCGCGGGGGCTGGGGTGTCCCGGCGCGTTGGCTTGGCCGAGGGGTCGAGGTGGCGACCGGCGGTGGCAGGGCAGTGAAGCTCCGATTGAGGGGTGTGGCGGCGCAACCAGAGCAAAAGCTTGGCAGCGGGATTCCTAGGGGGAAGGAGGGAGTGGCCAGTGGGGTAGCTCACCTTGCGGCGGCCGTGAAGCGGCAAAACCGGTCGCGGGGTCATGGCGGGGCTGAAGCAGGGTCGGGGTGGCGTCGCGGTAGCGTCGTCGTCCTCGGCTCCAGGTCGGCACGGGCAGGGACGGCTGCGTCTGCGCGCGGTGAGGTTGGGGGGAGACAGGGAGCACGGCCGGATGCGTTTCTCCTTGCTCCGGCTTGGCGGGTCCTGGTTAGGACTGGTGGGCGGCGAGGGTGTGGTGGGGGAATGGCCGAGGCAAGCTCGGCCTCTTTATAGGCACGACGGTGGGGCAGCTGCAGGGCAAGGACGCGCGTGGGCGGCGGTGTCGGCGTGCGCAGAGGCGGCAGGCAGAGGCGGCAGAGGTCATACGCCCGTGGCTGGCGAGCGCGGCGATGGTAGCGAGGCGGTGGCAGTGGAGGTACGTGATGGACCTTTGTCCAGCGGTCTGTGGTAGGCATTGGCATGGCGACGTCGATTGTCCCCTGGTCCGTTGGCTGCCGCAGGGCACGGTGGTGGCAGGCGGCAGGCGAAGGGGACTTGCGGGCGCAAGATGCGGGGAAGGCTGGACTACGGCGATGGCTTTTGGGGTGGCATGGTCGCGCAGGGATGCCCGTGTGGTGATGGCGCACGCGACGGCAGGCAGTGCTGTTCTTGGCCCGCTGGGCGCGGCGGGTGGCGCGTGTTAATAACCTTGAGAAGAATGAGATGAAGATAATCTTGATTAATGGGTATATATAGAGAGCTCTTTATGGGCTATATGGCCAGACTATATGGGCCTATATGAGATGGGCATTTATACACTTAACACCCCCCTTCAAACTCAAGGTGGAAGTGGAGGATCTGAAACATTGAGTTTGAGCAAGTGAAGCCGATGCTGCTCTCGAGTTTGTGCTTTAGTGAAAAAGTCTGCCAACTGCAGTTCTGAGGGCATATACTGAAGAGTAATAGTTTTCTGATGACAATGGGACCGAGTAAATGATGCATCAACACCAATGTGTTTTGTAAGCTCATGCTTCACAGGATCATTAGCAATCTGGATGGCTCCAGTGTTGTCACATAGAAGAGGTGTGGGGGCATCACAGGAAATACCAAAATCAGCTAGCAACCATCGAAGCCATACAATCTCTGAAGTGATAGTGGCAAGTGCTTGAAGTTCTGCCTCTGTACTAGACCGAGATACAGCTGCCTGCTTCTTGGACTTCCACACAAGAGGAGAAGAGCCAAGAAGGATATAATAACCTGTGACAGAACGACGGTCTGTTGGATCACTCGCCCAAGTAGAGTCTGAGTAAGCATGAAGCTGAAGCGGACTGTCACTAGCATAGAATAAACATTGAGATGATGTCCCCCTCAAGTATCTCAGCACACGAAGTAAGTGTCCAAAATGAACAGAAGTAGGAGCACTCACAAACTGACTCAGAATATGAACTACATGAGCTATATCAGGTCTTGTAACAGTGAGATAAACAAGGCTGCCCACAATATGCCGATATCGAGAGGGATCTTCAAGGAGTACACCATCGGTAGGACGAAGCTGCAAGTGAAGATCCATAGGTGTTGCAGCCGTCCTATTGTCCGTGATTCCAGAACGAGCAATAAGATCTTGTATGTATTTGGACTGAGAAATATAATATCCCGTTGCAGAGTGCAAGACCTCAATGCCTAGGAAATAACTGAGAGGACCCAGATCAGACATCTGAAATTGCTCACCAAGTTGCTTTTTCACATGTGAAATGTGGTCTGCATCATTGCCCGTAATCAACATATCATCAACATATAAGAGGAGCAAAGTACATCCACGTGGAGAAAGATGAATAAATAAGGCAGGATCATGATCACTAGGTTTGAAACCAGCAACCCATATGACACTGACAAAGCGCTCAAACCAGGCACGAGGAGCTTGCTTAAGACCATATAAAGCACGACGAAGGCGACAAACATGTCCTGAAGGAACATCAACGCCTGGAGGTGGCTACATATAAACTTCCTCATGCAAATCACCGTGAAGGAAAGCATTTTTAACATCCATCTGAGAGATAGTCCAAGAGGATGCGGCAGCCACTGCAATCAAAGTCCGAATGGTAGTCATATGAGCAACCGGAGCAAAAGTTTCATCATAATCACGACCTTGAGTTTGCTGAAAACCTCTAGCCACAAGACGAGCTTTATATCTCTCAATGGATCCATCTGACTTAGTCTTAATTTTGAAGACCCACTTGCATGTAATAGGGACTACATGTGGTGGTAGTGGAACAACATCCCAAGTGCCTGTACGATCAAGAGCAGCAAGTTCCTCAGACATAGCAAGCTGCCATTCCGGAAGATTAGAAGCTGCCTGATAAGTGGATGGCTCATGAACAACAGCATTCACACACAGAAAACCATACTTTTCAGCTGGCCTAATAGTGGTACGATCTCATAGATTATATCTTGAACCAACCTGTGACTCATCAGGATTGTTAGATTCATCAGAAACAGGAGCATCGGGACTGGCCGAGGAGGACGGATTATGCGGAAGCTCTATGGGACGACGAACGTAGACACGTGTGACAGGTGGAGGTGGAGGTGAAACTAGAGACTCAACTGGAGTGGGTGGAGGTGAAGGAGTGAAATCAGAAATAATGGTAATGGGTGATGGTGATGAGGTGACAGCATCCGTTGATGAATCCGGTGATGAAATAGGAGGAAAACAAAGAAATGACGTGGACTCTATGGGAGAATATGAGGGCTGAGTAGAAGAATCATAAAAGAAAGGACGATTCTCAACAAATGTGACATCACGAGAGATACGTATGCGACAAGAGAAGGATCATAACACCGATAGCCTTTATGCTCAGAACTATAACCCAGAAAAGCACACTCAACCGACTGGGCAGTCAACTTAGTTCGCTCACGGGGTGCAAGCAGAACATAGCACGTACATCCAAAAACCCGAAGATGATCATAACTAGGAGGAGTACCAAATAGTACTTCACCTGGACATAAGCCGGACAGTTTGGATGATGGTTGTCTATTGATTAGATAAACAGCAGTAGAAACAGCTTCGCCCCAAAAATGAGAGGGGACAAAAGAGGAAATTAGAAGTGTTCGAGCAGTTTCTATGAGATGACGATGTTTGCGTTCTGCAACACCATTCTGAGCATGAGCGCCAGGACAGGAGAGTTGAGCAAGTGTGCCCTCAGAAGTCAAAAACTGGCGGAAAACATCAGATAAATACTCACCACCAGAGTCCTAATAGGAGTAGAAAACTGAGTATCAACCATACGAGCGAAAGACTGATATATGGAGCACAACTGGGAACGGTGTTTCATAAAATAAATCCATGTGTATCGAGAATGATCATCAATAAAAATGACATAATATTTATGACCACCCTTTGTAGTAAGAGGAGCAGGACCCCATACATCTGAATGAATAAGATCAAACGGTCTAGCAGAATGAGAAACACTAGAGGAATAGGGAAGCTGTATTTGTTTTCCAAGCTTGCATCCCTTACAATGAAAGCTAGACTCAATGGATGTTTGACCTAAGCAACCTTTGTTTATTAATGTAGATAGGCGAGATCCACAAAGATGACCAAGACGATGATGCCACTTCGCAAAAGATGAGGTGGATGATGACGATGCAACGAAGGATGAGGTGGAGTACGATGCGGTGGATAACACACAGGTGGAAGACTAAGGAAGACGCAAGGAGTCGAGAACATAGAGGCTAGGGGAACCTCTACGGCGATGGCCAGTCCCAATCACAGTCTCGGTTCGACGATCCTGAATAAAACAAGATGAGTCATCAAATCCAACAAAACAATTATGGTCAGTTACTTGACCAACTGAAAGAAGGTTCATAGACAACTGAGGTACAAAAGAAACACCAGGCACAGAAAAATGAGACGTGCAAAGAGAACCCTCATGAGTGATATAGCAAGATGTACCATCTGCTGTCTGAATAGAACCACCATCACCAACTGGCTTGCAAGCAGTGAGCTGGGACCGGTCAGATGTCACATGAAAAGAGGCCCCTGAATCAAGCACCCAAGATGATGAAGGAGCACTAATAGATGAAGCAGCAGCAACTGACACTGAACCTCTAGGAGGAGGAGGAGCTGTACCACGACCACGACCAGCACGTGCAGCACGACGTGCACGATACTCAGCCAACTTCTCCGGATGGTGAGTAAAACAGTTCTCTGAAATATGAGTAGTCTTGCCACAATGCTTACATGGTACTAAAAAGGTATCTTTTGATGCATTGGTCCTGTGAGGGGCTGCCAACACACTATGAGACACAGGCATGGAAGAAACAGACATAGACCGAAGGCGAGTCTCTTCAGCAAGTAACTCAGACAAAGCACGTGCCATGGTTAAATTAGGAGAATCATGAAGAAGCCTTTTACGAATGGAATCAAACTCTTCCCTTACTCCCATGACAAAACGATATATAAAGAACTTGTCAACAAACTTATGGGCTGGACAGTTATCAGTTGTACAATCACCTATCATGGAGGTCAATGAACCCATCAGACGATCAAAAGCAGAGTAGTACTCATCAATGGACATATCATTCTGCGCGATTACTTGAATCTGCTGCATGAGAGTGTGTAAAAGAGCACCACTATCCTGAACAAAGCGGTCCTTCAGAGAAGACCAAATGGCTTTGGCTATTTTAAACCTGGACAGACTCATAATCATAAACTGTTTAGTACTGTTGACCATGGCAGCCATCACTTTCCCATCACTAATTTCCCAATCTCTGACATCTTTAGCATTACTACCATCGGCCCTAAGTGTAGGTGCATCATCAGTTAGGTGAAAAAGCAAACCAGCCCCCCTCAATGCAGACTCTACACAGAATGCCCACTCAGGATAATTCTGACCATCAAGAGTGATACTGACGGCAATAGTATTGATCTGTGACATGACTGAAAGGAGATAGCAACCACCAGAAGCGGGAGCAGATACCAACGGGGAGACAGAGGATATAAGGTACCAAAACACCGGGCAAGAATCAACTGCAGGGTCAAGGGCTGACGGTCGCCTCCACGATGGGCGGCGAGGAGAGGATGAGCCGCAACTGGCGGCTGTGGAAGACAAGGCCGCGACGGGCGGCCGTGGAGGCGGCGATGAGCCGCACAAGGATGGGAGGCGATGAGTCCCCAAGCCGCCGGGTCGCCGAGCCGGCCTGTGGAGGACGAGGCCGCGACGGGCGGCCGTGGAGGCGGTGTCGAGCCGCCGGGTCACCGAGCGTCGCCGAGCCGCGGGCTGTGGGGGACGAGGCCGCGACGGGCCGCCATGGAGGCGGTGATGAGTCGCCGGGTCGCCGAGCGTCGCCGACGGCCGTGGAGGCGGCGACGAGGCACCGGGTCGCCGAGCGTCGCCTGGTCGCCGAGCGTCACCGGCGGCCGTGGGGATTAGTCTAACCCTAACCCTAAACCTTGCTCTAATACCATGTTAATAACCTTGAGAAGAATGAGATGAAGATAATCTTGATTAGTGGGTATATATAGAGAGCTCTTCATGGGCTATATGGGCTGGACTATATGGGCCTATATGAGATGGGCCTTTATACACTTAATAGCGCGTAGCCCAGGGAGCAGCGGGTCAGCAGTTGTGACGCGGCGACGACGTTGAGGTGGTCCTGCTTGGGTGCGGCAACACTGGCACGACATTTCATCGAGCAGCTATGACGCGGCTAGGGGAGGAGGCAGGCATGGGCTTTGAGAGCCAGATGGGCCAGGGGCTTGGTAGGCTGAGACAGGTCGGCCGAGGTCGAAGGAGGAAAAGGAGGAAGCAGGCCGGTAGGGCTAGGACAGCCTAACTAGGGAGTTAGGTTTATAATTCATTTTGAAAAGACTTGTTCGAGAAGTTGTAAATTTTGAAAAGAATTATTTGAAGCTCAAATTACAATATGAAGCCTGTTTTTGATTTTCCCATAGACATCTGAGGGTTAAAATTTTAATTTTGGATTTTTCAAATTCCCCGAAAGAGAATAGCTTATTTATTTATGGTGTTCTATTCAATTTGGTTAGTACATATATTGGGAGATAAGTAGTTCGCCATGTTTTGGGGAATCTTTATTTAAATAGTTTTGTGAATTAAAATCCTTTAATTCCCCAGTGCTTTGTACTTGTGTTATTCAAAAGCTTAGTTAAGGTGATAAGCGTACTTGGTGGTTTGGAAATTAATATTTAACCCTACATTTCATTTATAGGTTGAAAGCTTAGTTCATTCTGTTATTTCATGTGGTAGGGTTGGAAAATTAATCTGATATGCAAACTCTTCTTATTGGTTCCTATCCTCCAAATTAATTATTGTAACTAAACCATTTATTAATTGACTCATGATAAATGAAAATTAACTTAGCATTTTAGCCTCCGCTTTAATTTTGGATTGAGGTTAGTTCCTCTTTATTAAACATGTGATGAGTTTAGAGAATTAAATGAATATTTAATTTCCTTTTCCTTGTAGAGGGTTATAAATTATTTCTGGTTGTCGAGATAAACTTCAAAATTGACTTGGGTTGCTGGTTAGTCTATTTGGCTCGACTCTTATCCTGTTACAAGCAAAGCAACCAAAGACACGGCAAAATACACGACATGATGCAAAAAGTTTTTAAAAAGTTCGAAATTTTACGTATTTCTCTTAACTGAATTTTCAGGGTGTTACACTGACCAACTGTCAAGAACCTTTGGGGGGCTTCCGACAAAGGATGGCAAGGAGGGTTCTGGATTGGAGTAGTAGAACCACTCCTGGTACCACTCTTTCAAGGAAGTCCTTAGGGGGAGGAGAAGGTAAACCTTTATCTCGTTGCGAAGCTGAAGCCCAGCTCCCCCTATGACCTGAGGGTTTGATTTGGATGGTTGAGGCTTAAGATGGTAGAGATATTGGAAGAGCTTAAAGTGGGGATCAACCCTGAGAAAGGCATCACTAAGGGTAACAAAAATAGAAATATAAAGAATGGAATTGGGGTTGAGGTGCACAAGTTCAATTTGGTAGTATTTGAGGAGACCACGGAAGAAGTCAGAGGTGGAAAGAGAAAAATCCTATCAAAAAAGGACTCGAAGATCACGATTTCATGGGAGTCAGGGATGCTGATGGTCTCACCTTTGGCTGGATGCCAATTGATGAGCTCCTTCGGTTGGAGGCACTTGGTCTGCTCCAGATGTGCCAGTTTGGAGGAACATGAGGTTGTTGTTGGCCAGGTCCCTGCCGGGATGTGGGGGACGTCAGATGGTAATTTTGGCATGATGGAAGTCTGGAGATGGGGGAAACAGCTTCCAAATGGAGAGAATTGAGGCTAGATTGTGGAAATCTTCGTCTGCGAAGAAATGCTCAAGCGGCGTGGAAACCCTAGTTTTGGTGGCGGAGAACATGAAGGATTTGGGCGCGGATCTGGGAGCTGAAACAATTTGGCGATTTGGGAAAGAAAGAGGAATCTTTTCTCTCTCCCTGATACTTAAAGGGTTGCACTGGGTGGTTGGCTTGGGTTGACTTGCTTAGTAGTGGACCGTAAGATATGAGTTCCTAAATAGCATGCCTTAATGGACCGATAGCTAGTTGTGTAAAATTGCAATTTAGGTGCTGTTTTACAGGAGCCGATTAAAATAATTAGATATGCTTCATATAAGCCTATTTGCTAGACACATGTGTTTAGGTATCTACGTTATTTAACAGGTATTGAGGATATATCCTTATAACGATCAATAGCTGATCTCCATTGAAATTGGGGATGCAGGTATCTCTCATGTACACCTCATCACACATTGGATTTACACCATAATGATACTCGGCTACATGCTTAGCCAAATTGCCTTGAGCAAAAAAATTTTCCAACTAATATAGTGCTGAAGAGTCCAATTTCTGAGAAACAAATCACTCGGGAAAGATTTAAAGGTTAAAGATCTTTGACTTTATATTTAATTGTTTTTCAGTTAAGCACAAAGTCGGGGGCTACACCTAAAAGGTGCGACTATTCGGCGTACACTATTTATATTTTTCCATGAAGCTCTTCATAGCCTTGTTGCCAGCCGACATGAAGCAAGACTCGAGAGAAGAAGCACTCGGACAAAGAGTACTTGAGAGCAATGCACTCAGGATTTCTTCACCATGGGGGATGAGCACTTGGCGTCAGTTGTGACTCAGCTATGAAGGTCTTAGGTGCTACTGTGGAGGTCATAGGCTCGGGTACCTCAAGAAAGGCAAATATGGTCACTCGGATAGAGGATGAGCCGGTCCATGTAATTAGGGATATAGTAGAACTCAGCTTTATGTAACCTTGCATGACAAGGAAAGGGATACAGTCCTAGCCGGTTACTCTATATTCTGAGAAGGAAATCTTTAAGTCGAGTCCAACTAGGATTCCTATCTTGTAACCTTGCCCCCTCAGTATATAAGGAGAGGCAAGGAGCCCCCTAGGGCATAACCAATCTCACCAGACAATACAGTGAAAACAATACACTATAACTGGAAGTAGGGTATTACCTCACTCTGAGGGCCTAAACTAGTATAAATCGTCTTGTCTTTCGAAGTCCATCGAGTTTTGGTCCGGAGCAGCCCTTTTCATTTTTGAAGGATTTGATGGAGGGAATGGTACCATGTTATTGGAAAATAATATAAATATACCTATTTTTTTCTTGCAAACCATCTCTTTGTTTCAAATTTTGCAAGTATTATTGATTTCAATGTTATGCTAGGATTACAGTGTCTTGCTAACACGTCCAGGATTCTTTATATTTGAAAATGAGATTAGTTATTGTTCCTATGATGTATATTTCCAAGGAAATAGTTCTAAATTCACGTACACATCTTGATTTTGAAAATAAACTAGGTTACATTGCCGCTTGCAATTTTTGGTGCATAAGTGAGGACAAACCAATCTAAACTTTGCCTTTCCTGTGCTATTTGTTGATTATGTAGGGAGTTAATTAATCAGTTGTGATTATGTCTAGAAAATATGTTCTGACCATGAATGTGATTATGTAGGGAGTTAATCAGTTGTGACTACGTCCAAAAAAAAATCTGTGTGGACTATTTTTGCTTTCAAACCTGTACTTAGAAATCCTGAGACAACTTCTTTTTTCAATGTTGATGAGCTGACAGAAATTATGATGTGCTTCGATAGAGTTGGAGGGAAGTTACTTCTTCCACTGCCAAAAATCTGGTTCCAGCAGGTGAGCAGCAGGAGTAATTAGAGGTGGAGGGTGAGGGTGAGCAGGGGCAGGTGCACCGAGAGGATATAGAGGCTACCACGACCGTCGTGTGAGCTGCCCATTGTTTCATCTGCTGCTCCCGGAGATAGACCTCAGTATTCTCCATTGACCAACGGCATGCCAGTTCCTTCTAGTGGCTATAGATCAAATGGTCAACAGGTAATCCAATTCTCCTATTCTCTCCTAGAAATTTTCCCATGCTTTAGGAAATCAATGAAAAGTGAAACTGTATTTGGAAGCAGGGGGGATGTTAGAATAGGTCTCAAATATTTAGCATAAATAAGCTAAGGAGTGAGCTGCTGCTAATCCTGATGACATTATACCTTCTAGGACACAGATGAAAGTGGGGCTGCAGGGACATAGTGCCATTCAAGGATGTTGGGGCTTGGTCCTTGAGATCATGCATACTTCAAGAGAAGCATAATTTGAGTTTCAAAAGTGCATGGTTCAGCTGTTCCACTGGATTACAAAATGCCTAAGTGCATGGTTCAGCTGTTCAGCAGGATTGCAAAATGCCGGAATAGCTCTGGCTTTCAAGTAAGTTTTTTCCAAATTCAGAACTCGAATTCGAATCTTATGCTTATTGTAATCCAAGAATCTTTTGATCTTTTTTCTTTTTCCCTGTGCTCCGAACGAATTCTCTCTGTGAATTTTTCATATGTTTGTGTACCATAAGCTAGCTCCAGTAGTCTGAGATGTAGATGACTTTAGAACTTTACTGGTAAAAGGCAGAATTTTCACATTGCTCTAATATGTATCCTTCTTATTTACTTCAAAAAATGTATCCTTCTTATTAACCTGATAGAAACTCCTGCATAATCTTATTTTTTGTTTGTTAGTGTACCACTGTTTGGTGTTCGCTTCATGGTACAACTCGTGATGAGAGCTTTTGCTGTTCTATTGCTTCTCCCAGGAGAGAATGAGTTGGCTTAGATACGCTTATGTGGGCTGGAGATCCACCTCAATGCAGGCACTGCCGCTGCCCTCCTCCGTTTGCCCCACAGTGCCATGGATGCCACCACAGCATCACTAACCTCTAGGTGAGCCTTCCCGCCGCCGCACCTTCTATTCGATCTGGTCTTTTGCTTGCTTAATTACGTGCAAGAGTTCCATGACATTTTCACTGATTTTCTCTATTGCTTTCCTTCTCATTTAACTATTTTCTTTCAGTTTGTGCGGCTTGACATGGGAGTTGGGACTGAATGTTGTTTTTGGTGCTGATGCATTTGCAATCTAATTAATGCTTTTTAAATTATATTCTTTGTGATGTTCTTCTATGTGTTTCTTAATTAACATTGAGATCCCATTCAATTGCCAACCATTGAATTGTTTAATAAATTTTCCAATGGGAAATTACAATTGGGCTATGTAATGGAGTATGCAGATCTCTATTCTATCTTTTTAATGTTTGTAAATAATTTTGGGCACAATTAACCTACTTTCTATACTTATCTTTTACCCTTAATATTGACATGAGTTCTTGGCTTCTTCCTGCAGGAAGTGCAACAATTCCCTGCCATCGAGCAGGGAACCAGACATATGAAGTGGACAGAGCATAAGAGGTTCCTCCCCACGAAAACAAATTGGCAAAGTGATGCAAAGCTTCTTAGTAAACTAAACTGTATCACAGTAAATTTCCTGTCGTATCTTGCTATTCAATGTTTCTCTGCTATATTCATGCATGCCAGACCCAGTTTTATGTAGTCAAAACTCATGCAACTGATCAAGTTGGCTTCATGCACTAGGGGTCAAAAATAAATATTATCTAAGATAAATATGGCATTTATCTTTTTAGCAGGACACATGAGTGGCAGGAAGGACGGGAATAAATGCTAGCTTGTATAGAACTGGATTGTACTTTTAGCATTGTCCTTGGAAGTCAGAACTACAAAATCACCTGAAGTCTGCATTATCTTTGTTGATAGGCACCGACTACATCCAATCAAGAGGATTACTGCTTATTTGCAACTGTTGAAAATATAAGCACATGTAGATTTAATTTATTTTATAAATAAATTATGACATTAATAGCATAAGTAAACAGAATCATATAATCTGATCTAAACATGTATATGACAATAATTAACATGAATAGATCAAACACAGTAGACATAGTGTACGTATACCTACAGCCCTGTTGTGAGGGCTGTTCTGGAGCAGACACGAGCACAATGCGTACCGCACGAACGACACGCGGCACCGGGTGATGATGACGACGCGCAGCGCCCGAACGTGAAGGGAGACGAGCCGTGATGGGCGCACAGCGAGCAGTCGCGCGTAGCGCTTTCTAAAAACCTTATTCGCCATCCATCTCCCAGTGCAGGACGTCGAAGGCGAGGGTTCCGGAGACCTGCTCTCCCAATCCGTCGGTGCACGCCGAAGATCGGGACGGAGTAGACGACGAACGACGGCTCAGAACAGAAGAGATGGCAAGCCCTAGACTTTTTTCGCATATGTTGCGTAGAGACAGTAGCTCGGTATTTATAGATATATTAGGACGGGTGATCAGAACGCTCATACAATCTCTATCTCGTAACCGAACCGGATAGACTGCGCGTATCCTATCCGGACTCTAAATTTGCAGCAAAATAAAAACTACAAAAAGAAGCTGCATCTGCGCAAGTATGAGAAGCCAATTTTGGCGGACCATTCACACGCATGCCGCGTACGCGCGCCGTCTGGCCTGGCCTGGCGAGGCAAGCGAGCGCGCGTGTGTTCCTCCACTTCTCTCCACTATGCATGTCTCAAGTGGCTAGGAGAGAACTCACGCTTATAAGGAGGTCTCCCTCTCTTAGAACTAGCAAGGTAGTACTAAAACTCTCCATGCCACTCCCCATGAGGTGGGCCTTTGAGATTTTTCTAGGAATTATTCTCCACATGGTCCTTAGCCCATTTAGCAATTCCAACAATCCCCCACCAAATCTCAAAGTCCCAAAGAGATTTGCCATTTCTCCAAAATACTGTTTATATACCAGTGTTTCGATGGAAACCGGTTAAGGTTGAACATCCATCTAGAACTCCAAGCTACACTTACTCACAACTTGAACAATGGACTACGCCTTGAATTGTAAGTTTTGTGCAAGTTTCACTCAAAACCTTGACTGATACTAGGCCGTCAGTAGCCTACTCCTCGGTTGGAGTTTATAAGTCATACTCCTTGGTCTTTCATGAGCTTCCTAGGATATTCACCCAAAATCTCCATAGACTGCGACCAACGGTCGAGCTCATATAGGTGTGTCCTTGTTGACGCCGAAAACCCGCTGGGGCCGTCCGGCGCCTTGGAGACACGCGAAGGCTTGGGAGATTTGCTTCACTCCAGTGCAGGTTCTAAAGTCTTGAGGTTCGTAGGCGTGCCAGTCAATTTGACCCTGCAATTGACAAGGAGAAAAGATGTCAGATTCGTGAGCCAATCGGCTGGAAGCCGGCTTGGACTCATCTCATCGGCCGATGGCCGATTTGAACTGTAGCACTTACACATCGACTGGAAGCCGATGATGGCATGAGCAATAGCGTAATAATAAACAAACATTAAACTAGCCGATCATTGAAGGGATGCTCAAAAATCGGCTGTAAACTGATAGAGTAAATAGGCAGGATGCATAAATAAATAGATTAAATAAACTCCAGCCGATTATGATTAAAAATTACTATTATCACTGCAAAGATATTCCCCACACCTGTGCCCGGGCCCTTGCTCGCGCCCGCGCCCGGATCTTCGTCCTCCGTCCGTGCCGGTGCCCGGGTTCTTACCTGTGCTCGTGCCCGGGTCCTTACCTGAGGTCATGCCCGTGCCCGGGTCCTCGCTTATACCCGTGCCCGGGTCCTTGCGCACTGATTATGCCCGGGAACTTGACTGAACTCGTGCCCGGGAACCTGCTTGTGCTCGCGCTCGGCTCGGTAGAATAAACCAATTGGCTAGCCCTTCGCCGATCATAACAGTAATGTAGGCAAGAATGTATAACAAGGCAAGCAGTATAATCGGCTGTATTTAAGAGATAACTTATCGGCTAGGCACTCCGATAAAAACACCGCATGAAACCCATCGGCTCATCAAGAGTAAAGTTATTATCGTCAGTCTAGTAGATCGGACCCAACCGTTGCAGCACAGACTGATGATGATAACAAGATCTTGATAGGCCGATAGATCTGATGCGATCGTGATGTAAAATATGATAACTTATCGGCTATACACCCCGATAAGACGCTTGCGCACAAGGTATCAACCTAGTAGGAACGATTTATCACTGGTAGTTTAATAGGTCGGACCTAACCGATGCAGCACAAACTGATGATAAACCACTCCCAGTAAGCCGATGCGATCTACACACGCGTGATGTGATATACTTAATCAATCTATGAGATCAAACTGAACTGATGCAGCCATAGACAAAATAAATATATCGTGGTAAGCCGACTACCATAAACTGACTAGAATATCGGACCTAACCGAGGAAGTCCTAGCCGATAGGTAGCCGGGATGACGAGACTTACCCTCTCGCAGGAGGTCGAACTTAACCAATGCAGCCCGGCTCGAGAAGCAAGAACCCGTCGAAAGGGTGGCGATGCGCCGAATTTGTATTGATCGAGAGATAATTTACAAGGTCACCGGGCGTACGTATTTATACCCCGAGTTACATGAGTCCTTATTGGACACGGTACATGATTTCCTAATTATAACAGAAAACACTAATAAGACCCAACCGGACACGAGGTCAGGTTTCCTAAAGATAAGCGCTTGCCTAATTAATATATATATAGTAAATAACTGCCATACAGTGGTCTTCACGGCCCCCTCCCGGAATCGGTCTCTTCTGGATCAATTTTCGCCAGTTGACTGCAATTTTCCCCTTGACCGAATCTGATACAGGGCCTTACCAAATTTTGGCGTTAACAGTCCTTTCAAGAATGCTCTGTAGAACAGCATCTTCGCTATTTAAAGACAACAAAACACATTAAGGCAAAAGCCAACCTGCCTTACAGTTTAGAGTATATGCATCTTCACTTAGAGACAGTTAAAGGTACTCTCCTCCCGTTAACTAATGGCTTGTTCTTCCCAGGTCCTAATTCACGGGATCGCCGATCACATAGGTTGGGTTACCACCATAGTGTAACTCACATGGGTCTCATACCCATCTCCCTCGATGCATTATCTATCACATTTCGTGATAGTCCCTTCGTAAAGGGATCTGTCAGGTTGCTAGCTGTTTGGACATAATCCAAACTTATAATTCCGGAATTTCTCAATTTCCTGACAGATTTTAATTGTCTCTTCACATGCCTAGACGATTTCATGTTATCCTTAGAACTATTTACCTTAGCAATGACAGTTTGATTATCACAGTTCATACAGATAGCCGGCACTGGTTTTTCAACCACAGGCAAATCCATTAATAGATCACGCAGCCATTCTGTCTCAACAGTATCAGTATCTAGTGCAGTAAGCTCTACTTCCATGGTTGATCTCGCCAAAATGGTCTGTTTGCACGACCTCCATGAAATAGCACCACCACCTAGTGTAAAAACATATCCACTAGTGGTTTTGATCTCATCAACATCAGAGATCCAGTTAGAATCACTATATCCCTCCAATACCGACGGGTACCCAGTATAGTGAAGTCCAAGATTCATAGTACCCTTCAGATAGCACATAACTCTCTCAAGCGCGCGCCAATGATCATCTCCCGGATTAGAGGTAAACCAGCTCAATTTGCTCACAGCAAAGGAGATGTCTGGCCTAGTTGCACTGGCTAGATACATAAGTGAGCCAATTATCTGGGAGTACTCTAGCTGATTCCTAGTAATTCTTTTGTTTTTGGGAAGCAAAAGACTAGGATCATAAGGAGTTGGAGAAGGCTTGCTATCAATATAGTTAAAGCGGCTCAAGACCTTTTCCGCATAATGAGATTGCAAGAGTATAATCCCATCATCACCTCTGATTAGCTTAATGTTTAAGATAACATCAGCTACTCCCAGATCTTTCATATCAAAATTTTGAGACAAGAATGATTTAACCTCATTAATCACCTCAAGGTTTGTCCCAAAGATTAGTATGTCATCAACATACAAGCACAGAATAACTCCCACACCCCCACCATAGCGATAGTATACACACTTATCTGCCCCGTTGACTGCATAGCCCGCAGAAGTTAGTGTTCTATCAAATTTCTTATGTCACTGCTTAGGAGCTTGTTTCAGACCATACAAAGATTTTAACAACTTTAGCACCTTGCCTTCTTGACCTTCTACCACAAATCCATCAGGCTGCTCCATATAAATTTCCTCATCCAGCTCTCCATTAAGAAAAGCTGTCTTAACGTCCATCTGATGAACGAGAAGACCATGTGAGGCAGCCAAGGAGAGAAGTATGCGAATTGTGGTCAATCTAGCAACAGGTGAGTAAGTGTCAAAGAAATCTTCGCCTTCTTTCTGAGTATAGCCCTTGGCCACAAGTCGAGCCTTGTACTTTTCAATAGTACCGTTAGGCCTTAGCTTCTTCTTGAACACCCACTTGCAACCTACGGGTTTGCACCCGTAGGGTCGCTCTATCACCTCCCAAGTCCTGTTAGCGATAATGAAGTCCATTTCGCTACGAACAGTCTCCTTCCAGTAGTCAGCATCAGGGGATGCATAAGCTTCTAAAATTGACTTGGGAGTGTCATCTACAAGGTATACAGTGAAGTCGTCACCAAAGGACTTAGCTATCCTTTGTCTCTTGCTCCTTCTCGGAGCTTCATTGTCATCCTCCTCAGCGAGATGCTCAAGTGTATGTTCAGTTTGTTCTGGTGGTGTGATTAAATTGGGAATTGAAACAGAAGATTGACTAGAAGTGCTATGTGTATCCTTCATTGGGAAGATTTCCTCAAAAAACGTAGTATCACGAGACTCTAAAATTGTACCCATGTTCATGTCAGGTACCTCAGATTTAACTATTAAAAACCTATAAGCAATGTTATGATGAGCATATCCCAGAAAGACACAGTCCACAGTCTTAGGTCATAGCTTGTGCTTTTTTGTTATTGGTACATTGACTTTCGCCAAGCACCTTCATGTACGCAAGTAAGAAAGTGATGGTTTTCTCCCAATCTATACCTCGTATGGTGTTTTATCCTTATTTCTGTTAGGAATTCTATTTAATACATGATTCGAGGTCAACAAAGCCTCGCCCCACCATGCCTTAGGTAATCCTGCAGTGTCTAACATGGCATTCACCAAGTCAGTCAGCGTACAGTTCTTCCTTTCGGCAATCCCATTAGATTCGGGAGAATAGGGAGGTGTTCACTCATGTATAATGCCATGTTCCTCACAGAATAAATCAAAAACATTAGAGAAATACTCTCTACCACGATCTGACCTAATCCTTTTTATCTTTTTGTCAAGTTGGTTTTCAACTTCTGCCTTATAAATTTTAAAGTAGTCTAGGGCCTCATCTTTCGTTTGCAATAAATGCATATAACAAAATCTAGTTGTATCATCAATCAAAGTCATGAAATATCATTTTCCACCCTTCGTCAACACCCCATTCATTTCACAAAGATCTAAATGTAGGAGTTCTAGTGGTGCCTAGTTTCTCTCCTCGGCAGCCTTGTGGGGCTTGCGAGGTTGTTTTGATTGCACATAACTATGGCACTTAGAACCTTTGACAATGGAAAAACTTGGAATTAAATTCAAACTGGAAAGCCGAGACATCAAACCAAAATTAACATGACATAAACGTGAATGCCAGATACTGGCCTCATTATCCACACTGCCACAAATATGGTTCACAGACTTATTACAGAAATCAGAAAGGGAAAAACGGAACAAGCCTCCGCACTCATAGCCTTTACCAATAAAATATCCATGTTTAGACACGACTACTTTATTAGACTCAAATACCAACTTAAACCCGCCTCTACATAGACGGGAACCACTAACGAGATTCTTGTCGATAGTGGGGACATGTTGCACGTTCTTCAGCTGCATGATCTTTCCCGAAGTAAATTTCAGATCTACCGTGCCAACACCATGAACAGAAGCATGTGACCCGTTCCCCATTAGGACGGAGGAATCCCGGCTACCTGATAAGAGGAAAACAAAGATATGTCAGCACAAACATGAACATTGGCCCCGTATCAATCCACCAATTAGTAGACTGATTAACTAAGAGAACAGTAGGTGAATTACCATACCCGGTTCCATCTTCAGTATTGCCAATGGTCACATTGACAGATTTAGAGGTCTGTCCTGCAGGTGCCTTCATGCCCTTACTTGTGGACACTTCCTAGCGAGATGACCAGGCAAGCCACACACAAAGCAAGTTCTGACATCTTCCTCCTTGTTGTTGTTCCTCCTTTTCTTGAAGTTGGTGTTTTGTTGGGCTTTGACAAATTTCCTTTTATTGTTCTTGTTAGCAGTCTTTTGCACCACATTGGCACTAGACTGCCCACCATCGCCTTTTGACGCAACGTCCTTTGCCCGGGCTTTCTCCTCAACGTCAAGAGACGCAATTAACCCCTCAACGGAGTACTCCTGTCTCTTGTGTTTGAGTGCAGTACCAAAACTCCTCCATGAAGAAGGTAGTTTTGCAATAATGCATGCAGCCACAAATTTGTCGGGAAGGGCACACTTAAGGAGTTCGAGTTCCTTAGCAATGGTTTGTAGTTCATGAGCTTGTTCGACCACAGAACGGTTGTCAACCATACTGAAATCGTGAAATTGCTCCATGACAGACAAATCGTTGCTAGCATCAGTAGCACCGAATTTGGTATTCAGTGTATCCCATAACTCCTTAGCGTCGGTCATATGCATGTACACCTCGACCAAACGATCACCAAGAACACTAAGAATGCATCCCACAAAGAGAGTAGTGGCTTTCTCAAATTCTTTCTGCTGTTTAGCAAAGATAACTCCTTCAGGTTTGCCAGTACTCACCCAGAAGCACTTCATAACTGTCAGCCACAGAGTGACTCTAATCTGCCACTCTTAAAGTACACGCTGGTAAATTTATCCGGCCTTAGTGCATCGGCAAAACCAGCCATCGTAAAACTACAGTGCCTATAATAAGGTTTTTGGATTGTTGAAAATATAAGCACATGTAGATTTAATTTATTCCATAAATAAATCATGACATTAATAGCATAAGTAAACAGAATCATGTAATCTGATCTAAACATGTATATGACAGCAATTAACATGAATTGATCAAACACAGGAGACATAGTGTACATGTACCTATAGCCCTGTTGTGGGGGCTGTTCTAGAGCAGACAATGGCGCAGCGCGTACCGCACGAACGACGCGCGGCACCGGGTGATGATGACGACGCGCAGCACCCGAACGTGAAGGGAGACGAGCCATGATGGGCGCACAGCGAGCAGTCGCGCGTAGCGCTTCCCAAAAACCTTATTCGCCCTCTCCTAGTGCAGGACGTCGAAGGCGAGGGTTCCGGAGACCTGCTCTCCCAATCCACCGGTGCACGCCGAAGATCGGGATGGAGTAGACGACGAACGACGGCTCAGAACAGAAGAGATGGCAAGCCCTAGACTTGTGTGGAGACAGCAGCTTGGTATTTATAGAGATATTAGGACGCGTAACCTATCCGGACTCTAAATTTGCAGCAAAATAAAAACTGCAAAAAGAAGCTGTATCTGCGCAAGCATGAGAAGCCAATTTTGGCGGACCATTCACGCGCATGTCGCGTACGCGCGCCGCCTGGCCTAGCGAGGCGAGGCGAGCGAGCGCGCGCATGTGTTCCTCCATTTCTCTCCACTATGCATGTCTCAAGTGACTAGGAGAGAGCTCACCCTTATAAGGAGGTCTCCCTCTTATAGAACTAGCAAAATGGTACTAAAACTCCCCATGCCACTCCCCATAAGGTGGGCTTTTGAGATTTATCTAGAAATTATTCTCCACATGGGGCTTAGCCCATTTAGCAATTCCAACCATAACTAAACTTACAGCACAATTATGTCTTCGGATTGTACTTTGGCTTAAGGGTCTTTCTTCTGAGGCTCTTGATTTGGAGAAAAAAAGGTAAAAAGTGCCTTCTTGTTCTTTTTCTATTTGAAGACTTCCGTTCAGTGTTCTTCATTGGCTGCTGAGAATTTGGTTGGAATTGTGTAGTGCCGCATAATTGACATGGAATATAATATCCTGCCTTTTGATGCTCATGGTTCATATCTACCAAGTCCTGATGTTTGGCATTATACACAGAGGTACTTAAAGAGAAAGAACGATGATACTACTATAGGGAAGCAAGTGGATTTTGATGCTCCAACTCGTATGAGAATGGTACTACTATACTGTAATAGACCATGCTTTTTTTTAATAATGAAAATGGTTTATGCCAAGTATGCCAATTTAGAAAGCTTTTGGTCTTGATTATTCTGAGTTTTTTTTCTCTTGTAAGGGCAAGCTATGGTATACTTGATTAGGAGTTTTCTGGACTTTTAAGGTTTATAGTAAACATAATAATTTTGTGTGGCTCACTAATTCTCTGGTCGCTCAAATTTAGAGCTATATATCTGTTTTTGTAACACTACATGGGTTCCGTCAATGGAGGGCAGTGAGAATCAGGTGGCATTTTAGTTTTATATATAATATTTGTTAGAGCCTCCTCTGGGTGGTCGGTGGCAGTATAAGATAGAATAACTTTTCAGGTGGATATATAAAGCTAAAGGAAGGCTGATAAAGGCTTATCTGACGAGCTCAGTGGTTTGGTGGCTTATGGTCTTAAAAGGACCCCTTCTTTAGATGTATATAGAATTGATGTCAGAAATCATTGTGGATTCTCACACATAATAGGCAAAGAAGGGGATTAGAGGACAAGTATAACAATGTTCAATGTTGCATGTTGTTCTTTAGTTATTGGAGCGATCCCGAGAAGATTGAGAGTATTGGCCTTAAAATAGCTGATGGAGCAATCTCTCAAAGAATATCTGAATTGTGGCCGAATTCATAAGGTATATACTATTTTTTAACCTTCTGATTAACTTTGGCTGATCCTTTTGCCTGATTCACTACATAATAATTCACTTCGACCTCCTGTTGCACCCTCCACCTAGCGCCTTGGGTTAATGCCGTTTCCATGATGTTCTGCTTATTTTGCTCTGCAGTAGTGATCATCTGGTTGTACTACATGCATAGATTAAAAAATATCAAATGCTCTATATTTTGGCTGTAGATGGAGTAAGCAGTTTTTTTGATGTCCAGTGATTCATTTTGCTGAATTCAATTGTAAAAGGAGAAATGCCTGTAAGTGAAGGCCTCAGCTTGCTCAAGGAATACTTTCTTCTTTTTGAAAACAAAAAGGTTAGCATTCTCTTCCTCAAGTTTTTATTTTGACTACATGATTAAACCATTCATCCTTTCTGTTTGCTATAGGAAGTATTCCCCCTCACCTAAACATTTTAGGTTGTAGGTAGAATGTTCACCTCTAGGCAAGTCAAGGAGCCAAGGACAGGGTGTGCTCAGAAGACCTTTTCCAGTTTGTGTTTTGACTTCTGAAGGCATGCACAGATTTGTAGATAAGAACTTTTAGAGAAGCTTCAGAAACCAAGGAGAATAGTTAGGTAGTCCTTGATTTCTTTTGGACTGCAAATTACTTGATCACAAAATCAATTAATGTGGTGAGCTTTACACAAAGATTAGCTTGAAAGAAAGCTTGATCACAAAGATTGTTGTCCTCAGTTAGGCAAACCATGTCGTCGTAAATCTTAAATATTTTCTTCTAAAAAGAAAGCTCATATGCCTCAACATAAAAAAGCTTAAATTGATATCTATTTCTCTAAGTTAAATTAGGATGCACCTTACGATAGAGCATACATAGAAACCGAGCTGCTACAACTTTGACACCACAAGTCTGTTGCATGTGTGATATGCAAATATGTGGGGAGGCCATGGGCCTCGGGTATCTCATGAAAAGCATTATGACCATTCGGATAGAGGATGAGCCTCATCATGTAACGAGGGATACAATAGGACTCGACGTGTGCTTCTTTGCATGACAAGGGAAAGAATATAGTCCTAGCTAGTTACGTTGTGTTCCTAAGAGAAAATCCCTTGGTTAAGTCCGACTAGAATTCTTACCTTGTAACCTTACCACCTTAGTATATAAGGGGAGGTAAGGAGCCCCTTGGGGCAGATCGACATACACAACCAATTTTATAAGAGAAACCTCAAAAACAATACATAACAGCTGGAAGTAGGGTATTACCTCACCTTGAGTACCTAAACTAGGATAAATTCGTTTTGTGTTCCTTTGCAATCCATTAAGTTTAGGTCTTGCGAATAGCCCCATATAATTATTGCTGATACAAAGCATCGACAGTTGGCGCGCTAGGCAGGGGCTTTGACAAGATCATCTTCAACAAGCCTAATGGAGCTAACCACCGGAGTCAATGGCGTCAAGTTCTTCCCTGGACAAGCGATCAGCTTCGGGAGCCTCGACTTCATCACTGACAATCTTGGCAACCTCACCTTGTCCGACTCAGTCTCGACTCGATCGGCCAGGAACCAGGCCGACCCAGCGCCACTCGGCTTACTCAACGCCGCAGCAATCTTCGGCGACTTGCTGTGACAATTCCCAAGACACACGAGTCTAGGGACAACTCTTTTTCCCGATGTTCGACTCGGACTCGGCCATGAGCCGGTCGAGATCGGGCTAAGGGAGGAGGAGATCGTCAATTTCCCATTCGGACTCGGAAATGCCGCGGACATCTTCAATCTAAGTCCGATGCGGCAGAGCCAATCTCCTGAAATTCGACTCCGATACGACCTAGAGCCGCTCGAGATCGGATCTAGGGAGGTTGGGGGTCGTGATCACCCCTCTGAATTACTTCGAGTCCGACTCCCAGTCGGACAGCAGCTCGGGAAGCTTTTCTGACTACGTTACCAGCAAGAGGAGGATGCGCGACGCCTGCAAGCTGAGCGCGACGCCCACAACGACCATTTGTGCAAGGTTGGGCGGACTGCCCAACAAGAGATCATCCAACTTGAGTAGGCGACCACGATGTGTTTGTGACCCCACAGTAGAATGTTGTGGTCGCCGCCATGCTGTTAAACACCTTGTAGTTCGGGCCCGATCACCAGGCCGCCTCGACCATTGCAAGGATCAAGGCAATGATCACCACTGCAGCATGTCAATAGTGACAGCAGTCCAGAGACACTCATACCATCAAACAAAATGGCTTCAGATGCGCAACTCCGTCTGCCTTAGCACGGCACCGAGTAGCTGGCTCTAGTCAGCATCACTCGGACTCTCGTCATACGTCTCTCGGCAACTGAAACAACGACCGACGACAATATCACCATGAGGAGTGCCGGGATAACCAGGATGCTCTGGGACGACTATGGCGGGATCTTCGCCACGACATCAACCCTCGACGCCGAGAACGCGAGGGGGACGAACGCTGCTGACTTGAGGACGGACATGAACGCTTCCATCGCTGCAGTCGGAGTTGGAGCCCTCACATGGATGAAGGAGTTCCGGCGTTCACCCATGAGCTACAACAAGTCGACTGGCCATCCGATTTCAAGTCGACTGGTATAGAGAAGTACGACGGCAAGACCAACCCATAGTCCTGGCTGACCGTGTATTCCTTGGCAATCCACACGGCCGGAGGTGATCACAAGGCCATGGCTAACTATCTACCAGTCACCTTGGTCGACTCGGCAAGAACATGGTTGACGGGGCTTCCCAGGCGGTCAATTGGCTCCTGGGGGGAACTCTATGAACACTTTGTTGCAAACTTCCAAGGAACTTACAAGAGGCCGTCATCTAAGTACGACCTGTACCAATGCCACCAAAGAAAGAATGAGTCCCTCCGCGACTTCATCAAGCGGTTCTCCGAGAAGAGGAATTCAATACCTAAAATCAAGGACAAGGTTGCCATTGCTGCCTTCCAAAAAAGAGCAAAGAATACCCTGTTCATTACTAAGTTCACTCGAAAGCCTTCCAATTCTGTCAAGACTTCGTTCAACATGGCAAACAAATACGCCAACTCAGCCGATGCTGTTGCTGAGGTGCTCGATGACAAAAAGGAGCCCCGACAGAAGGAGCGGAAGGACACTGACGACGCCGCCCCGACTAAGGTCAGGAACCACAAACGCAAGTTGGACGACATCGTAGTGATTCTCGAGCGCAACCGACCGTGACCCCCGAGGATAGACGACTACCAAAAAGTCATGAACGGGCCATGTAACGCTCAGAAATTCGCCACCGAAATTCTGAACATTTATGTGTAATAAATCCCTACCTAGGAAAGCCAGGGTACACAAATCCAAGTTACCATACAGAGTGTCTTATAAACAGAGTAAAATTATATTACATAGATGCAGTAGAAAAGGTAAAACAAAGTCTATAGACAGCGGGCCCAGCAGTAGCTTCCATCCCACAAGCACCTTGACGGCGGAGCCAGCCTATTCCTCGGGACAACCCTCGTCGGACGCATTCTCCAACACTGAGAGGGGGAAAAGGGAGTAAGTCTGAGTACCACCCACAGTACTCAACAAATCACACCCACAATTATGCATATGCACGGGGAACAAAGATGGGCTAGGGTTTGTTTTGCATAAGAGCAGTTGCAAATAGTAGTAGTTCGCAAACGGAAAAAGGTTGATTAATTTAACAATATTAATTCTCCACTGATTCACGCTAACCACGTGAACCAGGCCTAACCATCCCTTAAACTGATCAACGTTACACCATGTTGACCAGTCTCCACTGATGAACGTTACACCACGTTCACCAGACTTCTCCGGTTACCGTTACACCACGTTAACCGGACTCCATAGATTAACGTTACACCTCGTTAGCCAGACTCCACTGATCAGCGTTACACCACACTGACTAGTCTCTCCTGATCAACGTTACACCACGTTGACTAGGTCGCACTGATGAATGCTACACCACGTCCACTAGGCGTCATTGATGAGCGTTACACCACGCTTACCAGTCTCCACCGATTAACGTTACACCACGTTAACTGGCCACCCGCGATCAATGTTACACCATGTTGACCGGACTCCACACCTTCCACCCGAACCATACCAGTTTCATAAAACCAGATTAATTATCTAAAGGTGAGGCTAATCACGGTGAGTCTTGACCAATGTGCCCATAACTGCGGGCGCGGCTATTCGAATAGATTTACTCTGATAAGAGGTGTACAACTGTACCCATAAGACATAGCCCCACACACGTTCCTGTGTGCCAATGCATCATCACGATGCCCCATGAGAGGCTGTGACAGGACCATTCACGCAACCTCTCCCTAACCATCCACACCACGCTGAGGTTGCACCTGCCAACAGGGCACACCATATTGGCCAGGCTACCCCCCTTGCGCCACGGTGAATCCGGAAGCCGATCAACCCTACCCCAAGCCGACCCAACTCCATCACGCCCACCCTCATCTTCGGTGCCTAGGAGAGGGAGAAGAAGCGCTACAAGCCCAACCATTGCCCACGCTGGCTTGTGGAAAGTACGGGTAGTTGCCCAAGTGGTTCCCGCGAACCGGTCCTTAAATGCCATGAGTGCGACAAGCAGAACCATACACCCACAGCCCACCATTTAGGTCCAGTTTTAGTAATTCAACATTAGCCTATTCAAAGTTCCATTTTTCCGACATTGAGTCGAATCAAATAAAAAGATAATATTTAATTCCTAGGTGAGCTATGTTGCTAAGCATGGCTAAGCATCCTAAGAAAAGTAATCTAATCATATTATTACCCAGGTGACAAGGGTTCAGGTTTCGAAACTAAGGCACAGTCCTATCATTATATAGGTCATAACCCATCCACATGAAATATTGAAATAATGCAGTTTATTTAAGTAAACAAAGCAATTTAGTGAAAAACGGGTACAAAATGATCAAGATAGCAGTGCGAATTGCCTTGCTCTGGCTCGACGAACTCTGCTACAACCTCGTAATACACCGGAGGGTCACCGATGTCGGATTCTATAACAAGCAATGCACAAACAATTAAAAACAGTACATGTGGGCAAGCAAACATGAGCTAAGAATATTTTTAATGGATTCTTGACATTTTTCTGGATTTAATGAAATTTGAATGGACTTAATTAGAGTTCGTATGAATTAGTTATGAATTATTGAATTTTTACTGTGTTTTCTAATGTGAATTTAATTACTAAACGATTTATTGCGTCACTGGACTGAGAAGACGGTGCCGACAGGTAGGCCCCGCCGGTCAGCGACGTACAAGAGGATGGCGCACGGTGGACCAAGTCCACCCCGGCCCAGCGACGGAGCAGCCACGTGGCTGCCAAGCGGCAGCCAAGAAGCCAACGCGGTGCCCGAGTGGCGCCGACGTGGCAGGGGAGCGGGCGCCCGCGGGAATGCCACGTGGCCGGTCCAGATCTGCCCCTAGGCAGATCGGACGGCCCAGGACGAACGGGGCTTGCCCCTGTCGGTGCAACCACGTCGCGGCGGGGTGAGCGGCCCGATGGTCGCCGCCGGCGACCATCCGGCCCCCGGAGGACGGCGGGAGCTACGGGAGAACGAGAGGAAGACGAACGAGAGCTCACCGAGGGGTCACAGTGACCGGAAGGCGGCGAACAGCGGTGGACAGGGGCGATCGGCAGCGGCGCAAGCACGGGGTGGCAGCGAAGACGGTGTCCCGGCGAGGATCTCCAACAACAAAGGAGTGGACGGGGTTGGGAGAGTTCAGGCGAAAGTGTAGGAAGCAATTAGGACCAAAATGACCGAATGGATTGATGGGGAGGCACGGCTGAAGGTCGACGGAATGGCTTACCGAAGGGCGCGATAGCGAGATCGGACTTCTGGCGGCGTAGGGGCTCGTGGATGCGGTGGCCGGGCTTCACGCGGGTGCAGCGAAGCTAGCGTTGGTGATCTCGTGGTCTGGCGGTGGCTATAGCGGCGGCGGCGAGCGACTAGAGATGGCGGAGCGCGGCGGCGACTCTGGTTTGCACGGCGCGAGGTGCTAGGATACTCGGGAGGCGTTGGGGTGTGAGGGGAAATGTAGAGGAGAGAGCGACGAATGTTTTTATGCACTCGGCCGGGCGAGATCGTGGCCGAACGGCTCTGAATCGGCACTGGATTAAGGGCGGCGGCGTTGGGTCGTGCGCGCGATTCCCGTGCGAGAGTGGGTGAGGACACTGGAGGATGTGGGGGAGTGGGCGCAGACTCGGTCCACCCTCATTTGAACCGGGAGCGAGCGGGCGCGGAGGCGGGAGGCGGCGTTGATCGGATGACGGAGGGGATTTTTCCCCTCCGCCCGATTCGGATAGAGGAGCAAGACAAGGCTGACAAGCGGGCCCGGCCTATCAGCGAGGAGGGGTGAGCAAGTGCGGCGGGAGGCGGTCTGACGGCCAGGGCCCATAGCGCAGAGAGAGAGCGAGCGGGAGGGGCAGCTGACAGATGGGGCCCGCAGAAGGTAGGCGCGCGCAGGCCGCGCGCGCGAAGGTGGCACAGTGCTGGGCCGGCGGCCTAGCGAGAGGAAAAAGAAAAAGAGAGAGAAAAGGAAGAGGAAATTAATTTCCAGAGCAAATTTAATTCCGATATTCGTTTTTGATTTATTAAAAATAGTTCCGGTGCTCTGAAAATTCCACTAAAAATCCAGTTAATATATTTTGGCAAGGGGAACATAGGAAAAATGTTCCCAGCCAAAGTAGCTTATAATTTTGTATTTCACATATTTAATTAATTCCTTTTACCATTTTAAATTTATTTTTCTTGGGCATTTTTTAGGTATAATTTAGTGTGGCTAAAATTAGGGTGTGACAAACCTACCCCCCTTAAACGGAATCTCGTCGCCGAGATTCGGACGTGCTGGCGAAGAGGTGGGGATAGGCGGACTTCAGCTCGTCTTCTCGCTCCCAGGTGGCTTCTTCTGAATGGTGGCTCCACTGTACCTTACAAAATCTAATCACCCGACTTTTGGTGTTTCTTTCACTGATCTCCAAGATCCGAATTGGCTTCTCCACATAGGTGAGGTCTTCCTGGATCTCGATCTGTTCCGGATCAGCCTGTTCTGCTGGTATCCTTAGACACTTCTTCAGTTGTGACACGTGGAACACGTCGTGTATGCCGGTCATCGAAGCTAGGAGGCTCAACTGATATGCCACTTCGCCTTTACGGGCTAGCACTTGGTAGGGTCCCACGAAGCGAGGTGCTAGCTTCTCTTTGGTTTGGAACCTGTGTACCCCGCAGAGTGGCGTGACACGAAGATACACGTAGTCCCCTTTCTCGAAGCTTAGGTCTCAGCGACGGTTGTTGGCATAACTCTTCTGTCTGGATTGAGCCGTCTTTAAGCGCTCCCGTATTATGGCCACCTTCTCTTCTGCCTCTTTGAGTGCATCGGTTCTGAATACCTGGCATTCGCCCGTCTGATCCCTAAAAAGGGGTGTACAACACTTCCTGCTATACAGAGCTTCGAACGGTGCCATCTGCAAGTTGGCTTGGTAACTGTTGTTGTACGAGAACTCCGCGTAGGATAAGCTCTTATCCCATGTTCCTTCGAAGTCCAGTGCGCAAGCCCTCAGCATGTCCTCCAATATCTGATTGATTCTTTTAGTCTGACCATCTGTTTGTGGATGATATGCTGTGCTGAAGTTCAGTCAGGTTCCCAGTTCTGCTTGTAACTTCTGCCAAAACTTGGAAGTGAACTGGCTACCACTATCGGAGACAATCCTCTTGGGTACTCCGTGTAAACACATTATGCGAGCCATATACAGTTCTGCCAGTTTCTTACCCGTATACGTTGTATGCACGGGGATGAAATGCGCAACCTTGGTGAGTCGATTAACGATCACCCAGATTGAGTCATACCCCGAAGATGTGCGGGGCAAACCGGTGATGAAATCCATCCCGATCTCTTCCCACTTCCACTCTGGGACCTTGAGCAGCTGTAATAGTCCAGCAGGCCATTGGTGTTCTGCTTTGACTCGCTGGCACACATCACAAAGTGCCACAAATTCTGTGATCTCCCTTCTCATGCTGGCCCACCAAAACATTGTTTTGAGATCTTGGTACATCTTTGTGCTTCCGGGATGAATAGAGTACTGCGTCTCATGGGCTTCCCGGAGTATTAGGTCTTTGAGTTCTTTATTCTCTAGAACACACAAACGTTCCCCCATCCATACTGTCCCGTTTTCATCTTCCGTAAAACCCTGAGCTTTTCCAACGCTCATGTTCTTCTTAAGTTCTTTAATTTCTGAATCATTTGCTTGTGCCTCACGAACTTCATCAAAAAGCATGGGCTAGGCCTCTAGGGCTGCCACGAATCCATGTTCGACACTGCCTAGATTCAAGCATTCAAATTCCCGCTGCATTTCCTTGCACAAAGCCTCTGCTTGAGCGGTATTGCAGTAACTTTTCCTGCTCAAGGCGTCTGCCACGACATTGGCTTTCCCAGGGTGATAATGTATCCCCACATCATAGTACTTAATCAATTCCAGCCACCTTCTTTGGCAGAGATTCAGATCAGGCTGGGTGAATATGTACTTCAAGCTCTTGTGGTCCGTGTAAATCTCACTACGATTACCAATAAGGTAATGCCGCCAAATCTTCAAAGCATGGACCACTGTGGCCAATTCCAGGTCATGTGTTGGGTAATTGCCATCATGGGGGCGTAGCTGACGCGATGCATAGGCTACCACTCTACCTTCTTGCATCAACATGCACCCTAGCCCTTAGCAGGATGCATCACAGTACACTTAGAAGTCTTTCTTGGGGTCCGGTAAAATCAGGACCGGTACCAAAACTAACTTCTTTTTGAGGTCCTCAAAACTATGGTTGCACTCGGATGTCCAGACAAACTTCACATCTTTCTTCAGTAATTGTGTCATAGGTCTGGCAATCTTTGAGAAGTTCTCGATGAACCGGGGGTAGTAACCCGCAAGTCCAAGAAAACTCTGCACTTGTGTCACTGTCTTAGGTGGTTTCCAACTAGTGATGGATTCCACGTTCGTTGGGTCCACAGCAACTCCCTGGGTAGTGATGATGTGTCCGAGGAACTGCACTTCCCTCAGCCAGAAGTCGCACTTGCTAAACTTGCCATACAACTGGTGCTCCCTCAACTTCTCAAGAACCAAATGAAGATATTGCTCATGCTCTTCTGTTGATTTTGAGTAGATCAGGATGTCATCAATGAACACTACCACAAACTTGTCCAGAAACTCCATGAATACCTTGTTCATCAGATTCATGAAGAAGGCAGGTGCATTTGTCAGTCCGAAGGACATAACGGTGCACTCATACAGCCCATACCGCGTGGTGAAGGCTGTCTTTGGTATATCCTCTTCTTGAATTCTCAGCTGATGATACCCTGATCGCAGGTCTATCTTGGAGAAAATGGTGGCACCCTCCAATTGGTCAAAAAGATCACCAATCCTCGGTAAGGGGTACTTATTCTTGATGGTGACCTCATTAGTGCGCGATAGTCCACGCACATCCGCTTTGTCTTGTCTTTCGTTTCCACGACGATGACTGGTGCTCCCCAAGGTGATGTGCTTGGTCGGATGTAGCCCTTCTGTAGCAGATCATCGACCTGCTTCTTGACTTCTGCCATCTCGTTCGGTGCCATTCTATATGGCTGCTTGTATATCGGCGCCGTTCTAGGTGCCAAATCAATCCTGAACTCAATTTCCCTTTCTAGTGGCATCCCTGGTAGGTCTTCCGGGAACACATCCTGGTATTCCTTTACTATTGGAATGTCCTCCATCTTCCTTCCTGGCTTCGTCCCATCTTTCAACGATTGCTCTGCTGTGACCTGATTCAAACTTACTTCCTGATGCAGCGGCATTAGTGACTTGAAGATAACCACCTTTCCTTCCGAACTAGTCACTGTTACGGTGTGGTCCGTCCAATTGATCACCCCTTTGTGTCGGGTCAACCAATCCATTCTAAGGATGACATCTAGGTCTTTGGATTCTGTTGACGCCGAAAACCGACGGGGGCCGTCCGGCGTCTGGGAGACACGCGAAGGCCTGGGAGATCTGCTTAACTCCAGTGCAGGTCCTAAAATCTTGAGGTTCGTAGGCGTGCTAGTCAATTTGACCCCGCAATTGACAAGGAGAAAAAAGTTAGATCAGTAAACCGATCGGCCAGTAATAATCCTGTCAGCCGATAGCCAATAGTAACTTGCACATCGGCTAGAAGCCGATGATGATATAAGTGAATAGTAAACCAGCCGATTGCCGAAGTGATAATCGGCCGGTGATAAAGTAAACAGGCATCCATGCCCGGGCCCCTGCTCGTGCCCGCGCCCGAGTCGTCACTCGTGCCCGCGCCCGGGTACTCTCTGTGCTCGTGCCCGGGTCCTTGGTCGTGCCCGCTCCCGGGTCCTTGGTCATGCCCGTTCCCGGGTACTTGCCCGACTACCAGTAGCACTTGCACATTGGCCAGGAAGCCGATGGTAGCATGGATGATACTACAAACAGATAATAAACCAGCCATCGGCTAAGGAGCCGATGAGAGAGTAGATGATAATATAAACAAATAGGCTAGCCGACTGTCAATATAATATGTGCATCGGCTGGAAAGCCGATGATAGAGAGGATAAATATAATACGTGTCATCGGCCGATAACTGATATTGACCAAAGTAATTGAACATCGACTAGAAGCCGATGATGGTATGGACAGGTAACATAAATGATAAGCAATTGATAAGCCAGCCGACTGCCAATAGTAACACATGGACATCGGCTAGGAGCCGATGATAAAGTAGATAAGCAGAATAATAATCAATAGACAATGCAGTCGGCTTTAAAAGATAACTTACCGGCTAAGCACTCCGGTAATACATCGCATAAAAACTTGTCGACTCAACAAGGATAAATCTATCACTATCAATCTAGTAGGTCGGACCCAATCGATGCAGCACAGATTAATAACGATAAAAGAACCTCGATGAGCCGATATATCTAATGCAATCGTGATGTATATGATAACTTATTGGCTATACATTTCGATAAGACGCTTGCATAGAAACTATCGGCCTAGCAGGAACAACTTATCGCTCAGTTTAGTAGGTCGGACCGAATCGATGCTGCACAAACTGATGATAAGCTTCCCCCAGTAAACCGATGAAAACTATGCACGCGTGATGTGATATATCTACTCGGCCTATGAGATCAAACCTAACTGATGCAGCCGTAGACAGAGCAGAATATACCGTGGTAAGCCGACTACCATAAACCGACTAGAATATCGGACCTAACCGAGGAAGTCCTAGTCGATAGGTAGTCGGGGTAACGAGACTTACCCTCTCGCAGGAGTTCGGACCTAACCGATGCAGCCCGGCTCGAGAAGCAAGAACCCGTTGGTAAAGGGTGGCGATGCACCGAATTTGATTGATCGTTGTGATAGTTTACATGGTCCCCGGGCATACGTATTTATACCCCGAGTTGATACAGTCCTGATCGGATACGAAACAGGAGTTTCCTAACTATAAAAGGAAAAATAACAAACCCTGATTGGACACGAGATCAGGTTTCCTAAAAATTATTATCCCTGCCTAATTTATAGATAAAATATTAACTGCCATGCCGTGGTCTCCACGATTCCTTCCTGATCTCGGCTTCTTCTGGATTAACTTCCACCGGTTGATATAGCCTCTTTCCTTAACCGAAGTCTGATATGAATCGTGCCAAATTTTGGCGTTAACAGATTCCAAGAGGATGAGATTGGTTAGAATGGCTAGAAAAGGTGATCCTTGGATTTCTAGACTCACTAAAGGGCTATAGTGAGCGGTTACCATGTGGTTCCCAGGTGTATGAACCCTTATGGGGATTTTAAGTTCCACTACTTTTATCCCATGTGCCCCCACAAATTTCTTGGATATGAAAGAATGTGTTGCACCAGAATCAAAAAGTACGGTTGCAGGTATTGAGTTCACAAGAAACGTACCCAATACTACTTCCAGTGCAGTCTGCGCCTCTTCCACGGAGACATGATTGACGCGCCCCTTTATCACCTGCTGATTGGCATTGGGGTGCTGGGGAGCTGCAGGCCTAGATCCCATTCACCTCAGCTTTGGACATTTGTCGGCGAAGTGACCCGGTTCATTGCAATTGAAGCAAACACAGGTCTTGCCCCCAACGTCTTTCCGTGATTGACCCTGCTGCACTGGCGCCATTGGTGGGCATGGAGCGAACTGACGGTTGTGCTGCCCGCTGTTGTCACCGCTGCCTCCGGAGTGCCCTGGGTGGAACGGGTGCTGTTGGCGGATGATCATGGTGGACAGTCCACCCTAATGGCCCAGCATCATCCGTGGCCTCTGGTGCTACCCCTGGTGAGTCCAAAACTGAGCAGCCTTTCTCTTGCGGTCCACCTTGTTGCACTGACTTTCCTGGCGGATCGCTTTATCCACCAACTTCTCGAAGTCTGGGTAATCGCTTGAGAGGAGCTGATTGGTCAGCTCATCGTCCAATCCGTCCAAGAACCTCTCTTGTCTCTCTGCGTCGGTGTAGACATCCTCAGGCGCATAGCGCGCCAGACGGTTGAAATCGTGGAGGTATTCCATGACCGTCTTGTTCCCTTGGATCAAGTCTTGTCGATGCTTTGCACCGACAATAAAACTATAGGGCTACTCGGCGAAGGTGAATTCGGTGAATTGCAGAGGAACACAGAAGATTTATACTGGTTCAGGCCCTCAATGTGAGGTAATACCCTACGTCCAGTTGAGGTGTTATTCCTCTGAGGTGTTTGATGATCGATGATCTTGTCTCTTGCCCTGAGGGGCGCCCTGCCTCCCTTTATATACTAGGGGACAGGGGTACATGATAAGGATCCCAGCCGGATACGGCCAAGGGATTTCCTTCTTAGAGATAGAGTCCTATCCGACTAAGACTATGTTTCCTTGTTATACAAGGCAAAGCCTGCTGGGTACTATCTTATCTCTAATTACATTGTTCGGCCCATCCTCTATCCGAGTGGCCCATATCCTAGTATGAGGTACCCGGGGCCTATGGCCTCCACAGTAGCCCCTGAGACCTTCATAGTTGAGTTACAGCTGATGCCGAGTACTCGTCCTCCACGGTGAAGATTGCCCAAGTGCGAAGTTCCCGAGTACTCTTTGTCCGAGTAAGTCTTCTTCCCGAGTCCTGCTTCATGTCAGCTGGCAACGAGGCTATGAAGGGCTTCATAGATGAATAGTATGCACCAAATAGGCGCACCTATTAGGTGTAGCCCTCGAATTTGTGCTTAATTGGGAAACAATTAAACATAAAGTCAAAGATTTTTAACCTTTAAGTGTAAGCCGAGTCCTGCTTCATGTCAGCTGGTAGCAAGGCTATGAAGGGCTTCATGTAGATGTATAAATAGTGTGCACCGAATAGGTGCACCTATTAGGTGTAGCCCCTGACTTTGTGCTTAATTGTGAAGACAATTAAACATAAAGTCAAAGATCTTTAACCTGGAAGTCTTTCCCAAGTAGATTACTACTGGTATATGAGACTCTTCGGTATCATGTCAACCGGAATAAACTTTATAGTCCTCCCGAGTAGAGAACTACTCGTATGTTGGACTCCTCGACTTCATGTTAGTCGAAATATGTGTTTATAGTCTTGCCGAGTAGGATGCTACTCATATATGGGACTCTTCAACGTCATGTCAGCTGGAAAGGGGGTTTATAGTCTTTTCTGAGTGGCGTCCCACTCAGAAGTTAGACTCCTCCGCATCATGTCAGCAGGAAAAGATATTTATAGCCCCTCCCGAGTAGTGCACTACTCGAAAGTTAGACTCTTCCACATCATGTCAGCGGGTATAATGTTGCTCATGGCAACTGATGGCCACGCATGTAGGCCGAGTACCACTTTATGAAAATAAATCCACGGCGTGGCCAGGTGTACCCGAGAAAGATACCTGCATCCCCAATTTTAATGAAGACCAGCTTGTGATCCTTGTAAGGATATATCCTCGAGACCTGGTGGATAAAACAGATACCCAAACATATATGTTTAGCAATAAGGCTCTCATGAAGCATATCTGTTTACCTCATCGGCTCCTGTTGGTAGCACCAGTGCTATAATTTCAACTCAGCCTGCGGGCGGCCCACATGGAGCATGCTACCGTAGGAACTCATATCTTGGTGGCCCAGTGCTGACTGCGTAGGCCCAAGCCCATCTAGTCGGCATCGGCTCTATAAAAGCAGGGAGAGAGAAAAAGATTCCTTCATCTTCCCGAAATCAGCCAATCGCTTCGTCTTCCACCTTCGCGCCCAACTTTTTGCTTCCTGCCCGGCTAGGGTTAGCTGCTGCTATTCCCCACCCGAACTCGGGCGATTCCAATCCTCTTCGTTTGTTCCAAACCCCCGATTCGTTTTTCCCCAAATCTCGCCGCTTCCAGTCATGTCGAAAGCTTCGGATCTTGCGGGTGCGCCGGGAAGTGCTTGGCTGATTTCAGATTGCGGCTCGGTGGAGCTGAAGCGGCTGGAGGGTGAACTGAAGTTGCCCAGCCAAGAGGTGATTCGCTGGCGGTCGGCTAAGGGTGAGTTGGTCCCAAATCCCCAACCTGGTGAAACGGTAGTTTTCGCCTCTTTTTTCGATCGAGGCTTGTGCCTTCCGTCTTCTGATTTCTTCTGCCGCATCCTTGACTTCTACGGGCTGGAGTTGGTGCATTTGAACCCCAACTCAATTCTTCAGATCTCCATCTTTGTTACTCTTTGTGAGTGCTTCTTGGGTGTTGAACCCCATTTTATCCTCTTCCGACACCTGTTCCACATCAAACCCCAACCCTCCAAGAGTAATATTAATGTGATTGGGGGGCTGGTCTCCAGCTGAGGAGCGATGGGAAGAAGACATATCTTGATCTGCCCTTGAAATCTTCCCTGAAAGGTTGGCACAAGGAATGGTTCTATTGCGCAGATCTGGCTCCCTCCTTGCACCCATTTACCGGCTTGCCGCCCGTGGTTTCGCCAAACTGGTCAGCAGAGCCGTCCTTTAAAGAAATGGGCCAGCACATCAACTGTTGGTGAAGATAGATGACCTTAAGAAGGCTGGCCTGACAGGACCTTGGGTGGCTCGTCGCTTCCTGACCCGGCGCATCCAGCCGCTGCAGCTGAGGAGTGCATTTGGCTGGGCCTTTAAAGGCAAAAACGATCCCGACCGAGTAAGCAACGAGTCGGCGAACAAGGGCACGGTGACCGAGACCCTGTTCGGCTACTTCTCCGAAGGGGTGGTCGCGACCGAAGACGACAACCGCCGGGTCGCGGCTTATAGCTTCATTCGGCCTCGGACCAAGGTAACCTTTAATCTTCTTCTGTGATGAATGCCTGTGGAATTGTAATTGTTTAGCATTGCGTGATGCATTTTGTTGACTCACTTATAGTGGCATGAAGAGTTTGATGAAGACTCCCGCCCATTGTTGGCCGTCGCATCGAAGAAGAAGCCGAGGAGCCCCTCTGTTACCCAACCCGACTCCAAGAGAGCGGAGAAGAAGCCCATTTTGTATTGGGGCGAGGGGGCCATGACGCCACGCGCCGTGGCAGGGAGCCTGAAGATAAAGGACGCCATCGCCGCGGCGCCCAGGCGATCGAGCCCAAGGTTGAGACCTGTGGGTGTGAGCCCAACATTGTCGAGCCCGGCGTCAGCGCCGTCGAGGGGCCGGCCGGAGCAGACGCCGCCGAGGACGGAGGCGCCCAAGCCAACCACACTGGGGTTAGGGCCGACTTGGGCTGATGCGCCGCCGCCGACTGTAACGCCAACCGGGCCGACCACCGGAGCTAGCGCTCCGACGGGACATGGGTCGCCTGACAGGAAGCTGAAGTTCTCCAAGAGGTGCACTGCTCCGGATCTTCTGAAATTCTTGCGTGTTGAAGTAGTGTTTTGATGTCGTGTTTCGTCATGCAGGAAGCGGGCCGATATCGATCTCAAGGAGACCGATCCAACCGCTCCCCTTGAAGGTCCTGCCCCTGCCGAGCCGGCGGCCGCGAACACACCCGCTGAGCCGGTGGCCAGCCCGGTCGCGGAGACCGAGGTGGTCCCGACTGCAGGGTCGCCGTCACCACCCGACCGAGAGGCGGTTGCTGTGGTTGAGGCCACAGCCCCTGAAGCGTCGCCTGTTGCGGAGATCGCCGTCAGAGCCCCCGAGCCAGTCCCCGAGGGCGCGGGGGACGGTGGTGTGGAGGCCGAGACCCCATCGCCGTTGTGGTGGTCGTTGTCGTCGCCGCCGCCAGAGATCCCAAACCTGCCTCGGATTGAAGCTCCTCCGCGTGTGATGCCCCAGACATTTACATGGACGGCGCCTGACGGGACCGTGAAGAGCTTCAGGCTTGATGAAGTCGTCGCGAGGAGGGAACGCGAAAGCTTGCTTCGCACCGCTATCAGCGGGTCCAAGGGAGTTGGGGTATGATTCTTGTGGTAGAGTCTTGGCGATCTTCTCATTTTGATGTCTGACTCCATCCTTGATTTGTCCTTCACCCTAAGCAAAAACTCGTCAATCGTAATGAGGCGATGACAGAGATCCTGGTCGAGATGGCTCCCCACCTCGCAGAATTGGAGCAGCTCCGGGCATTGAAGGCCGAGATGGAGGAGCGTCATGCGGGGAGGGAAGCCTGGCTGAAAAGTGGCGCCGACCAGCTCAGGGAGAAGACTTGGGCCCAAGCCGGAAAGATCAGAGGTAAACTCCCCGAATGCATCTTCCTGACTGAACCGTCGACGTATTCATCCAGCTGCGTTGTTCCCGACTGCCCAGTTATGTCATGACCGCACGGTTGAGCTCTTGGCTAATCTGTCGTGCAGCCCTCGAAGGAGAGTTGAAGACCTGAACAGAGAGGGAATCGTAGCTGAAGGAGGCCGAAGAAGCCAGGACCGAGCTTGAGAAGGTCAAGGCCGACCTGACAAAGGCCAACACCGAGCTTGACCGGGAGAAGGCCGAGTTGAAAGAGGCCGTTGTCAAGCTCGGTAAGGAAAAGGCCGAACTGGAGAAGACCGTGGCTGGGTGGGAGGCCAACTATGAAAGTAAGTTCTCAACCTGACCGTGATCTTAGCCAATCCATTAGTCGTTCCGTCTATAGCCGATTCTGACAAGTTTACTTGCCGGCGGACCTGGGCAGACACGGGGGCCAATGTCCAGGCCTAGTATTGGTTTTACACAGAGGAGATAAGAGTGATCAGGGAGTGACGGGAGGCCCTTGTTGAGTCCGTGAAAGGGCTCCTTGACCTCATAGATCCCAGCCCTGTGGGAACCAGTTGCAGCAGGATCCCCCAGATAGAGGCGCGTCTTGAGGATGCACCGAGTGCCTTGAAAAAGTACTCGGATGAGCATGTTGTCGCCGGCGTGGCCCAAACCCTGGCGATGACCAAGTCCATCTACCCAAGGGCAGATATTTAGGCCATTGGGGAGGGGTTTGCCGAGGAGACGACGCCCGAGGAGGCGCTGGAGCTGATTGCCCGGGCGAAGCCGACTGCTGAAATAATTACCCGAGACCTGGGTCTGTAATGGCAACATGTTATGTAGTCGGTATGTATAAACTTTTGTGGACAAACATGTGTAAATATGTGTGCAATGCCGCCAAGCTTATTACTCAGTCGTCATTAGCTTTACTTGACCGTGTAGTCTGCGCCGAGTTAGTCTATCAGAACTTAATAAAAATGTTCAAAGTAAGAAGCTCTACTCGGGCGAACGTGACAGTCGTAGTAAGGCTTCATAACTGAAGTAGGATAAGCTCGTATGTTATTGATAGAGCACATATATACATGTAGCCCCCGACTCACTACTCGGTTGATACAAGCGGCGTAGTGTGTCAAAGAAACTGTACACATGAAAATTATGAAACTCAGGTGTAGAAAGGACGTAGCTGTTCTATGTTCCATGAGTTGCTGATGAGAACGCCGTCTTCGGTCTTCAGTGGATAGGCACCTAGCCACGTGACCTCGGCTATAATGAATGGCCCTTCCCAGATTGGGGATAATTTATGCCTGTCTTTGGTGGTTTGTATTTTCCTTAGAACGAGATCCCTGACAAAAAAGGCGCGGCCATGGACATTGCGATTGTGGTAGCGACGTAGGCCTTGAAGATACCTTGTCGACTGGATTGTTGCGGTGTCTCTTGCTTCTTCCAACTGATCTAACTCGACCAGTCGGGTATTGTTGGAGTCATCTTCTGAGTAAGCCCGGACTCGTGGAGAGCCGAACTGTAACTCTATCGGTAGCATAGCCTCGGCACCGTAGACCAGGAAGAAAGGGGATTGCCCTGTTGCCGGACTAACTGTGGTTCTAAGAGACCACAAAACAGATGGGAGTTCTTGTACCCACCGGCCCGCATATGGTTGTAGTCAGTCAAATATTCTGGCCTTGATGCCCTGTAAGACCATGCCGCTGGCTCGTTCGACCTACCCGTTGCTCCGCGGGTGTGCCACAGATGCGTAGCAGATCTTGATGCCGAAATCTTCGCAAAGTCTTGGAATACGCCGCCATGAACTGAGTACCTGTCGGTGATGATGCGGTTAGGGACCCCGAACCGTATAGTATACTCATGATGAAGTCCTTTCTCGTGCTGCTTTAATTGTTGCAACGGGTTTAGCCTCAATCCACTTGGTAAATTTATCCACCGCGACGAATAAATGTGTAAACCCTCCTGGTACTTTCTTGAAAGGCCCGACCATGTTGAGCCCCCATACTGCGAATGGCCAGGAAATAGGGATGGTTTGGAGTTCTTGGGCTGGGAGATTTGTTTGTCTTGCATAGAACTGGCAACCCTCGCACTTCCGAACAATGTCCTTGGCATCAGTTACTGCTGTGGGCCAGAAAAATCCCTGCTGGTAAGCTTTTCCGACTAATGTCCTGGATGCGGCATGGTTGCCACATATGCCCGAGTGGATCGAATGCAGAATCTGCTTGCCCTCCTCGGTGGTGACGCAGCGCATGTGGACACCGGATGCCCTCCTTCGGTACATATCTTCTCCGACTAGTAGGAAGCTTTTGCTTCGACGCTTGATCTGCTCGGCTTGACTGCGATTCTCTGGGAGTTCATCGTCCAGGAGAAATTTGACAACAGGAGTCCTCCAGTCTTGACATATGTGCAGCACCTTGTCTGTGGCCGGGGTAGGTTCGCCTCCCGACTGCTCCGGCGCCGGTTTCTTCTTGACTGATGGCTCCATAAGTTGCTCAACAAAGATTCTAGTCGGAACTGCTTCTCGCTTGGATCCCATGTTTGCCAGCTCGTCTGCCACGTCGTTGTATTGACGCAGGACATGTGTGATTTCCAGCCCGTCGAACTTATTTTCCAGCATGCGGACCTCCTGACAGTATGCCGCCATGGTATCGTCGAGACAAGTCCAGTCTTTCATGACTTGGTTTACCACGAGTTGGGAATCCCCGCGCACAACCAGTCGACGTATGCCGAGTGATATAGTGATGCAGAGCCCGTGAATAAGTGCCTCGTACTCGGCGACGTTGTGGGAAGCCGGGAAGTGGATTTGTAGAACGTACTTCAGTTTTGCGCCGGTGGGGGACGTCAATATGACTCCGGCCCCAGCGCCGCTGATCCGTAGAGAACCGTCGAAGTACATTGTCCAGTACTCTAGCTTTGCTGTTGGTGTTGGCAGTTGAACTTCTATCCACTCGGCCACGAAGTCGGCTAGAGCATGAGATTTAATTGCTGTCCGTGGCTGAAAGGTGATGTCGAACACCATCAACTCGAGTGCCCATTTAGCGATTCGGCCGGTGGCCTCACGATTATGAAGGACATCCCCGAGTGGAAATGCTGTGACCACTGTGACTTGATGTGCTTGAAAATAATGCACCAGCTTCCGGACTGTGATGAGTAGGCCATATAGCAGCTTCTGGACCTACGGATATCTCATTTTTGAGTCGGCAAGGACCTCGCTGACAAAGTAGACTGGCCGTTGTATTTTCTGAATATGACCCTGTTCGGATCGCTCAACCACCAATACCGTGCTGACTACCTGAGTGGTTGCCGCCAGATATAGCATTAGCGGTTCTTGGGGCATGGCTGACGCTTAGCACAGGAGGTGATGTGAGGAATTGTTGAAGTCTTCGAAGGCTTGCTGGCTTCCGGAGTCCATTGAAATGTCCGCCTTTTTGAGCAGCTTGAAGAAGGGCATGCCCCGTTCGCCCAGTAGGGAAATAAACCGGCTGAGTGCCGCCATGCAGCCTGTCCGCTTCTGGACGTCTTTGAGGTTAGTCGGGGATGCCATGTTCCTGATGGTGTTGACTTTCTCAGGGTTTGCCTCGATGCCGCGATGCGAGACGATGAAGCCGAGTAACTTTCCGGATGGCACACCGAAGGCGCATTTTTCCGGGTTCAACTTCATCTTGAATCTTCGAAGATTTTGGAAGGTTTCTTCCAGGTCAGTGATGAGGTCTTCTTTGGACTTAGTCTTGATCACCACGTCGTCGACGTAGGCTTCCACGTTGCGCCCGATCTGGGTGTGCAGACACCGCTGAATGGCTCGTTGGTAGGTTGCTCCAGCATTCTTCAGACCGAACAGCATTGTGGTATAGCAGTACGCTCCAAACAGCGTGATGAAAGATGTCTTCAAGCAGTCTTCCTCCCTCAGGCTGATTTGATGGTATCCCGAGTAGCAGTCGAGAAAACTGAGTAGGTCGCACCCTGCCGTGGAGTCAACCACCTGGTCTATCCAAGGAAGACTGAATGGGTCCTTGGGGCATGCTTTGTTGAGGTCGGTGTAGTCAATGCACATGCGCCATTTACCGTTTTTCTTCCGTACCAGAACTGGGTTTGCCAACCAGTCCGAGTGGTAGACCTCTTTGATGAACCCGGCTGCGAGGAGTTTGGTAATTTCCTCTCGGATAGCATCTTTGCGGTCTTGAGCGAAGCGCCGCAGCTGTTGCTTGATTGGCTTGGCGTCTGTCTTCACGTTTAGGGCGTGCTCGATCACCTCCCTTGGTACGCCCGGCATGTCGGACGGTTTCCACGCGAAGATATCCTTGTTAGCTTGGAGGAAGGTGACGAGCGCATCTTCCTATTTGGGGTCGAGTCCGGTCCCGACTAGAGCAGTCTTGGAGGGGTCGGAAGGGTCCAGGGGGATCTTCTTCGTGTCAGAGTCCGCTGAAATTCCCGACTTCGCTGCTTTTTTCGCCGGAACATGATCCTGCTCGACTTTAGTTGTGACGGCTTGCCGAATGCTATCGCGCCTGACTACCGCCTCTTGTAATTGCGCCAGTTTGCAGCCCTCCTTGTCGCAGGTGAAGGCTTGCTTGATGTCGCTATGGAGGGAGAGGACTCCTGCTGGCCCAAGCATCTTAAGCACCATTTATGTATAGTACGGTATCGCCATGAATTTGGCGAGTGCCGGTCGTCCGAGTATCGCGTGGTACGCGGTCTCGAAGTCGGCCACCTCGAAATAGATGTTTTTCGTGCGGAAGTTATCCCGCTTGCCGAAGGTTACCGGCAAGGTTATCTGCCCGAGTGGAGTTGATGATAGGCCGGGAATTATCCCGTGGAAGGGCGCAGTGCTCGGCCGTAGTTCTGAACGAGGAATTTTCATCTCGTCCAAAGTCTTGGCGAACATGATATTGAGCGCGCTACCTCCGTCGATGAGGGTTTTCTTCAGCCTGATGTTTCTGACGACTGGGTCCAGGACGAGTGGATAGCGTCCCGGGTGGGAAACCTGATCTGGGTGATCTGCGTGATTGAAGGTGATGGCCATCTCTGACCAGCGCAGGTACTGGGGGGTGTCCGTTGTAGAGACCGTGTTGATGTCGCGCGCTGAAAGGTTCTGTTTGCGCTTGGACTCGTACGCGGACGGCCCTCCGAAGATGTGGTTGAGCTCGGCCTGAGGATCTTGGAAATCATCGGCTGGACCCTGATCTGGCTTGTCTTTGTCCTTGTCGGCGCCAGATGGTGAAGCCTGCTCGGAGGCAAACTTCTTAAGCATGTAGCAGTCTTTGGCCGCGTGCTTGCCCTTGGGGTGGAAGGGGCATGGCTCGCTCATGACTTTCTTGTAGTCGTTGTTCCGCTAGGACCGCGACCGAGTGTGCTCCATGTTGGCCACCTTGTTGTCCGACTTCTGTTTGCGGCTGCCAGACTTGTTTTGAGACGGCTCGTTTTCGGTTTTTGCCTTTTGGTCCTTCTGTCAGGACTCCTTCTTCTCATCGAGGGCCTCAGCGACCGCTTCAGCCGAGTCGGCGTATTTGTTGGCCATGTCGAACAGAGCCCGGACAGACGGCGGTGGTTTCCGAGTGAACTTCGCGATGAATGGGGCGTCCTTTACTCCCTTGCGGAAGGCGGCGATGACAGCCTCGTCGCGGATCGTTGGGATCTTGTTACGTTTCTCGGAAAACCTCTTGATGAAGTCTCGCAGAGACTCGTTCTTCTTTTGGTGCAGCTAATAGAGATCATGCTCTGAAGATGGTCTCTTGTAGGTCCCCTGAAAATTCACGATGAACCGCTCCCTGAGTTCTCCCCAGGAACTGATCGACCGCTTCGAGAGGCTTGTCAGCCATGTCCTCGCCGAGTCGGCTAGCGCGACCGGGAGGTAGTTAGCCATGGCTTTGTTGTCGCCCCTAGCAGCTCGAACTGCTAGGGTATATACGGTGATCCAGGACTCGGGATTTGTCTTGCCATCATACTTTTCGATCCCCGTGGGCTTAAAGCCAGTCGGCCAGTGGACGTCTTGCAGCTCCCGAGTGAAAGCTGGGATCCCTTCGTCTTCGTGGGGGCTCAGGCTTCGACCAAGGCGGTTAAACCACTCGTGATGGAGGCCAAAGTGCTCGTTTTCGTCTTCCAGTCGGTGGCGCTCATCCTCTTGCCGCTCGCGGCGCCGGGCGCTGATAGTATGGCGAAGGTCATGCTGTATGCGCTCTCGGAGGTCTTGATTAGGCCGGCGATCATACTGGTGATGGCGCCGGTTGTTGTTATTAATATTGCCGAGTGTAGTTTGCCTAGACTCCTCGCGTTGCCGACTTGAGCCGGCCGCCTGACGCCAAGCTGATGTGGACGAGCCCGCTGCTGGAGATCCTGACCGGTTAGTCGGTACTAGGGTGTCGCCCGACTGCTGTTGTTGTTGTTGGCAGGCAGCAGCCGTGATCATCGCCTTGATCTTGGCGATGGTTGGGGTGGCCTGGTGGTCAGGCCCGAGCTGGAGCGTGTCCAGCAAAGTTGCGGTGGCCACAACGTTCTGTTGTGGCGTGACGAAGATGTCATGATCGCCGATTTTAGTTTGGAGAATCTGCTGCTGGGCTGCTCGCCTAGCTCTGCGTAGCCCGTCATTGCGAGCCTCGCGATCAGCTTCTTCCTGTTGTTGTAGTCGGCGCGCCTCCTCCTGCTGCTCTTCTTGTAGTCGGCGCACCTCGGAGGGTGATGTTGAAGCCATGAAGATCTCGTGGGGGAGGAGAAAACTCGCCAGACTAGAGTCCGAACTGGCGTTCAAACCGTTATCCGACTTGGAGTCAGACTCCGAGTAGTTTATCGGAGTGAGAATGACCCCAACCTCTCTAGATCCAATCTGAAACGACGCTTGGCCGTGTCCAAACTGAATCATAGGAGATCGGGTTTGTTGTGCGGACTGTAAATCCGCAACGTCGCCGAGTCCGTGTGGGAGATTAACGATCTCCCCCCTTCTCGGCCCAACCCGGGCTGGCTCAAGGCCTAGCGCAAGTCGGACGCCAAAGGAGAGAGTTGTCCCTACGCTTGGCGATATGAAGGACTGCCGCAGTAAGTCGTGGAAGGAGATTGCGGCGTCCTGTGGGCTGACTGGCGCTACGTCGGCTGGCTCCTCGGCCGGTTGGATTAGATCTGTTCCGGCCAAGGTAAGGTTGCCGATCTGGTCGGCAACGAAATCGAGGCTTCCGAAAGAAATCTTGTCTCCGGGGGAGAACTTGCTGCCGTTGACTCTGTTTGTTCGATCCATCGAATTTGCTGATGAAGAACTCGCCGGAGCCCCTACCTGGCGTGCCAACTGTCGATGCTTTTCACCGGCAATAAAACTATAGGGCTACTCAGCGAAGGTGAATTCGGTGAATTGCAGAGGAACACAGAAGATTTATACTGGTTCAGGCCCTCGATGTGAGGTAATACCCTACATCCAGTTGAGGTGTTATTCCTCTGAGGTGTTTGATGATCGATGATCTTGTCTCTTGCCCTGAGGGGCGCCCTGCCTCCCTTTATATACTAGGGGATAGGGGTACATGATAAGGATCCCAGCTGGATACGGCCAAGGGATTTCCTTCTTAGAGATAGAGTCCTATCCGACTAAGACTATGTTTCCTTGTTATGCAAGGCAAAGCCTGCCGGGTACTATCTTATCTCTAATTACATAGTTCGGCCCATCCTCTATCCAAGTGGCTCATATCCTGGTAATAAGGTACCCGGGGCCCATGGCCTCCACAAGTCCCTGAACTCCCTTTTCTTCTGTGCCACAATTCCTGCCGGAATTTGAGACTTCCGGAAATTGTGGCAGAATTCTGCCCAAGTGACTTCCGTGGTAGCGGTGTGGGTCACCAGGAAGTTGTCCCACCAAGCTGATGTAGGACCTTGGAGCTGGTGTGTAGCGAAAGTGACCTTCTCCTGGTCGTTGCACTGGAGGAGGTTGAGCTTCTTCTCAATTGCCAATAGCCAGTCGTTGCTATCTATGGGGTTGGTGGTGCTGGAGAAAGTTGGTGGCCTGACCCTCAGGAATTCAAGCAGCTTTGACTGAGGGGCAGCGACCAGGTTGTGTGGTTGCTGGTGTTGTTGCTGCAGATTGTTCTGCTGCATCTGTTGCATCATAATGGCCAACATCTAGTTCTGGTTGGCCAGAACCTATGCCAACGTCGGGTGCTCTGGTAGCGGTGGTGGCACGTGATTGGGTGCTCCATGGTTCTGAGGTGCTCCTTCTCGCTGGTTGGTAGTGCTGGCGTCACTGGTAGCACAGGCACCACTCCTGGTGTTCACCATCTGAAGGGGAAAGCAGCGGAAGGGAAGGAGAAAAACAGGTGGCTCAGAACAGGAGTGATAATTAAGTAGCTAAATTAAATTAACTGAAATTTTGAGTTGGAAACATGAGGAAAATCAGTTCGACTCCTAATTAAGGTGAACATACCACAACAGATGGTATGCCACCAACTAACCCCAAGCAAAGCAAACATTCCTAACATTACAACTAAACAGGAAATCAAACTAAGGAAAATGGCAAAACTAAGGGTGGCGCGTCTAATGCTCCGAGCGGCTCCTGCAGTCATCTGAGTTGTACTGCAGCTCCTGCTCGTCGCCCACCTCATCGTCGGTGCGGCTCCTAGATCCGCCCACGTAGTCCACACTATTGTGAGCCGAGGAGCTGGCCTCACTGCGGGTGCGAGACCCGCTGAAGAGCTGCTGTCATCGGTGGAAGTGAAGCCCCCGTGGATGCTGGTGCCTCCTTGAGAGCCGTCGTCACCTGACGACGCGCTGATCCATCCACCCGTAGGTGCTGGTACTGGAACTGGAGCTGGCGCTGGAGCTAGAGCTGGTGCCGGTGGAGGTGCGTGTGGCCTGTTCCTAGGGGCCAACTGAACACACACTGGAGGAAGGGTCCTCTTCCTCGGGGTCAGGCAGATCCTAGCCCCACCGGGTGGCGACTAGCCCTTTAGTTCCGTGACCTCCTTCTTCAGGTGGTCGATCTGGTTCTGGAGACCAATGATGGTCGTCCTGTTGGAGTCCTCCCGGTCGTGAGCTGCACGCACCCAGTTGGCGTGCATGTAGTCCATGGCCAACATCGCCCACCTCATGTGGACGATGGTGGTGTCATTCTCATTGTCTGCCAGCTGAAATGCGCTTTAGGTTTGGTAGTGCGCCCGGCAGGGGAGGTAGCGGTAGGTAGTGGTGTGGAGGGTGGCGTGGTGCTTCCGTCGTAGCTCTCCAATCAGGTGGAAAGCGGCCTCCTGGCAGGCGTGGCTGAAGGTGCACCCACCAACCTCGACCTCCATAGCAAGTAGGAGGTACATCTCGCCTGGTAACTCCAAGCGAGCCCAGTGTGGGAGCTCCCCCTCCATGGGCTCCACCGTAGTGTACTCTGGGGCATGGCTGTACCCCAAAGTGAATCATCATCCGAAGCTCCTCCACAAAACCGCCCATGTCTGAGCCACGCTAGTTGTGAAGGTTGTCCATCTATAGATAGCAAGGAGGGGGAATCAATGTATGCTCAGATCCAAATAAGTGAACAGTAAATAATTTGGAAATAACAACGATTTTATGCAGAAATTAATTTTGTAAGTAAACTTGAGACTGACAAAATACCACTACGAAACCAAATAATACCGAATAAAATTCACATAAGAATTGCAAAGCAAATAAAGATATTTTATGCATGCCATAATTCATACCTTCCCCTAGATTAACCAATGTTTTCCCCAAAATTTGGACACCCATGCCAACCCACGAATAAAATCTTCACTTCAGATTTGACTTGACTCCCAAAAATTTCCATCAAATAAACGGCCAAGATTTCATCCCAATCCGAGAACGAATTCCCACTTTTCCCAAAATAACTCCAAATGTGAGAAGCATATGCAAGTGAGAATTTCAGAGGGCTCTTAGGGTTTCCATTTGGCTGGTCCTACAGTCAAGCTCGGTTCTAATACCAACTTGTAATGCTCAGAAATTCGCCACTGAAATTCTAAACATTCATGTGTAATAAATCCCTGCCCAGGAAAGCCAGGGTACACAAATCCAAGTTGCCATACAAAGTGTCTTACAAACAGAGTAAAATTATATTACATAAATGCAACGGAAAAGGTAAAACAAAGTCTATAGACAGCAGGCCCAGCAGGAGCTTCCATCCCATAAGCACCTTGACGGCGGAGCCAGCCTATTCCTTGGGATGACCCTCGTCGGACGCATCCTCCAACACTGAGAGGGGGAAAAGGGAGCAAGCTGAGTACCACCCACAGTACTCAACAAATCACACCCATAATTATGCATATGCACGGGGAACAAAGATGGGCTAGGGTTTGTTTTGCATTAGAGCAGTTGTAAATAGTAGTAGTTCGCAAATCGAAAAAGGTTGATTAATTTAACAATATTAATTCTCCATTGATTCACGCTAACCACGTGAACCAGGCCCAACCATCTCTTAAACTGATCAACATTACACCACGTTGACCAGTCTTCACTGATGAACGTTACACCACGTTCACCAGACTCCTCCAGTTACCGTTACACCACGTTAACCGGACTCCACTGATTAATGTTACACCACGTTAGCCAGACTCCACTGATCAGCGTTACATCACACTGACCAGTCTCTCCTAATCAACGTTACACCACGTTGACTAGGTCGCAGCGTCCACTAGGCGTCACTGATGAGCATTACACCACGCTCACCAGTCTCGATCGATTAACGTTACACCACGTTAACCGGCCACCCCCGATCAACATTGCACCACGTTGACCGGACTCCATACCTTCCACCCGAACCATACTAGTTTCATAAAACCAGATTAATTATCTAAAGGTGAGGCTAATCATGGTGAGTCTTGACCAATGTGCCCATAACCGCTAGCGCGGCTACTCGAATAGATTTACTCTGATCAGAGGTGTACAACTGTACCCACAAGACACAGCACCACACAAGTTCCGTGTGCCAGTGCATCACCACGATGCCCCGTGAGAAGCTGTGACAGGACCGTTCACGCAACCTCTCCCTAACCATCCACACCACGCTGAGGTTGCACCTACCAACAGGGCACACCATATTGGCCAGGCTACCCCCCTTGCACGACGGTGAATCCGGAAGCCGATCAACCCTACCCCGGGCCGACCCAACTCCATCATGCCCACCCTCATCTTTGGTGCCTAGGAGAGGGAGAAGAAGCGCTACAAGCCCAGTCGTTGCCCATGCTGGCTTGTGGAAAGTATGGGTAGTTGCCCAAGTGGTTCCCGCAAACCGGTCCTTAAATGCCATGGGTGCGACGAGCAGAACCATACACCCACAACCCACCATTTAGGTCCAGTTTTAGTAATTCAACATTAGCCTATTCAAAGTTCCATTTTTCCGACATTGAGTCAAATCAAATAAAAAGATAATATTTAATTCCCAGGTGAGCTATGTTGCTAAGCATGGCTAAGCATCCTAAGAAAAGTAATCTAATCATATTATTACCCAGGTGACAAGGGTTCAGGTTTCGAAACCAAGGCACAGTCCTATTGTTATATAGGTCATAACCCATCCACATGAAATATTGAAATAATGCAGTTTATTTAAGTAAACAAAGCAATTTAGTGAAAAATAGGTAGAAAATGATCAAGATAGAAGTGCGACTTGCCTTGCTCTCGCTCGACGAACTCTTCTACGACCTCGTAATACACCGGAGGTCACCGACGTCGGATTCTCTAACAAGCAATTCATAAACAATTAAAAACAGTACATGTGGGCAAGCAAACATGAGCTAAGAATATTTTTAATGGATTCTTGACATTTTTCTGGATTTAATGAAATTTGAATGGACTTAATTGGAATTTGTATGAATTAGTTATGAATTATTGAAGTTTTACTGTGTTTTCTAGTGTGAATTTAATTACTAAACAATTTATTGCGTAATTAATCGATTTATTGCGTCACTAGACTGAGAAGCCGGCGCCGATAGGTGGGCCCCACCGGTCAGCGATGCACAGGAGGATGGCTCACGGTGGACCGAGTCCACCACGGCCCAGTGAGGGAGCAACCACGTGGGAGCCACGCGGCAGCCATGGCGGCCGAGAAGCCGACGCGACGCCCGAGTGGCGCTGACGTGGCAGGGGAGCGGGCGCCCGCGGGATTGCCACGTAGCCGGTCTAGATCTACCCCCGGGCAGATCGGATGGCCCAGGACGAACGGGGCTCGCCCCTGCCAACGTAGCCGCGCCGCGGCGGGGGCGACCATCCGGCCCCCGGAGGACGACAGCGAGCTATGGGAGAACGAGAGGAAGACGAAGGAGAGCTCACCGAGGGGTCACAGTGACCGGAAGGCGGCGAACAGCAGTGGACAAGGGCGATCGGCGGCAGTCGAAGCACGGGGTTACGGCGAAGACGGTGTCCCGGCGAGGATCTCTGATGATGAAGGCGTGGACGGGGTTAGGAGAGTTCTGGCGAAAGTGCAGGAAGCAATTAGGGCCAAAATGACCGAATGGATCGACGGGGAGGCACGGCTGAAGGCTGGCAGAACAGCTTACCGAAGGGCACGATGGTGAGATCGGACTTCCGGCAGTGCAGGGGCTCGTGGATGCGGTGGCCGGGCTTCGCGCGGTTGCGGCGAAGCTAGCAGTGGCGATCTCATGGTCTAGCGGCGGCTATAGCGGCAGCGGCAAGTGACTGGAGATGGCAGAGCACGGCGGCGACTTTGGTTTGCACGACGCGAGGTGCTAGGACACTCGGGGGGCGTTGGGGTGTGAGGGGAAATATAGAGGAGAGAGCGGCGAACGTTTTTATGCACTCGGCCGGGCGAGATCGTGGCTGAACGGCTTTGAATCGGCGCTGGATTGAGGACGGCGGCGTCGGGTCGTGCGCGCGATTCCCACGCAGGAGTCGGTGAGGACGCCGGAGGATGTGGCGGAGTTGGCGTGGACTCGGTCCGTCCTCGTTTGAACTGGGAGCAAGTGGGCGCGGAGGCGGGAGGCGGCGCTGATCGGACGGCGGAGGGGATTTTTCCCCTCCGCCCGATTCGGACGGAGGAGGAAGACAAGGTTGACAGGTAGGCCTGGCCTGTCAGCAGGAAGGGGCGAGTGAGTGCAGCGGGAGGCGGTCTGATGGCCAGGGCCCACAGCATAGAGAGAGAGCGAGCGGGAGGTGCGGCCAACAGATGGTGCCCGCGGAAGGCAGGCGCGCGCGGGCCGCGTGCGCGGAGGCAGCACAGTGCTGGGCTGGTGGCCCAGCGAGAGGAAAAAGAAAAAAAAGAGAGAAAAGGAAAAGGAAATTAATTTCTAGAGAAAATTTAATTCCGATATTCATTTTTGATTTATTAAAATTAGTTCCTGTGCTCGAAAAATTCCACTAAAAATCTAGTTAATATATTTTGGCAAGGGGAACATAGGAAAAATATTCCCAGCCACAGTAGCTTATAATTTTGTATTTCACATATTTAATTAATTCCTTTTGCCATTTTAAATTTATTTTTCTTGGGCATTTTCAGGTATAATTTAGTGTGTCTAAAATCATTGTGTGACAGGCCATGCCCTTTCCACCCAAAGGGGAAACACACGGCCAAGAACTACTTTATGCTCAAAAAGTTTGCTTCCGAGCAGACATCAGCATCCGGCAAGTAGAAAGACTAAGAGAAGCTGGACTCTGGTGCAGCCGGCGACTATTAAGATCCCCGGGCTGAGTTCAATCACATATTTGGAGGGCCATCTGCATACAAGTACAAGCACAAACAGAACCTAACCACCCGAGAGGTGAACTCGGTCTCGTCAGACGCCCCCCAATATCTGCGCTGGTCAGAGATGGCAATTACATTCGACCGCGCGGATCACCCAGACTAAATAATGCATCTAGGACGCTACCCATTCGTCCTAGACCCGGTCATCAGAAGCATCAAGTTGAAGAAGGTTCTCATCGACGGAGGAAGCGCACTTGCCAAGTTCATGGAAGTGCCTCACTATACATACATGGTGCTAAGGATGCCAGGACCAGCAGGAGTACTTTCTCTGCGCAGCGATGTTAAGCAAGCCTTCACCTGCAACAAGGAGAGTTGTGAGCTGGCCTAGTCTCATGAAGCGGTAGTCGTACGAAGCAATATCCGATTAGCTGCAACAACTGCAAACGAGGATGACCAAGTCATGGCGAAGAAAACAACAAAGTCAGGAATTTCAGCGGATTCAGAAACAAAGAAGATCCTCCTGGACCCTTTCGATCCCACTAAGACTACAGTTGTTAGGACCGAACTCAACCCCAAATAGGAAGACGAGCTCATCACCTTCCTCCAGGCGAATAGGGACATATTTGCTTGGAAGCCTTCTGAGATGCCTGGTGTACCAAGGGAGGTGATTGAGCATTCCCTAAATGTCAAGCCGGACGCCAAACTAGTCAAGCAACGACTACGGCGCTTCACACAAGACCGCAAAGATGCTACCCGCGAGGAGATAACCAAGCTCTTGACAACCAGGTTCATCAAGGAGGTCTACTAGCCAGATTGGCTAGCAAACCCAGTCCTGGTCCGGAAGAAGAATGGTAAATGGCGCATGTGCGTCGACTATACCGACTTAAACAAGGCATGTCCCAAAGATCCATTTGGTCTAATCAGAATAGATCAGGTGGTCGATTCAACTGCGGGATGCGAATTACTCAGTTTTCTTGACTGTTACTCGGGATATCATCAAATCAGCCTAAAGGAGGAGGACTGCCTAAAGACTTCTTTTATCACGCCATTCGGGGCATATTGCTATGTCACTATGCCGTTTGGGTTGAAAAACGTAAGTGCAACGTATCACCGTTCTATCCAGTGGTGTCTTCACACTCAACTCGGGTGCAATGTGGAGGCGTGTGTCGATGACATGGTGATCAAGACCAAAGTCAAGGAGGACCTCATCGCCGACTTAGAAGAAACTTTTCAAAGCCTTCAGAGATTCAAGATGAAGCTGAACCTAGAAAAGTGCGTCTTTGGAGTACCTTTGGGAAAACTACTCGGTTTCATCGTTTCACAACGTGGCATCGAGGCAAATCTAGAGAAAATAAACGCAATCATGAACATGGCTCTCCCGACTAGCCAGAAGGACGTACAAAAGCTGACTGGCTGCATGGTAGCACTCAGCCGATTTGTTTCCTGACTTGGTGAACGGGGCATGCCTTGTTTCAGACTACTAAAGAAAGTTGACAATTTTCAATGGACGCCATAAGCCCAACAAGCATTCGAAGACTTCAACAAGTTCCTTACATCACCCCCCATGTTGGTGTCACCAATACCCCAGGAACCACTTATGTTGTATCTGGCGGCAACCACTTAGGTAGTCAGCACAGTGTTGGTTGTCAAGCGGGCAGAGCAAGGCATATACAAAAAATTCAAAGGCTAGTTTACTTTGTCAGCGAAGTCCTAGGCGAATCCAAGATCCAATATCCCCAAGTCCAAAAGCTGTTATATGGATTGCTCATAACTGTCTAGAAGTTGGTGCACTATTTTCAGTCGCATCAGGTTACCATCGTCACATCGTATCCACTCGAGGACGTCCTACAAAATTGCGAAGCCACTGGTAGAATCGCTAAATGGGCACTCGAGTTGATGGCGTTCGACATTGTCTTTTAGCCACGAACAACAATCAAATCACAAGCACATGCCGACTTTGTGGCCGAGTGGATAGAAGTTTAGATGGCTACACCAATATATTAGCTTGAATACTAGACGATGAACTTCGACGATTCTTTACGGATCAGTAGAGCAGAGGGTGGCGTCGTTCTGATGTCGCCCATTGGAGAAAAACTCAAATATGTCCTTCAAATACATTTTCTAGCATCTCGCAATGTTGCCAAGTACGAGGCACTTATCCACAGGCTTTGTATTGCCATATCACTTGGTATCCGCCGATTGGTGATTCGCAGGATTCCCAACTCGTGGTAAACCAAGTTATGAAAGACTGGACGTGTCTGGACGACAACATGGCAACATATTGTCAAGAAGTAAGGAAGCTGGAGAATAAGTCTAACGGGCTGGAAATCACACATGTTTTGTGCTAATACAATGAAGCTGTAGACAAACTAGCCAACATGGGGTCAAAGCAAGAAGTGGTCTCGACTGGAATTTTTGTCGAGCAATTACTAGAGCCATCAGTCAAGACAAAGCATGATCATGAGCAGTCGGGGGCTGAAACTACCCCAGAGCCAAGAGAAGTGCTAATCATCTCTCAAGACTGTCGGACTCCAATCATCCAATTCTTATTACAAGACAAGCTCCTAGAAGACCGCAACGAAGCCGAGCGGATCAAATGTCGAAGGATGTTTTTTCTTGTAGTTGGAGAAGACCTTCATCATCGAAGCGCATTCGGAGTCCTCATGCAATGCATCAAACCTAAGAAGGGCAAGCAGATTCTACAGTCCATCCATTCGGGTGTTTGTGGCAACCATGCGGCATCGAGGACGTTAGTCAGAAAAGCTTACTGGCAAGGGTTCTTCTGGCCGATTACAGTTACCGATGCTAAAGACATAGTTCGGTCATGCGAGAGATGCCAATTCTTTGCTAGGCAAACACATCTACCAGTTCAGGAACTATAGACAATCTCAATATCATGGCCCTTTGTAGTTTGGGGGCTTGGCATGGTCAGGCCGTTTAAGAAAGCACTAGGAGGGTTCACACACCTGTTTGTTGCAGTGGACAAGTTCACGAAGTGGATTGAGGCAAAACCCGTTCCTACCATCACAGCGGCCAGGGAAAAATACTTCATCATGGGTATTATATACTGGTTTGGAGTTCCCAATCGCATTATAACGGACAATGGCACTCAGTTCACTGGCGGCATCTTCCAAGATTTCTGTGACAACTTCAGTATCAAGATCTGTTATGCTTCAGTAGCTCACCCATGAAGCAACGGGCACGTCATGCGCGCAAATGGCATGGTCTTACAAGGTATCAAGATTAGGGTGCTTAACCGACTATGACCTTATGCAGGGCGGTGGGTGCAAGAACTCCCATCCGTTCTCTAGTCTCTACGAACCACGGTCAGTCGGGCAACAGGGCAATCGCCTTTCTTCCTAGTCTATGGTGCTGAGGCCATGTTACCAACCGAGTTGTAGTTCTGCTTTCCATGAGTTCAGGCCCACTCAGAAGATAGGTCAAATGAAGATGGACTGGTCGAGCTTGATCAGTTGGAAGAAGCAAAGGACATCGCAACTATCCAGTCAGCAAAGTATCTTCAAGGCCTACGTCGTTATCACAGTCGTAATGTCCGTGGCCGCGCCTTTTCGGTGGGAGATCTCGTTGTGAGAAAAATTCAGACCACCAAAGACAGGCACAAATTATCTCCCTTATGGGAGGGGCCGCTCACACTGAGGTGACACGTTCGGGTGCTTACCAAATGAAGACAGAAGACGACGTCCTAGTCAACAACTCATAGAACGTAGAACAACTACGTCTTTTCTAAACTTGAGCATTGTACTCAATTTTATATAAATAAATAAAGTTTTTTACTTTGACTCACTGTGTCGATTGTTTCAACCAAGTAGTGAGTCGGGGGATACATGATGATAACACATCATTTGTTCTTATCTTTGGTTATTACTAAAGCTTGAGTATGTTTTATCTAAGTTATGAAGTTTTATAACGACTATGCTAAGTCTTGCCGAGTATAGTCTTATGGGACAAGCGCCTTTTGAAGTTGATCTCTATGCGCTCTGCATAGATTGGCTAGTCCTATAAAACTAATGATGGCTAAGATAGAACATGCACGTAGCAAGATTTCACAACAGACAAAAATACTTACAATATATACACTTTGTTTTTGTCCTCCTCATACACCGACTACTTAAAACAAGTTTGTTCCTACAATGACAGACCTTGAGCAATTGCCCGGGCAGTCGGCCTAGCCTGGTTTATCAGCTCTAAACCCTCCTCTGGGGTGGTGCCCTCAGCAAATCCCTCACCAATCGCCTCAATATCTAGTCGGTAGTAGAGAGACTTTGTCATGGCTAAGGTTTGGGAGATCCCCATGATGGTGTGCTCTGTGGCGAATTCCTTCAGAATAGCTGGAGCTTCTTGAAGGCACTGAATCACCTAGGAAGGAGAGCTTGAACTGGACCCGGCTTGGCCTGGCTGCATAATGTCTAATAAAGTCTTTGCCGAATCCACTATGGCATCTCGCTAATCCTTTATCACTTTGATCTCTTCAGCAAAGGCGCTGAATTGAGTCTACACATTGGTCTTGAAGGCTGCTCATACAGAAGAAAGACATAAGCAGGTTTGGATATCTAGTTGGGCAAAGTACAGGAGCAGATATGCAACTTACTTGCGTACTCGGTGTCGACCTTGGACTTTACCTTTTTGAGCTGTTTTAGCTCCTTCTTTAGGCACTCAATCTCTAGAGACTAGTTATTCAGATTTGTCTCGAGAGCTACAGCCAATCAAGATTGCAGGTCAGAAACACAGAGAGGAGGTCTGGAACTACTCTGGTGGAAGGGAGACTTACCTCTGATGGTCCCTATCTTCTTCCACTGCTCATCCCGCAGCTTGTTGGCCGAGTCCTTCAACCAGTCCTCCCTCTCCTTGCTGGTCCGTTCCAGCTTGTCCTTCGTGGCTTGGAGTAGGTTAAGTTGAGTGATCTGGGGAGTGAGTTGGGTGAGAACCTAACTCATCTTCTCAGACCGCTCGACAATTTTCTCCACAAACAAGATGATTATCAGACAAAGCGAGTTATAGCCAAACAAGCAACAAGATCAGTCAATCAGCTTGAAGTTGAAAATCTAGTCAGTCAAGTCGCATACCTAGACTTGCCTCGAAGCTTGAATGGTACCCTCCATCAGCCTGACTCATTCCCTCTGGGCAACCTCCTTGATCAGTTCAAAAATTTCCTCATTCCCATCTGGGTTGACCCAATAAAACACTCGGGGGAAGTTTGGCGGAGGGCTTCGAGCCTGGGCAGATCATTCTTTTCTAATGATGAGGACAGTGGAGGGGAGAGGGTCCTGGGTCTAGGGTTTTAAGGTAATGCTGGTTCGAAAGTCGGCTCAGCGACTAGGACTTCAGCGGTGTTGGTGATGTCCCAACTGGGTGAAATTTGTGGTGCTATCTTAGCCTCGAGGGCTGGAGCAACACTTAGCTCAGTCTGAGGATCTACTGGCCTAGCCTCAGTCGAGACAGGGATGACGCTGGGGGTCGATGGCGCTGTCCCCTTGGGATCAGTGTCACTTGGCTTCCTGCATGATCGCATTACAATCAAGATGTTGCAACACAGCTCAAGATTTTCTAAAGATTGAGGATTTCATACCTCTTGGAAGTCTTAAATCTCCACCCCTATGAACTAGGGGTGAAGGTAGTTGGCGATGGGCCCGAAGGCCTACTCAGAGGAGACATGCTGCTTGCTATCGGGCCTGGAGGCACGGCAGCAGGTGGTGCAGAACTTAGGCCAGTTGACGCCGCACTAGGTGCGGCCGATTGGGTTGAGGGAGAAGTCGACAGTGGGGTCCTGGCACTAGATGGTGCTGGGGCTGTGCTGCTGGAGTCCCTGATCATGGGACTACCTGATGCCTTACTCAGCATATCTTTCTTCTTGGCCTGGTCCATCATGGGTTGCTTCCTAGCCCTCTTGGGGCTGGGTTGGACAGCTAATGGGCTGGCTGGCCGTTTCCTAGACTCCCTAGCCGGCTAGCTGGGAGGGTTCGACGAGAATTCAGTGAATTCCTACAAGCATTATGCATGAAGGCAGACTCAATTGGATTGAGTTCATATCAACCAACACAGAAAAATATCAAGACAATCGATGAGCAAGACATTACCGTCGGCCAGGGCCTGCTCTGGCAGTAGGACTTGGGAGCCCTCTCGACATCCAGGGTCTTGACTACTCTGTTAACAAAGTAGTCGAGCAGGGTGTTGGTGATGACGTCCTTGTCAACGAAGTCGGTGCACTCCCGAGTGGGGTCTTTATTCCCCTGGTAGTCGTAGCCAAGGTGAATCCTGGCCTTCAGGGGTTGAATGCGCCGATTCTAGAAGGTCCGTGCTACCCACGACACTGTCAACCCCTTGTCCTTCAGTGCTTCAATCTTCTTAAGCAGCAGCAGCCCCTGTTCCATGTCGGTTGGTGAAGGGAGAGCCGTCCAGCTTTCTAGAATTGAGGGAGGATTCCTAGTGAAGGGCGGCAAGGAGGGCTCGAGGTTCGAACCGTAGAACCACTCTTGGTGCCACCCCTTTAGTGAGGTCTTTAGGGGGACATGAAGATAGGCCTTCTTCATCTCGTTGCGGAGTTGAAGGCCTGCTCCCTCTATCACCTGGGGTTTGGATTTTGAGGGTTGTGGTTTGACATGGAAGAGGAAATGGAAGAGATTGAAATGGGGATCGACCCCAAGAAAAGCTTCACAGAGGGTGACAAAAATGGAGATCTGGAGGATGGAGTTGGGGTTGAGATGGGTGAGCTTGATTTTGTAGTAATCGAGGAGGCCACGAAGAAAATCAGAAGAGGGAAGAGCGAATCCCCTATTGAAAAAAGAAGCAAAAACCACGAGTTCGTGAGAGTCTGGAGAGTCGATCGACTCACTAACGGCTGGGCTCCAGTTGATGAGCTCCATGGGTTGGAGGCACTTCTTTCTCTCCAGATGAGCCACCTTTGAGGCACAAGTGGTCGACGTTAGCCATGACCTGGACGGGAAGTTGGGGACGTCAAATGGAGCCCTCGACATCTTCGTAGTGTGGAATGAGGGGGAAAAGCTTCATGAAGACGGGAATCGAAGCAGGGATGAAGCACTCTGAAGTTTTTTGGAGGGGAGCTCAATCAAGCGGAAACCCTAGGCAGATCGGAGAGCACAAAGTTTGGGTGCGTTTCAGCAAGACGAAGCGGTTTGGCGATTTGGGGGAGAAAGGGGAATCTTCTCTCTCTCCTCGTGATTTATAGGCCTGCGCTGGGTAGCTGGTCTAGCCGGTCTACTCAGTAATAGGTCATAAGATATGAGTTTCTAAATAGCATGCTCTATTGGACCTACGGCTGTCTGTGTTGAAATCATAGTGCAGGTGCTATTTTGTAGGAACCAATTAAAATAATCAGATATGCTTCATGTAAAGCCTAATTGTTGGACACATGTGTTTAGATATCTAAGTTATTTAATAAGTATTGAGGATATGTCCTCACAAACATCAATGCCTAGTCTTCATTAAAAATGGAAATACAGATATCTCTCAAGTACACCTAACCACATATTGGGTCAAAATCCATGAAGTAATACTCAGCTTATATACTTAGCCAAATTGCCATTGAGCAAAAATATTTCTAGCAGATATGATGCTGAAGAGTCCAATTTCTGAGAAATATATCACTCAGGAAAGACTTAAAGGTTAAAGATATTTGACTTTATGTTTAATTGTTTCACAATTAAGCACAAAGTCGGGGGCTACACCTAATAAGTGGGCCTACTCGGTGCACACTATTCAACTTTTTCTATGAAGCCCTTCATAGCCTCGTTGCCAACTGACATGAAGCAAGACATAGAAAAGAGGTACTTGGACAAAGGGTACTCAAGAGCAAAAGCACTCAAGAAATCTTCACCATGGAGGATGAGCACTCGGCATCAGCTGTGACTCAACTATGACGATCTCAGGGGCTACTGTGGAGGCCATGGGCCCTGGGTACCTCATGGGAAGCTTTCTGGCTAAGTCCGACTGCGATTCTTACCTTGTAATCTTGCCACCTCAGTATATAAGGTGAGGTAAGGAGCCCACTGGAGCAGATCAGCATACACACAACCAATCTCATTAGAGAAACCTCAAAGGCAATACATAACAACTGGAAGTAGGGTATTACCTCACCTTGAGGGTTTGAACCAGGATAAATTTGTTTCGTGTTCCTTTGCAATCTATCAAGTTTAGGTCTTGCGAATAGCCCTATATAATTATTGCCGATACATAGCATCGACAATATGCTACAATGGGGTTGATTTGCTTCTTCTACTTCAGGCGAGAGTAATTTAGAGACTTATGAACAACTATTTGTTTCCTGGATCTCTACTTTTGAAATAAGCATATCAACGGGTTGCTCTTAAGGTATAGGAATTATAACAATTGCACTTGATTTTAGAATGATTTATTCTGATCTCCATGTTTTTCATTTTAACTGAAACCGGATTGATACTCTTTATTTAAGCCTAGATCCATGGGCACACTTCTGTAGGTATTCCTCTTTTATCTCAAAATTAGGATAAATGACTACCCATTCATGATCATACAAACAATGATTCAGAATTATACAAACCAGTGTGAATGTGTCACACCCTGAAAATCGCCATAATTAAAAATTATTTTGGGTAAATGGAAATACAAGAATACACTAGAAAAATTTCCTTGTGGAAGTGTTTGAATAAAATTCTGAAATTTTCAATACTAAAAATCCCAAGTTGAAATTTTAATTAAATGCTTGGATGCTTTTATGTTCCCTGGGGTTTTGTCGGAATATTTTAAGTATTTAACTATTTATAATAATGGACTTCCTTTTGTTTCGTGGTGGTTTTTGCTTCTGGTAAATTCCCCATGATTTAATAAACTCTCTGAAATTTTTTCAGATTTTTTGGAGCTCCAGAATTAATTTAATGCTAAGAAGAATATTTCAGTAATTAAATAGATAGAAAATAAAATCCCTTTCTTTTCCCTTGTTCTGGTCATTCCTGCTTCAGTCATTTGATGTTCCTCCATTCACCTCGAACTCCGGTTCCTTTTTTCTCTTAGGGCAGGGTGTCGTTTCCCAAAACCCTAAAGTCTCCTCGAAAATCTAAATCCGGAGTTCTCGGATTTATTCAATTCTGAAACCCTAAAACCCCTTTGAACTTCTAATCCAAGATTCTCGGTATTTGAAATATCTATTTTCCTTTTTGAAATAAATCTTGGATATTTCCTGGAAACTCTTTTCCGTCGAAATAAACCCAAATCCCTTGAGTTGTCCAATTTCAAACTCCATAAAATATTCTCGTCAATTCCCTCATTCCCAGAATAGTTACCATATTCCGACTCTAATCTCTCGATATTCTAGTATTCTCACAAAATATTCTCTGTGGTCCGAATCCACAAAATATCCATATATTTTGGAAGTTCAATTATTCCTCGAATACTCCAAATTCTCAACCTCTGCGAACGATCTTCCAACTTTCTAGTTCCCGAAATATTCTAATATTCTAAAATATTCCAATATTCTATTCCCAAAATATTCCTCGGTAAAATGTCCACTGTTTTCTGAACCCTGTAAAATATATTCCATTTTCTAATTCCCTCCGAATATTTTCCAATGTCGACAAATATGTATATCCCGATATTTGGAATATTCTACAATTCTGAATATTTCCACAGTTTCCAACTCAAAAATATTCCTTGAAATTCTTTAAATCCCCAAATTTCAATTCTTTCAAATTGAATTTTCTTCTTTTTCCTTTCCCTTCTCTCTTTCCTTTTTCCTTTTTCACCCACCTTTTTCTTTTTCCTCTCTCTTCCTCCTTCCTCCTTTTCTTCCCTCCTTCTTTCCTTCTCTCTTGGCTGGCCTTGAGCTAAGCTCTACTAGGCCTGGCCTATGCTTGCTCTCCCCTGCCGAGCCCAGCTTGCTCCTGCGTCGCCGCCAGAGCCCAGCCTACCGCCGCCGCAGCCGTTGCCTGGCCCATCCTGTCGATGCTTTACACCGGCAATAAAACTATGGGGTTATTCAGCGAGGGTAAATTCGGTGGATTACAAAGGAACAAAAAAGAATTATACTGGTTCAGGCCCTCAAGGTGAGGTAATACCCTACGTCCAGTTGAGGTGTTATTCCTCTGAAGTATATGGGGATCGATGATCCAGTTGCTCTTGTTGTGCTTGCCCTGAGGGGCGCCCTGCCTCCCTTTATATACTAGGGGACAGGGGTACATGATAAGGATCCCAGTCGGATACAACTAAGGGATTTCCTTCTTAGAGATAGAATCCTATCCGACTAAGACTTTGTTTCCTTATTATCCAAGTACAGCCTGCCGGGTGCTATCTTATCTCTAATTACATGGTCCGGCCCATCCTTATCCAAGTGCCCATGTACTGTAATGAGGTACCGGGGCCTATGGCCTCCACAGTAGCCCCTGAGACCTTCATAGTTGAGTCACAGCTGATGCCGAGTGCTCATCCTCCTCAGTGAATGTGGCCCGAGTGCGATGCGCCCGAGTACTCTTTGTCCGAGTAAGTCTTCTCCCGAGTCCTGCTTCATGTCAGCTGGCAGCGAGGCTATGAAGGGCTTCATGTAGATATATGAATAGTGTGCGCCGAATAGGCGCACCTATTAGGTGTAGCCCTTGACTTTGTGCTTAATTGTGAAGACAATTAAGCGTAAAGTCCAAGAAGTCTTTAACCTAGAAAGTGCTTTCATGGACATGATAGATTACAGGTATTTTGTGATCTTTATCTGTCAACCAGGAATCAAACCTATCGTCTTGCCGGTAGAAGACTACTCGTTGTAGGACTCTTTCGACTATGTCAGCCTCAGATCGGACTAATGAGTTTATCGTACGTTTTTCGAGTGGCGTCACACTGCCAAAAAGTTACTCTTCCGCATCATGTCAGCGGGAAGAAGATTTATATGTTCGCCGATGAGCTACCTGACGAAAGAAGTATAGACTCTTCAGCGTCATGTCGGCTTGGAATAATGTTGCTCATGGCAACTGGTGGCCACGCATGTACTAGCGAGACCGTACCACTCAATGAAAAATAAATCCATGGCGTGGTCAGGTGTACTCGAGAAAGATACCTGCAATCCCAATTTATGAAGACCAGCTTGGATCCTTATACAGGATATATCTGCGAGACCTGGTGAATGAACAGTACAAACAGAGTACCCTATAGTGCTTTAGCAATAAGGCTCTAATACGCAAAGATAAGCCATAACCTGTTTACCTCATCGGGCACCTGTTAGCGCACACACTATAATTTCCAACTCAGCCTGCGACGGCCCACACATGAACATGGCTACTGTAGGACACGCTTGTATCTTGTTTGGCCCAGTGCGGACTGTGTAGGCCCAAGCCCATTTTAGTCGGCATTGGTTATAAAAAGACGGGAGAGAGAAAAAGATTCCGTCGTCTTCCCCAACGATCAGCCAATCTCTTCATCTTCCACCTTACGGCCGCACTACCACTTTTCCGCGCTCCCAAACCCGGTTAGGGTTAACGTTTGACTATTCCCGCCTCAGACCGACCGACCACTCGGGCGATTTCAATCCTCCCCGTTGCCCCAAGCCCCCGATTTGCTTTTCCCCAAATCTCATCACCTCCAGTCATGCCAAAGCTTCGGATCTTGCGGGCCCCGGGAAGTTACTTAGCCGTATCTGGATTGCGGCTTGGTAAAGCTGAAGTGCTGGAAAGTGAACTGAGAGCTTGCCCACGCAGAAGTGATTCACTGGCAGCCGGCCAGGGATGATCGAGCCAAATCCCGAACTGGAGAAACCGGTAGTTTCCGCATCCTTTTTCGATCGAGGCTTGTGCCTTCCATCTTCTCCTGATTTCTTCCGCCGTATTCTCAACTTTTACGAGCTAGAGTTGGTACATCTGAACCAACGGTCGCTCCATTCTTCTAGATCTCTATATTTGTTCACCCGTTGCGAGTGCTTCTTGGGGCGTTGAGCATCACTTTCATCCTCTTTCACCGACACCTCCTGTCCATATCAAAACCTAAGCAACCCTCCAAGAGCAATATAATGTGATATTGGAGGGGCTGGTCTTCACTGAGGAGTGAGGTGGGAAGAAACGTACATCGATTTGCCCTATGAAATCTTCTCTGAAGGGCTGGCACAAGGAGTTGGTGTATTCATTGCGCCGACTAGCTCCTTCCTTCGCCGTTACCGTATGCCGCCGACGGTGTTCCAAACTGGTTCGGGAGCCCGACTTTGAAGAACTGGGCCAAGCAATATGTTTGACGAGATAGATGAGACCTCAAAGGGCCGCTTGTAACAGGTCAGGCTCCTTGGGTGGCTCGTCGCTTCCTGACAAGGCGCGTTCAGCCTTTGGCTTGCTGTAGGAAGCTAGGAACCCCAATTCGGCTGGGCTTCCTGTCCCCGGTATATAGCTGGAAAATGATTCCTACCGAGTGAGCAACGAGCGGCGGACAAAGAGAGGTGACCGCGACCCTGTTCGGGCTACTTCTCTGAAGGGGTGATCAGCGACTGAGGACGACAAGCGCCGGATTGCGGCCTATAGCTTCATTCGGCCCCTGTGAAAACAAGGTAACCTTTAACCCTTCCTCTGTGAGCAAATGCCCGTGGACCATAAGTTGTTCCGGCATATCGTGACGCATGGTCTCGTGATTGACTCAACTTGTATTGGCATGAAGAATTTGATGAAGACTCCCCGTCCATTGTCGGCTGTCGCGTTGAGAGAGGCCGAGGATCCTCTGCTGCCCAACACGATTAAAGAGAGCGGCGGAAGAAACCGATTTTATATCTGGGCGAGGAGGCCATGATGGCGCGCGCCGTGAGCGGCAGCTTGAAATAAAGGACGCCGTGCCGATGACGCCACCGGGTCAAGTCCAGGCTGAGACCTGCGGGTTTGAGCCCACGTTGTGTCTGAGCCGGCGGCGGCGCCCACCAAGGGGCCAGCTAGAACAGACGCCGCCTGGGCGAAGGCGCCCGAGCCGACATACTGGAGTTGGGGCCCACCCCGACTCGGGTTGATACCCTCTGCCGGACATGACGCGACTGGGCCGACTGCCGGAGCTAGCGCTCTGCCGGGGAGCAGGTCGCCAGCAGAAGCTGAGGTTCTCCAAGAGGTGCGCTGCTCTGGGTTCTTCTGTAGTCTTTGTGTGTTGAAGTAATGTCTTGATGTCTTTTGCTTGCGTGCAGGAAACGGGCCGATATTGATCTCAAGGAGGTCGACCCGTCTGCGTCACTTGATGAGCCTGCCAACCGAGCCAGCGGCCGGAACACACCTGTTGAGGCGGCGGCCAACCGGTTGCTGAGACCGAGGTGGCTCGACTACAGGGCCCTGCCGCCACCCGACCGAGAGGTGGCTGCTGAACTGAGGCCCAGCCTCGAGGTGCCGCACGTTGCGGAAGCCGCGGACGGAGCCCCGAGCCGGTCCCGAAGTCGTGGGGGAGGGCGGTGCTGAGGCAAGGATCACCGTCGCCGTCATGGTTATCATCGTCGCCCTCCGCGCCGCCGCCCGCAACTGCGAGATCCACATCTGCCTCGGATTGAAGCTCCACCACGTGTGATGCCCGGACCTTTACGTGGACAACTCGCGACGGTACTGTGAAAGCATTCAGGCTTGATGAAGCCGTTGCAAGGAAGAGAGCGCGAAAGCCTGCTTCGCGCCGCCATTAGCGCGGTCCCAAGGGGTCGCTGTATAGGTTCTTGTAGTAGAAGCTCCATCTTCTTGTTTTGAAGTTTGACTCCGTCTTTGATCCGTGCTTTTATCCTGAATAGAAGCTTGTTGCACCGCAATGAGGCGATGGCGGAAATTCTTGGTCGAGGGTAGCTCCCCACCTCGTAGAGTTGGAATAGCTCTCCGGCCTTCAAGGCCGAGATGGAGGAGCCGCCATGCGGGGAGGAGGCCTGGCCTGAAGAGTGGGGCCGATCAGCTCAGGGCGGAGACATGGGCCTAGCTAGAAAGATCAGAGGTAAAATCCTCGGGTATATTTCTTCCTGACTGACGTTGATTTTGTATTCATCCAGCCGCGTTGTTCCCCGATTTTTTGCCCCCCAGTTATGTTTTTTTTCATGACTGCATGGTTGAATCCCTTGGCTAATCTGTGGAGGCAGACCTCGAAGACGGAGTTAAAGACCGGAAAACAGACAGGGAATCGGCAGCTGAAGGAGGCGAAGAAGCCAAGGCCGAGCTTGAGAAGGTCAGGGCCGACCTGACAAAGGCCAACACCGAGCTTGACCGGGAGAAGTCCGAGTTGGAGAAGGCCGTCGTCAGCTCGGTAGGAGAAGCCTGAACTGGAGAAGTCTTGGCCGGGTGGGAGGCCGCTACGAAGGTAAGCCTCAACCCGACTGTGATCTTAGCCAATCTATTAGTTATCCTGCGTGTAGCGCCGAATTTGACAAGCTTACTTGTCGGCTGATCTGGGCAGACAGGAGAACTAATGTCCAGGCCCAGTATCAGTTCTACACGGAGGGATAAGGTTGATCAGGGAGTCACGGGAGGCCCTCGTTGGGGTCGTGAAAGGGCTCCTTGACCTTATAGATCTCGCCGTGGGGAACCAGCTGCAGCAGAATCCCTCAGATAGTGGGGCTTCTCGAGGATGCCCTGAGTGCCTTGAAAGGTACTCGATGAGTGAACTGTCGCCGGCATGGACCCATACCCTGGCGATGACCAAATCCTTATACCTAGGGCCGGATTATTGAAGCATCGGGGAGGGGTTTGCCGAAGAGACCGACGCCAGAGGAGGCGCTGGAGCTGATCGCCCGGGCGAAAGCCGACTGAGAGATAATTACCCGAGACCTAGGTCTGTAGGGCAACATGTTTATGTATCAGAATATATAAACTTGTGTAAACAAGCATGTGTAAGTATGTGTGCAATGCCGCAAGACTTATTTTTTCGGTTGTCATTAGCTTTACTTGAACGTGTATGTATGCACCGAGTCTGTCAGAACTTAATAAAAACGTTCGAAGTAAGGAGCTGTACTCGGGCAAACGTGACAGTCATAGTAAGGCTTCATAACGAAGTGAAAAAGCTCGTATGTTATTGACAACGGCAACAATATATAATGTAGCCCCCGACTCACTACTCGGTTGATACAAGCGGCGTAGTGGTCCAGTGGAACTGTACACATGAAATTATAGAACTCAGGTAATAGAAATGGACGTAGCTGTTCTATGTTCATGAGTTGCTGAGAGAGCGCCGTCTTTGGCTTCAGTCGGTAGGCGCCTGGCCGCATGACCTCGGCTATAATGAACGGCCGTTTCCCAGATTGGGGATAGTTTATGCTGTCTTTGGGTGGTTTGTATTTTCCATGAACGAGATCCCCGACCAAAAAGGCACGCCATGGATGTGCAATTGTGGTAGCGGCGTAGGCCTTGAAGATACCTTGCCGAGGTGGATAGTTGCGGTGTCTCTTGCTTCTTCCAGCTGATCTAGTTCGACCAGTCGGGTATTATTGGAGTCGTCCTTCTGATAGAGGCTGGACTCATGGAGAGCCGAACTGTAATCGGTAGGGTAGCATAGCCTCGCCCGTAGACCAGAAGAAAGGGGATTGCCCTGTGCCCGACTAAACCGTCTTTCTGAGAGACAAAGAACATGGAGCTTCTTGTAAACTTTGTACCACCGGCCCGCATATGGGTTGTAGTCGGTCGAATATCCTGGCCTTGATGCCTTGTAAGACCATACCGTTTGGCTCGCTCAGACTGCCGTTGCTCTGTGAGATGCGGGTGTGCCACAGATGATAGCAGATCTTGATGCTGAAATTGTCGCAGAGCTTGAGTCTTGGAATAGGCCGACCGCGAACGTGAGTACGTTGTCGGTGATGATTCCATGCGTTAGGGACTCGAACCAGTATATATATACTCATGATGAAGTCCTTGCTCGTGCCGCTGTAATTGTTTGCAACGGGCTTTAGCCTCAATCAACCTCATCTTGGTGACTTATTCCACCGATGGAGGACGACGATAAATGTTGTTGATCTCCTGGCGCTTTTTACTTGAAAGGCCCGATAATTATGCCATGTCGAGCCCCATAAATGTGCAAATGGCAGGAGATGGGGATAGTTTGGAGTTCCTAGGCTGGACAGGTTTGTTTGTCTTGCGATAGAACTGGCACCCTCGCACTTGCGAAGATGTCTTTGGCGTCTGTTACTGGCTTGGGTGTTTGGGTTTCGTTGGGTTTGTGGGCAAGAGAATCCCGTGGGCCGACTCCGAGATCCTGCCGGTCAGCCTTGCCCCCCGAGTTCCGACTCTTCGCCGAACGTCTGCGGATGTGTGGTTCGGCGTGGTTGCCACTATGCGAGACCCGAAGCCTGGATCGAGTGTGAGGATCTGCTTTGCCTCTCGGTGGTGTTTGGGACACATGAGCATGCTAGACTGCGCTCGGTTCGGATAGTTTAAGCAAGGTCTTCTCGACTAGTAGGAGCTTTTTGCTTTGACGCTTTATCTGCTCGGCTTGATTGTGATCTTTCTGGGATTCGTGTGTAGAAATTTGACAACAGGAGTCCTAAAGCCAGTCTTGAATAGTGGTGGTTCAGACCGCTATGTTGTATGGTTGGTGCAGCACGCTCATTGTGGTCGCTTCCTGGCGGCCCTAGGCTCTCGCTCGAGTCATTTGTAGTCGCCCTCCCATTGGTGCCAGGTTTCTTCTTGACTGATGGTCCATGAGTTGCTCACGACAAGATTCCAGCTGGATGCTTCTCGTTTGGATCCACATACTGTTCATTGACAAAAGTTCGTCTGCGTTGCGTCGTTGTATATTGCCGCAAGACATGTGGTGATTTTCCAGCCCGTCGAACTTGTTTTCAGCTTGCGGACCTCCTGACAGTATGCCGCCATGTGGTCGTCGAGGCAGGTCCAGTCTTCATGACTTGGTTCCACGAGTTGAGAATCTCCGCGCAAACTACAGTCGACGTATGCCGAGTGATATAGCGATGCGGAGCCCGTGAACGAGTGCCTTGTACTCGGCGACGTATGTGGGGGAAGCCGGGAAGTGGATTTGCAGAACGTACTTCAGTTTTTTCGCCAGTGGGGGACGTCATATATAGACTCTAGGCCCCGGGCGCACCTGCGATCCGTAGAGAATCCGTCGAAGTACATTGTCTAGTACTCTAGCTTTGCTGTTGGTGTAGGCTTTGGACTTTGTCCCAATTCGGTCCGACGAAGTCGGCTAGAGCTTGAGACTTGATTGCTGTCCGTGGGCTGGAAGGTGATGTCGAACGCCATCAACTCGACGTGCCCATTTTAGCGATGGTCGGCCAGTGGCCTCGCGATTATGAAGGACATCCCCAGTGGGCTGGCAAGCTCGGACGCTGTGGACACCATGACTTGGTGTGCTTTTGGAAATCATGCCACCAGCATTTCGGACTGTGATAAGTAGGCTCATATTTTGCAGGCTTCTGGACTCTGCGATATCTCGTTTTGGAGGTCGGCAAGATCGCTGACAAAAGTAGTTTAGTGTACTGGCCGTTGTATTTTTTCTGAATATGACCCTGTTGTTGGATGCTCAACCACCAATCACGTGGCTGACTACTTGTGTTGTTGCGCCAGATATAGCATTAGCGGTTCTGGGGTAGAGGTACGCAACCGGGGGTGATGTGAGGAATTGTTTGAAGTCTTCGAGGCTCGCTGGGCTTCGGAGTCCATTGGAAATTGTCGGTCTTTTTTGGTAGCTTGAAGAAGGCATGCCGCGCTCGCCAGTCAGGAAATAAATCGGTAGTGCGCATGCAGCCTGTCAGCTTCTGGACGTCTTTGAGGTTGTCAGGGGTGCCATGTGCCTGATGGCGTGATGCTACAGACGATGAAGCCGAGTAACTTTTGGACGGCACACCGAAGGCGCATTTTTCCGGGTTCAACTTCGTCTTGAATCTTCGAAGGTTTTGGAAGGTTTCTTCTAGGTCAGCGATGAGGTCTTCTTTGGACTTGGTCTTGATCACCACGTCGTCGACGTAGGCTTCCACGTTGTGCCCGATCTGAGTATGCAGACACCGCTGAATGGCCCTTTGATAGGTTGCGCCCGCGTTCTTCAGACGAACGGCATTGTGATTAGCAATACGCTCGACGGTGTGATGAAGATGTCTTCAAGACGCAGTCTTCTTTCCCTCAGGCTGATTTGATGTATCTGAGTAGCAGTCTGCGAAACTGAGTAGGTGCACCCTGCCATGGAGTCACCACCTGGTCTATCCGAGGAAGACGAATGGGTCTTGGGGCATACTTTGTTGAGGTCGGTGTAGTCGACGCACATTGCGCCATTTACCATTTTTCTTCTGTACCCAGAACTGGGTTTGCCAACCAGTCCGGGTGGTAGACTATTTGATGAACCCGGCTGCGAGGAGTTTGGTAATTTCCTCCCGGATGCATCTTTGCGGTCTTGAGTGAAGCGCCGCAGCCCGTTGCTTGACTGGCTTGGCGTCTGTCTTCACGTTTAGGGCGTGCTCGATCACTCCCTTTTGTACGCCCGGACATGTCGGACGGTTTCCACGCGAAGATATCCTTGTTAGCTTTGGAGGAAGGTGACGAGCGCGTCTTCCTATTTGGGGGTGAGTCCGGTCCGACTAGAGCAGTCCTGGAGGGGTTGGAAGGGTTCCAGGGGTGATCTTCTTCGTATCAGAGTCCGCTGAAATTCCCGACTTCGCTGCTTTTTTAGCCGGAACTTGATCTTGCTCGGCTTCTGTTGTGATGGCTTGCCGAATGTTGTCGCGCCCTGTCCACCTTGTGATGAGCCAGTTCAGCTCTCCTTGTCGCAGGTGAAGGCTTGCTTGACGTCGTGCGGAGGGAGAGGACTCCTGCTGGTCCAGGCATCTTCAGCAACCATGTATGTATAGTGGCGGTATCGCCATAAATTTGGCGAGTGCCGGTGTCCGAGTATCGTGTGGTACGCGGTCTCGAAGTCGCGAACTCTCGAAGCAACAGTTCTGTGCAGAAATTATCCCGTGTGCCGAAGGTTACGGGCAAAGTTATCTGCCCGAGTGGAGTTGATGACAGGCCGGGAATTATCCCGTGGAAGGGCGCAGTGCTCGGCGTAGTTCTGACGAGGGATTTTCATCTCGTCCAAGTTTTGGCGAACAGGATATTGAGTGCGTGCCTCCGTTATGAGGGTTTTCTTTAGCCTGATATTTTTGACGACGGGTCCAGGACGAGTGGATAGCGTCCTGGTGGAAACCCGATCTGGGTGATCTGCGTGATTGAAGGTGATGCCATCTCTGACCAGCGCAGGTAGTGGGGGTGTCGGCCGTGGAGACCGTGTTGACGTCGCGCGCTGAAAGCTTTCTGTTGCGCTTGGACTCGTACCGAGTGGCCCCCCGAAGATGTGGTTGAGCTCGGCTTGGGGATCTTGGAAAGTCGTCAGCCGGACCCAAGTCTGGCTTGTCTTTGCCCATGTCCAGTGCCAGACCGATGAAGTCTGCTCGGAGGCAAACTTCTTGAGCATATAGCAGTCTTTGGCCGCGTGCTTTCCCTTGGGGTGAAAGGGGCATGGCCCGCTCATGACTTTCTGGTAGTCGTTGTTTCCATCTGGGGCCACAGATCGGCTGCGCTCCATGTTGGCCACCTCGTTTGTTCCCGGTTCCGTTTACGGCTGCCGGACTTGTTTTGAGACGGCTGTTGTGGCTTTCGCTTCTGTTCTTTCTGTTGGGGGTCCTTCTTCTCGTCGAGGGCCTTGGCGACCGCTTGGCCGAGTCGCGTATTTGTTGCCATGTCGAAGAGTGCCCCGGACTGTGGATGGTGGCTTCCGAGTGAATTTCGCGATGAGTGGAGCGTCTTTTACCCTTTACGAAAGGCGGCGATGACGGCTTCGTCTTTGACAGTTGGGATTGGTTGCGCTTCTCGGAAAACTTTTGATGAATTCACGCAAAGACTCATTTTTTTCTGGTGCTAGTTGATAGAGATATGCTCCGAAGCGGGTCTGTCGTAGGTCCCCTGGAAATTAGCGATGAACCGCTCCCTGAGTTGTCCAGGAATCGATCGACCGCTCGGGAGACTGTCAGCCATGTCCTCGCGAGTTGGCTAGCGCGACCGGGAGGTAGTAGCCATGACTCTGCTGTTACCCCCAGCAGCACGAACTGCTAGGGTGTAGACGGTGAGCAGGAGTTCGGGGTTTGTCTTGCCGTCGTATTTTTCGATCCGGTGGGCTTAAAGCCAGTGGCCACAAGATGTCCTGTAGCTCCGAGTGAAGCGCTGGGATGCCTTCGTCTTTGTGGAGGCTCGACTCCATCTTGGTCGATGTAGTCGCTCGTGGTGGAGACTGACGCGCTCGTTTTCGTCTTCTAGTCGGCGGCATTCATCTTCTTCGCGTTCTTCGCGTCGAGCATTTAAGGTGTGACGACGGTTCGGTGCAGTCGCACTCGGAGGTCTTGATTGGGTCGGCGATCGTACTGGGACGCCGGAGTTGTTATTCGTTGGTATTTGCAAAGCGTTGTTTGCCGGGACTCTTCGTGTTTGCCGCCTGAGAGCCGGCTGCCCAGTGTGCGTTGATGTAGATGAGCCTGCCGCGGAGACCCGACCGTTGGTCGGTGTATGCAGCGTTGTCGACTGCTATTGGTGCTGACAGGCAGCAGCTATGATCATCGCTTGTCTTGACGATAGTTCGGAAGTGGCCTGGTGATCCGCGAGAACCGAAGCGAGCTGGAGGGGTGTCCAGCAGAGTATGCTGCGGCCACAACGTTCTGTTGTGGTGTGAACGAAGACGTCGTGGTCGCCAACTTTAGTTTGGAGATTTGTTGCTGAGCGATTCGCCCAGCTTGTCATAGCTCGTTATTGCGGTCTTCGCGGCGGGCCTCCTCTTGTTGTAATCGGCGTGCCTCTTGTCGTCGCTCTTGTTGTCGCGCCTCGGAAGGTGGTGTTGGAAGCCATGAAGATCTCACGGGGGAGGAGGAAGCTTGCCAGAGTAGAGTCCGAGCTGGCGCTCGAACCGCTATCCGACTTGGTGTCGGACTCCGAGTAATCTATCGGAGTAAGAATGACTCCGACCTCTCTGGATCCAATCTGAAACGGTGTTTGACCATGTCCAAACTGAACCGCTAGAGATCGGGTCTGCTGCGTGGTTTGTAGATGCGCTGCGTCGCCGAACCCGTGCGGGGGACTGACGATCTCTCCCCCTCTCGGCCCAACCCGTGCTGGCTCGAGGCCTAGCGCTAGCCAGACGCCGAAGGGGAGGGTTGTCCCGTTGTTCGGCGATGTAAGGGACCGCCGTAGTAGGTCGTCGAAGGAGATGGCGGCGTCCCGTGGGCCGACTGGCGCAATGTCGGCTGGTCCCTCGGCTGGTAAGATCGGATCTGCTTCAGCCAAGGTGAGATTGCCGAGTAGGTCGGCAAAAAAATCTAGGCTCCCGAAGGTGATGGTGTCTCCGGGGGAAAGCTTGGTGCCCTTGACTCCGTTGATTGAATCCATCGAATTTGCTGATGAAGAATTCGCCGGAGATCCCCTACCTGGCGCGCCAACTGTCGATGCTTTACACCGGCAATAAAACTATAGGGTTATTCGGCGAGGGTAAATTCGGTGGATTACAGAGGAACACAAAGAATTATACTGGTTCAGGCCCTCAAGGTGAGGTAATACCCTACGTCCAGTTGAGGTGTTATTCCTCTGAAGTATATGGGGATCGATGATCCAGTTGCTCTTGTTGTGCTTGCCCTGAGGGGCGCCCTGCCTCCCTTTATATACTAGGGGGCAGGGGTACATGATAAGGATCCCAGTCGGATACAACTAAGGGATTTCCTTCTTAGAGATAGAATCATATCCGACTAAGACTTTGTTTCCTTATTATCCAAGGTACAGCCTGCCGGGTGCTATCTTATCTCTAATTACATGGTCCGGCCCATCCTCTATCGAAGTGGCCCATGTACTGGTAATGAGGTACCCGGGGCCTATGGCCTCCACACATCCCGAGCTGCGCCACCCCTAGTGAAGTCGTGTCGCCGCCAAACTTGGAGCCTCGCGCTGCCATCTCCACCGCGCCCTAGCCCCTCCCCTGCCCGCTATAAATACTAGACCCCTGCCGCATCCCCGTGCCCTAGCCGCCGCCCCCTGCACCCTTGGCTTGCACGCCATCCCCTGCAAGCCGATTTGCACCGCCTCACCCAGCCATCGTCGCCGAATGTTCATCATCATTGTCATCACCTCTGCAGCCTCCTCCCGCTGCCGGTGAGCATCCAACTAGCTGTCCTCGACACCTCCATCCCCTTTCTCCTCCGGCGCCTCGGAACGGGAGGCCGCCCTTCGGCGCTCCTTGTCATCCCTCGTCGCCGGTCACCATGACACTGTCGTCGGCACCTCTGTCCCAGCTCCATCTGTGCCACCGTCTACACCATCCTCTCCCATCTCAGCCTCACTGCGTGCATGTGCGCCACTCCATGCCACAGTCACCACGCCTTGCCGAGCGCAGGCGTCGTGCCCTAGGTGTGGATGTTGTCCACCCTAGCCGTGTGCCGTTGGCACGTGGCCCCCACCAAAGGTTTCCCTTGTGTTTGACAGATGGAGCCCACCCTCAGGTCTCCAAGGAGTCCAAGCCGGTGGATTGCCCTCAATGCATCTGAGCCACCCGATCTTCACAAAATACCGAAGTAAATCCTGACCGTCTGATCTTCCCGATATCAATCCGAGCCACTAGATTCTCATCCTAGCCATCCAATCTCCGAGATCTAATCTCCACCATCAGATTTCCTTAATCCAATCACCCTGCCACATCAGCTCTAACTGCCCAGTCATCCTCCACCTCGGCTGCCACCTCACTCTCCTCAGCCTACGTGGTTGTCCATGTCACCTGGTCCAGTATCCCTCCATCCTCGGTTTGATGGACCTATTTCACCGTAGACCTACTCACTGACTAGTGGGTCCCACCACCTATACTCAACCAAAAATAATTTTTTAATCCAAAAATCCAGAGCATATTCTAGGGAATACTCCTTTTCCTTTTTATTTTCGTATTTTGTCTGAATTCAATCTTCCGGAAGCCATATCTTTTCCAACCAAACTCTGATTTGACCCGTTCTTCTTTCTAAATTCATCTAAAATCATGATCTACATGTTTATGTAATTTTTATGTTTTTGGAGGATTGTGAAGTTTGCAGAAAAAGAGTTCGGAAGAGTGATCGAAGACTTTTCAATTGCAAGGCAAGTCACACGACAATCCCCTTGAGCATGTTGATCCCATTTTTGAAAATTATTTTATTTTAACATTATTGCATGCAATGTTTTGGAATGATATTATTACAGGTATTTATTATTATCCTACATTCCTTGATTATAGCCATTTTGTGATTGATACCTTTACCTTGATACCCTGGGTAATTAATACTGACTAGCTGGTGACTATCTAATGATCTATCTAGATTATTTTAGGATTTCCTTAGCCAATGCATGGAAACTGTAGCATCATTTTATGTGGGATAATTATGGATTCATTTATGGATAATTAATGTTTAAACTGTTATACTTTCACGACAGTTGGTCATGGGTAGTTTATTAATTGTGCCAACTAAAATTTGACTAAATGGTGGGTTGTGAGCAGCGGGCTTGTGGTTGTTGCTAGTGGTGCTCATGACAGATAAGGACCGGTTCACAGACTACTTGTTGTGAAGCAATACCGTAGTAACCACAAGCTAGAATGGGTAATGGCTTGACTAGACATGTAGCGAGTTCAGCAAGAGACCCCAAGGCGTGTTTGTGGCTGAGATAAGTCCACACATGGCAGTCATCAATAAGTCCATGGTTTGTGCATTGAACTGTCTCCCTGTTGGGCACCTGATCAGTTCCTGCCAGAGACAGGTGGTTCAGTGAGTGGCTCTTCTATTGGGAGAGTTGCATGAAAGGTCTTGTCACAGTTTCCTGTCGATGTTTTACATCGGCAATAAATATATGGGGCTACTCGGCGGATGGAAACTCGGTGGATTGCAAAGGAACACAATGAGATTTTATACTGGTTCAGGCCCCCGATGTGAGGTAATACCCTACGTCCAGTTTATATGTATTCCTTTGAGGAATTATGGTGGCGATTCTGATGAACCGTATGGCCGTTTGAGCTTATGAGTGCTCTTCTTCTGCCCTCATGGGGCGCCCTACCTCCCCTTATATACTGGGGGACAGGGTTACAAGGTAGGAGTCCCCATCGGATTACGACTAGGAGATCTCCCCTTAGAGATATAACGCACCCGACTAGGACTGTATATTCCTTTCTATACAAGGCAAAGTCTGCCGAATCTAGCTATATCTCTAATTACAAGGCTAGGCTCATCCTCTATCCGAGTGGCCCAAATGCTTGTCATGAGGTACCCGGGGCCCATGGCACCCACAGTAGCCCTTGAGACCTTCATAGTTGAGTCACAGCTGATGCCGAGTGCTCATCCTCCACGGTGAAGTCTTCCCGAGTGCATTGCTCCCGAGTACTCTTTGTCTGAGTGCTGCTTCTCCCGAGTCCTGCTTCATGTCAGCTGGCAGCGAGGCTATGAAGGGCTCCATGTAGATGTAGGAATAGTGTGCGCCGAATAGGCGCACCTATTAGGTGTAGCCCCCGACTTTGTGCTTAATTGTGAAGACAATTAAACATAAAGTCAAAGATCTTTAACCTTGAAGTCTTTCCCGAGTAGATTACTACTGGTACATGAGACTCTTCGGTATCATGTCAACCGGAATATGATTTATAGTCTTGCCGAGTAGGGAACTACTCGTATATAGGACTCTTCGACTTCATGTCAGTCGGAATGTGTATTTATAGTCTTGCCGAGTAGGATGCTACTCGTATATGGGACTCTTCAGCGTCATGTCAGCTGGAAAGGGGGTGTTTATAGTCTTTCCCGAGTAGTATACTACTCGAAAATTAGACTCGTCGGCATCATGTCAGCCGGGACGATTATTTATAGTCTTTCCCAAGTAATATATTACTCGAAAATTAGACTCGTCAGCTTCATGTCAGCTGAAAAAGGTGTTTATAGTCTTTCCCGATCGGCGTCCCTTTCGGAAGTTAGACTCTTCAGCTCGTCAGCTGGAAGAATGTTTATAGTCTTTCCCGAGTAGTATACTACTCGAAAGTTAGACTCCTCCGCATCATGTCAGCGGGAATGAGAAATTTATAGTCTCTCCCGAGTAGTGCACTACTCGAAAGTTAGACTCTTCCACATCATGTCAGTGGGAATAATGTTGCTCATGGCAACTGATGGCCACGCATGTAGGCCGAGTACCACTTTATGAAAATAAATCCACGGCGTGGTCAGGTGTACCCGAGAAAGATACCTGCATCCCCAATTTTAATGAAGACTAGCTTGTGATCCTTGTAAGGATATATCCTCGAGACCTGGTGGATAAAACAGATACCCAAACATATATGTTTAGCAATAAGGCTCTCATGAAGCATATCTGTTTACCTCATTGGCTCCTGTTGGTAGCACCAGCGCTATAATTTCAACTCAGCCTGCGGGCGGCCCACATGGAGCATGCTACTGTAGGAACTCATATCTTGGTAGCCCGTTACCGAGTACGCCGGTCTAAACCGACCCACCCAATGTAGGCTCTATAAAATCACCATCCCTCGCATGTCAGGATGAGTTTTTGGTGTCGGTAACTGCAATCAGCCAGAGAAATCCTTATTCGCAAGCCTTTCCGATTTACGTTCCGAATGCAACCTGGTTGCCACAGAAGTCTGAGTAGGTATATTGCAGGATCTACTTGCCCTCCTCAAGTGTGACGCGGTGCATGAGAACTCCGGATGCGCTTTGACAATGTAAGTCTTCTCTGACTTCAGGAGAGCCAAGAAGGGTACCCGAACCTTGCATTAGCATAGGATTCGGCCAGCGACCCTCATGGGGCATACCCTACCCAACAGAGTTATAGCCAAGCGAGGTACCCGAACCTTGCATTAGCATAGGATTCGGCTAGCGACCCTCATGGGGCGTACCTCACCCAGCCGAGTGATATATGACCCCCGACTAGTGCCGGAAGTCGGTTGTCAGCTCACATGGAGCATAGCCGGGGAAGATGACGTCCCGACTGGCACAAGTACTCCGTAAGTAGACCTCATGGAGCATCCCGAGTGTATTTTGGCAGACTTGTCCAGCCCCCGAGCGTAGGAGATAGGCTCACAGCCCTGAGTTCCTGTCACGCATATCCGGAGCTGGGCCTGCAATATAAAGATATCGGATGAGTAGCATCTGATGATGGAAATAATCACCTGAATAAAATGTATTTTACAATATATGTAAATACGAGTTTTTCCTCTTTTTGATATTAATTTTCCCGAGTAGTTGACCCTTTACGTTTAAACACTCTGCTCGATTAGTCATAGCCCCCTAGCGTCGGGAGTTGGCTCATGGCTCTTTCCCAGACACACGTTTTGGGTGACTTGAGTTCGTCTTTCATGGAGCAAAGTTTCACGGATCAGGGTTTATGCTACTCAAGTACTTTTGCAATCATTTAAGAGCAAAAACAGAGAAGAGTGCAGCTTGTGCACCTATTAGGTGTAAGCGGCATTGGCAAGGCCGAGTGAAGAAATATTTATCAGGAAGCGACTTAGCTGTTCGGTATTTCGGAGTGGGGATGCCATCCTTGCGTTTGAGCTTGTGAGCCCCCGAGCATGTCACTTGTTGTTCTGATAATCTTCAGTTGTTGAAAGTCGAAGACGATTGTGACCGACTGCCACAATGAAGCCGTCTGACTTGCGTTTGCGATTCCCGGCTTTAGGCGGGACCGCGTCATTGGTGCCCTCCCGCTTCTTCTGTCAGGATGCCTTTTTATCTTCAAGGGCCTCAGCAACAGCGTGGGCTGAGTCGGTGTATTTGTTCGCCATGTCGAATAAAGCCTTGACAGAGTTGGGAGGCTTCCGTGTGAATTTGTCGATGAACGAGGTGTCTTTGACTCCTTTTCGAAAGGTGGCGATGACGACCTCATCCTTGACGTTAGGGATTGAGTTCTTCTTCTCAGAAAACCTCTTAATGAAGTCACGAAGAGACTCTTCTTCCTTTGATGCAACTGATATAAGTCGTACTCAGAAGATGATCTCTCGTAAGTTCCCTGGAAGTTGGCAATGAAGCGTTCTCGGAGTTCTGCCCATGAGCCGATTGATTGCTTGGGAAGTCCTGTTAGCCATGTCCTCGCTGAGTCGGCTAAAGCGACTGGGAGGTAGTTAGCCATGACTTTGTGATTTCCTCCAGCTGCTCGGATTGCCGTAGTATAGACCGTGAGCCAAGACTCGGGATTGGTCTTGCCGTCGTATTTTTCGACTCCTGTAGGCTTGAAACCCGATGGCCAGTTGGCCTGTTGTAGCTCCTGGGTGAAGGCCGGTACTCCTTCATCTTCATGAGGACTCCGACCCCGACTACGGCGGCGAAACCGCTCGTGGTGGAGGCCGAAACGCTCGTTCTCGTCTTCCGGTTGGCGTTGCTCATCATCTTCTTGTTCGCGGTGTCGAGTGTTGATGTCCTGCCGAAGATCACGTCATTGTCGGCCTCGAAGGTCCTGATCATCCCGACAGTTGCTTTGACGTCGCCAGTTGTCGTTGGGGCTGCCGAGTGACGCCTGACGTGCCTCCGTACGCAGCTGACTGGAGCCAGCCGCTCGGCGTTGCTTTGAGGTAGATGAGACTGCCATTGGGAATGGACCGTGTCCAGTAGGGTCGCGGCGGCCACGACGTTCTGTTGTGGCGTGATGAAGACGTCGTGGTCGCCGACTTTTGTTTGGAGGGTTTGTTGCTGAGCGGTTCGCCCAGCCCTGCGTAGGCCGTCGCTGCGGGCGTGCAGTTGTCTTGCTTCTTCCTCCTGTTGTTCTCGCAGTCGGCAGGCCTCCTCCTCTTGTTGTTCGTGTAGTCGGCGTGATTCCTGAGTAGGAGTAGAGCCTTTGGATGCCATGAAGATTTCTCGTGGCGGGAAGAAGCTTGCCGAACTGCTGTCCGACTTAGAGTCGGAATCCGACTGGGAGTCGTAGTCCGACCGAGAGTCGTAGTCGGAATAGTTGATGGGGGTGATTATAACTCCGACCTCCCTAGATCCGATCTCGAGCGGCTCTGGGCCGTATCCGAGTCGAAATCCAGAGGATCGGGTTTGCCGCGTTGGATGTAGATTGTAGATATCCGCGGCGTCGCCGAGTCCGAACGGGAAATTGACGATCTCTTCCTTTTTTGGCTCGATCTCGGCCAGCTCAAAACTGAGTCCGAGTCGAACACCGAAAGAAAGAGTTGTCCCTAGACTTGGGCGTATGGGAGATCGCCGCAGCATGTCGTGAGAGATTGCTACAGCATCGTGTAGGCCGACTGGCGCGGAGTCGGCTGGTTCCTCGGCCGGTTGGATCGGGTCCGTGTCGGCCAAGGTGAGATTGCCGAACATGTCGGCGACGAAGTCGGGGCTTCCGAATGAGATTGTATCTCCGGGGGAGAATTTGCCGCCGTCGACTCCGGTTGCTGGATCCATCGAGCTTGTAGATGTAGATCGCGCCGAATCCCCTACTTGGCGCACCAACTGTCGATGTTTTACACCGGCAATAAATATATGGGGCTACTCGGCGTATGGAAACTCGGTGGATTGCAAAGGAACACAATGAGATTATATACTAGTTCAGGCCCCCGATGTGAGGTAATACCCTATGTCCAGTTTATATGTATTCCTTTGAGGAATTATAGTGGCGATTCTGATGAACCGTATGGCCGTTTGAGCTTATGAGTGCTCTTCTTCTGCCCTCATGGGGCGCCCTGCCTCCCCTTATATACTGGGGGACAGGGTTACAAGGTAGGAGTCCCCATCGGATTACGACTAGGAGATCTCCCCTTAGAGATATAACGCACCCGACTAGGACTGTATATTCCTTTCTATACAAGGCGAAGTCTGCCGAATCTAGCTATATCTCTAATTACAAGGCTAGGGCCATCCTCTATCCGAGTGGCCCAAATGCTTGTCATGAGGTACCCGGGGCCCATGGCACCCACATTTCCCCTTTGCAGTACCATGGTGGTATTTCGGGACATGGTGACATGTGTGGAACCATGTCTTGTTGGTAAATTGGTACACCTCTAGCCAGAGTAAAACTATTCGAATAGCCGTGTGTTAGTGATATGTCCTAGAGGCAACATGGAGATGTTATATATATCACATGCTATGTTTATAATGTATTGATTTGTTCCTTGAAATAGACATTATCATTGTTGATCAATGAGTATGTGACTTATTCATGAGACTCTTAATGTCAAATATTGCTATTTCTAAATGATCCCTGATCATATATCATATGAGGAACAAATATGATTGTAATATCAGCATATGTATTGATTGATGATCATGTCTCATGGATCATGGTATGGAGATACCAAATCGATAATATGAACATATGTTAGTGAACATATGTTGGATAGACCCGCCATGAGATATTGCAGAGATTTCATGTGTCATCACTTAGTCTCAAGTAGTGTTTATGTAGAGTCCTTACACTTGAGATCATCATGGTTCCCAACATACGTAGTAGCTTATTTTGGGACTACTAAACACTACTCCGTAACTGGGTAGTCATAAAAGTGGTCTTCGGGTTTGCTATGAAACATGTAGTGGGATATGACTGATCAAGATAGAATTTGCCCCTCCTTATGGGAGAGATATCTCTGGGCCCCTCGAAGTAATGGATTATGGAAGTGCATGGCCATGCTACGGTGATTGAGGTGTCAATCACAAGTTTGTAATCCATCACAGGATCGAGAGAGTGATTGAGCTATTAAGAGGATGACACAAGTCTCGCCTTGAGCTCAATCGATATCGTGAGGCAAAGGGATTTGTACATAAGGACATTACAGGTTCAGCCGATATTGATCTTTACGTATATCTTGGGGGCTAATATGCCTTGCTAGAGGCCGCTATTAACAAGGTGACCAGAAAGGCGTTTCTGGGTCGTGACAAAATATACGTGAACCTACAGGGTCACACACTTAATGGGTTGGAACACTTATTCGAATGTGATTCGAATATGGGCTCGATTCGGATAGAGATCCGAGTAGACTCTTACTGGGCCTCAGTCCACGAGGCCCGAGTAAGGTGGTCTATATATAGGGAGGCGAGGGGCTGAGGAGTTTAACGTGTGTTTTCTGTTAGCCTCGAGCAAAACCCTAGCCGCCACCTTCCGAGCCAAACCCTAGCCGCTCACGAGTGCTAGTACACTCGAGATCGGTGTTTCAGCTCCGGACGTGTGGATACCCGTAGAGGCGCTGCTCGTTGCGGCGTTGATCGGCCGGAGATCGACTACTTCCACTACTACCTCGACGCGCGCGTGGTTGGACCGGCTTCTCCAACTCTTCCTCCGCTGCACTGCGCGTCTAGTGGTAACGATCCATGATCCCTTCTTTCGCATGATGTCCTGGTGTGCGTGGTAGAAATTTTTATTTTTGCTATCGTAGCCTACGCGTACTCCTTCACCGTGCCCGCGGTTAATGGGTGGTCTACCAATGTTTTTCGTGATTAGTCTCACACTGTTCATTAATGGTGATGAAATGGTGGAAACTGCTTAGCTCCAATTTGGAGGTTATGGTTTGGGCCTAAACTACATTGCAGTGTTGTTCAATGATTGGTTTAATTTTGATATTAATTAAACTATACTGTTTTTCAATGATTTTAAATGCAAATGTTTTAAATAATGTTTATGCAAATAATCTATACTATGCCTTTCCTTTGGAACCTTGCTGCATTATTTTGCATTTCCATGTGTGGCTTGTTGAGTATGGTGGGTGGTACTTAATCTTGCTATATTACAATCATCTGAGTGAAGATTTGTGTGGAATGAGAGGTTTGGTGATTGGCTTATACCCCAGTTGAGCTGCCTGTGGCTTGGTGCTGAAGCTATGCTAGTTGCTGTTCCACTGCTGTTTTCTTCTGTGTGAGGACTAAGTGCCTTTTCTGTAAGTATTTATTGTTATTACGTGTTGGTTATGTTTTTCCAATTATCAATTTGTGTACCTCTGCTGATTCCTGGACGAGGATTTAACGCACAAATTAGCTTTAGAAATTTTGGTGAATTTCCAGGTGTGACAAGTTGGTATCAGAGCCAAACTTGACTGTAGGATAAGCCAAACGGTTAAGCCCTTACGGACATGTTTGTGAAAAGGAAACTGTAATTGCGAAAACCTTCTTTTTCTCCCTCTTCTATGTTTGATTTCTCTCTCCTTATCCCCTAATCAGATGGTCACAGAAGAAGGGTACTAACTCAAAAATTTCAACTTAGTTTTAGATGGCCAACAGAGAAAGTGTGTACCTTGGGGACAGTGGTTTCTCGGCAAAGCTTCATCGCATGGCTGCCAAAATTGAATATAAGTCTTTGCCAGTATACATTCACACCATTGCCAACAACGGTATAGACTTTTGCTGCAAGATCACGGTGACCCTCGACTCGAACCAAGAAGTTCTTCCTCGACTCACCTTCACCGCCAAAGCTGATCATTTCCATTCTGCTCGAGAAGAAGTCTCTTATGAAGCTTTGTGCTAGCTTCGTCATTGCTTCAACACTGCTCTGGCAAGTATGGTGTATCACTACCATCCCTCCCACAGTTGGTTAGGTCTGCAGAATGGGTACGGGAATACTTGGTTTGAAGACAACAAGGTGATAGTGCACATGAGGACTATGCTACATTACTTGGATGATCTTCACGCCAATTACAAAGGAAGAACCAGGATCCAGATGCATGCACAGTAGATGAAGATCGACAAGCTGCAGAGGCAAATGAATCAACTGACACAACAAAACCAGGAATTGCGTAATAAGAGGATCCGGGAGTTGGAAAAGGAGTTGAAGGAACTAAAAGAAGAAGTAGATGCCCCTCAGCCAAGAGGAGACAACCCGCCTGTGGAAGCCAAGTGCCTTCGCCTTGGATCAACCAGTGCCGCACATGGGAAAAGAACATCAGTCAACCAAAGAAGTCGAAGAAGCTTTCCGATTACCTTCCCAAAGCCTAAGCTGCACCCTCAAGATTAGTTCTTCTCGTTAGTTTAGCTACGTGTGTTAGCTTGCTTGTTAGTGTGCTGGTGTTTGCTCCTTTTCTGTGTGTGTGCTTGGGTAGCGTATGTAAGGTGGTGATATGGCCATACTAGTTTGGCAGTGTAATAGTCAACATTCTTTATTCATTATAGTTCAGTAATAATTTGAATCTTTAGTAAAGAAGTTGCTCCTTTCTCTCTGTTTGCTCTATACCTTCTCTCCCCTTAGTCCCTTCATCGCAGATGGCCAATTTTATACATGATGTTTGGAGGAAGAGATTATGTTGGATTCAGCCTTTGGTCAGTAATAACCACAATCATGACCTCGGTTCACCAAGTTATGCAAAACCTGGTTATGTCTAAACCTCCAGCTTACCAAGAGACAGCTGGATTTTAGTGGGAAACAAGCCTTGGTTTGGATATGGAATTTTAAACAGATCTTGCCTAAAGTTTGTTAGAGCTACTTTCCCTAATGGAAACTAGTGAATGGGGTGAGTAACCGTAAGATGGAGCTAAGCCTTAAGAAGATTTAGGAAGGCTTAAGTAATAAGCAGTTAGTTCAAGTTTATCTTTGAAGATTGTGGCCAAATCTCAAAAGACAAAGTAATTCATCAGGAAGATATGAAGAACAGAATGGAGAATAGTAAGAGTCAAGTCCAGCCAGGATTCATGGATCATCCTCGTCGTTCCAACTTTCTCAAGAAGACAACCCTGCTGGTCGCACTCAAGACCATGGAAGTAAAGCTTGAATATGGATAACTTCTTGAGACAGTATCCGAAGCAGAAACGCCAGACGAGACACATTAACAACGCCGTCGTCATAGAAGTCACTGCGATAAAGGAATGACAAAAGAAGACATGACTAACTCTCGACGGAATTAACAAAAGTTAGTTAATGTTGATGGAGTTAGTGAAAGCCAGTTTATGTTGAAGAAAGTAAGCCTGACCATGTTATTATCTTCAGGGATAGCATCAGTTGACACTACAGTAATAAGCCTAACTACACTGACAGATGGTATCTAAGACAGAAGCATGCCAACGAGATAGGAATCATGGATGATCGGATACACAATAAACCTCATGGTTCTAAAATCAGATCAGAGACAAAAGTCAGAGATGGAAGAATTTAAATGTCAAGCAAGATATCAAAGAATGAAGAGTCTTTTACCCGTATCCCAATGAAAGACTTGGATCATGCGAGAAATAATCAGGATCTTCAGAAGATGATCACCTGGGAACTAGGGATAACCTCATACAACCCAAGAGCAAGGCTGGAAGGTGTTCGAGATAAAGCTCAGCAGGAACATAGAGAACTTACAACCACAAGCTTTGAGCTGAATTACAAATCTTGGTCAGCCAGATGGTATGTTCTAAATCGAGAAGTTGAAGCAAGTACTTACAAGGACCTACGTACTAGCATAAGGATTTAAGAATTTATACTATGGATCGATCAGTTGAGAAGTGATGATATCGAAAGAACTAATGGAAAGCTTTAGAGACTGTAAGTAATAGAGAAACAAAGAGGGATTCATAAGATAAGCAATCACCCAAGCAGTTGGAGTAGCTATCGGCCAAGACACCTACAATGACCCCTGGAAGTTACAGATGAATATTTCCAACACTATTATGAGAATCTAAAGTATAAGGACGATAAGGAAAGTTAGTAGGAAGGTAGGCACAAAAGTGATTGATAAAGAAACTAGACAAAGTAAATTTAGTAGAAGAAGGAAAGTGTTCCACCTAGGGAAGATCAGTGGTCAAGAACACTTTGGCACCATCCATAAGTTGGTGCGCAGTCAGCAAATCAGTACGTTATCAACAAGCAAGTATATAAGCAACCCAGTGACAAACGGACAGTTGAATCGAATTGGATCTGTCACTAAAGGGATCAGGTCTAGTCGGAAATTGACCAAACGATCAAACACGGGATTGTCTGAAGGAAAAATCTACGAGTCTCAAGGGCCATTTGATACGATGGACACTTAGACCCAAGGGTAGGAAGTTAGATTCCAGCAGGAGAGGCCAAGTTAAGTTTTGAGACACCAGTTGTGGTAAATGGATTGAGATACAGATTACCGCTAGGACAGACAACGGGATGGATTTTGAGAAATTGTTACCAGATGAAAGTTGCTTGAAGAAAAGAGTTGGAGATCAACCAAACCCGTTTTCTTTCTAGCTGCTCCAAATCTAGGGATGAGATTTCTGTAAGGGGGTGGATTTGTCACACCCTAAAAATCGCTCTAATTAAAAATTATTTTGGGTAAGTGGAAATACAAGAATACACTAAAAAAATCTGCTTGTGGAAGTGTTTGAATAAAATTTTAAAATTTCCAATACAAAAAATAACAAGTTGAAATTTTAATTAAATGCTTGGATGCTTTTACGTTCCTTGGGTTTTGTCGAAATATTTTAAGCATTTAAGTATTTATAATAATGGACTTCCTTTTGTTTCATGGTGGTTTTTGCTTCCGGTAAATTCCTCATGATTTAATAAACTCTCTGAAATTTTCTCGAATTTTTCAAAGCTCCAAAATTAATTTTAATACTAAGAAGAACATTTCAGTAATTAAATAAATAGAAAATAAAATCCCTTTCTTTTGCCCTTTTCGGGTCATTCCTACTTCAGTCCTTTGATGTCCCTCCGTTCACCTCGAACTCTAGTTCTTTTTTTCTCTTAGGGTTGGGTGTCGTTTCCTGAAACCCTACAGTCTCCTCGAAAACCTAAACCAGAGTTCTCGGATTTATTTAATTCTGAAACCCTAACACCCCTTTGAACTCCCAATCTAAGATTCTCGGTATCTGAAATATCTATTTCCCCTTTTGAAATAAATCCTGGATATTTCCTAGAAACTCTTTTCCGTTAAAATAAACCCAAATCTCTTGAGTTGTCCAATTTTAGACCCCATAAAATATTCTCGTCAATTCCCTCATTCCAAGAATATTTACCATATTCTATATGTCTCTAATCTCCCGATATTCCAGTATTCTAACAAAATATTCTCCGTGGTCTGAATCCCCAAAATATCTATATATTTTGTAACTTCAATTATTCCATGAATACTCTAATTTCTCGACCTCTACGAACTATCATCGAACTTTCCAGTTCCCAAAATATTCTAATATTCCGAAATATTCCGATATTATGTTCCCCAAATATTCCTCAGTAAAATATCCTCCATTTTCCGAACCTTGTAAAATATATTCCATTTTCTAATTCCCTTCGAATATTTTCTGATTCCGACAAATATGTATATCCCGATATTCGGAATATTCTACAATTCTGAATATTTCCACTGGTTCCAACTCAAAAATATTCCTCAGAATTCTTTAAATCCCTGAAATTTCAATTCTTGCAAAATTGGAATTTTCCTGGAAAATCCCCTTATTTTCATCTTTTTCCTTTTCCCTTCTCCCTTTTCCTTTTTCCTTTTTCACCCTCCTTTTTCTTTTTCCTCTCTTCTTCCTCCTTCCTCCTTCTTGTTCTTCCTCCTTTCCTGCTCTCTCGGTTGGCCCTGAGCCAAGCTCTACCAGGCCCAGCTTGCGCCTGCTCTCCCCGGCTGAGCCCGGCCTACTCTTGCGTCACCGCCAGAGCCCGGCCCACTGCCGTCGCTGCCACCGCCTGGCCCATCCCCTAGCGAAGTCTCCTACTGCTATCTGTGCTGCACCCTAACCCCTCCCCTCCCCACTATAAATACTGGGCCCCTACCGCATCCCCTCACCCAAGCCGCCGCCCCCTGCGCCCTTGCCTTGCACGCCGCCCCCTACAAGCCGATCTGCGCTGCCTCGCCCCAGCCATTGTCGCCTCTACGGCCTCCTCCCGCCACCGGTGAGCATCCAACCCGCCGTCCCCGACACCTCCATCCCCTTTCTCCTCCAGCGCCTCAGATCAGGAAGCTGCCCTTCGCCGCTCCTCGTCGTCCCATGCCGCTGGTTGCTGTGACGCCGTCATCGGCACCTCTGTCCTAGCACCATCTATGCCACCGCCTTCGCTGTCCTCTCCCATCTCGGCCTCACCGTGTGCACATGCACCGCGCCATGGCATGGTCACCACGCCTTGCCGAGCATAGGCGTCATGTCCTAGGTGTGGACGCCGTCCACCTCGGCCGTGTGCTGCTAGCACATGGTCCCCACCATAGGTTTCCCATGTGTCTGATAGATGGTGCCCGCCCTCAGGTCTCCAAGGAGTCCAAGCCATCGGATCACCCTCGATTCATCTGAGCCACCCAATCTTCACAAAATACCGAAGTAAATCCCGTACGTTCGATCTTCCTGAGATCGATCTGAGCCGCTAGATTCTCATCAAAGTTCAGATCTAATCCTAGCCATCCAATCTTCGGGATCGAATCTCCACCATCGGATTTCCTTAATCCAATCACCCTGCCACATCAGCTCTAATTGCCCAGTCATCCTCCACCTCGGCTGCCACCTCACTCTTCTCTGCCTACATGGCTGTCCACGTCACCTGGTCCACTAACCCTTCATCCTCGGTTCGATGGACCTATTCCACCATAGACCTGCTCACTGGCCAGTGGGTCTCACCACCTATACTCAACCAAAAATAATTTTTTTAATCCGAAAATCCAGAGCATATTCCAGGGAATATTCCTTTTCCTTTTTCTTTTCGGATTTTCACTAAATTCAATCTTCTAGAAGACATATCTTTTCCGTCCGAACTCTGATTTGACCCGTTCTTCTTCATAAATTCATCTAAAATCATATTCTATATGTTTATGTACTATTTATTTGGAGTTTCTTAGGGGTTTTTCTTGTTTTACGTGTAGTCAGTCGTTTTTGCCGTTTCGGAGGATCGCAAAGTTTACGGAAGAGTTCAGAAGAGTAATCGAAAACTTTTCTATTGCAAGGCAAATCACACGACAATCCCCCTGAGCATGTTGATCCTATTTTTGAAAATTATTTTATTTTAATGTTATTGCATGCAATGTTTTGGAATGACATTATTACGGGTATTTATTATTATCCTATATTCTTTGATTATAGCCATTTTGTGATTGATACACCTTGATACCCTGGGTAATTAATTCTGACTAGCTAGATGACTATTTCATGATCTAGCTAGATTATTTTAGGGTTTGCTCAGCCAATGCATAGAAACTATAGCGTCATTTTATGTGGGATAATTATGGATTCATTTATGGATAATTAATGTTTAAACGGTTATACTTTCACGATGGTTGGTTATGGCTGGTTAATTAATTGTGCCAATTAAAACTTGACTAAATGGTGGGTTGTGAGCACCAAGGTTGTGGTTGTTGCTAGTGGTGCTCATGACAGTTAAGGAACGGTTCGTGGACTACTTGTTGTGAAGCAATACTGTACTAACCACAAGTTAGAATGGGTAATGGCTTGACTGGACGTGTAGCGAGTTCAGCAGGAGACCCCAGGGCATGTTTGTGGCTGAGATAAGTCCACACATGGCAGTCGTCAATAAGTCCATGGTTTAGGCGTTGAACCATCTCCCTGTCGGGCACCTGATCAGTTCCTGCCAGAGACAGGTGGTTTAGTGGGTGGCTCTTCTGTTGGGTGAGTTGTATGAAAGGTCTTGTCATGGTTTCCCCCTTTGCAGTACCATGATGGTATTTTGGGGCATGGTGACATGTGTGGAACCGTATCTTGTGGGTAAATTGGTACATCTCTGGCCGGAGTAAAACTGTTCGAATAGCCATGCCAGCGGTTAATGGGTGGCCTATCAATGTTTTTGTGATTAGTCTCACACTATTCATTAATGGTGATTAAATGGTGGAAATTGCTTAGCTCTAGTTTGAAGTTTATGGTTTGGTCCTAAACTACATTGCAGTGCTGCTCAGTGATTGGTTTAATTTTGATATTAATTAAACTATTTTGTTTTCAATGATTTTAAATGCAAATGTTTGTTAACGCCAAAATTTGGTATGGCTCTATATCAGATTCGGTTAAGAAGAAAATTACAGTTAATTAACGAGAGTTGATCCAGAATGGACCGAATCCAGGAAGAAGTCGTGAAGACCATATTATGGCAGTTAATTGTTAATTAGGCAACGATTAATATTTTATCTTTAGGAAACCTGACCTCATGTCCGGTCGGGTCCTGTTAGTGTTTCCTGTTGTAATTAGGAAATCATGTACCGTGTCCAATAAGGACTCGTATCAACTCGGGGTATAAATACGTATGCCCGGGTGCTTTGTAATCTATCTACATCAACCAGATCAATATAATTTCGGCGCATCGCCACCCCTTCGACGGGTTCTTGCTTCTCGAGCTGGGCTGCATCGGTTAAGTTCGACCTCCTGCGAGAGGGTAAGTCTCGTCACCCCGGACACCGCATCGGCTAGGACTTCCTCGGTTATGTCCGATATTGATGAGGACATTACTAGCTCGGATATAACCATAGCTACCTTATGTACTCATCAACTAAAGGTGCATGCTTTCTACGTAAGATTTACGTGTTATATATTTGAACAGACGTTACTGCACCATGAGTTTTGTATGTTCTTGTATGCAGAGATACTTACTTGGGTGAAGGGAAAGAGACCGAGTGCAAGGAACGCATGGATGATCAAAGAAGTTGACTGGGGACCAAACCAAGACCTTACCCAATTCTACTCATACATCACCACGTCACTTTTGGTCCATAGAAGGCAAGAGATGAAGTTCTGCACGTTTTGGATTCGGATTCGGGCCTCCTGACAGCATCAACTTCAAACGGACCTAGCCGCTGATCCAGAAGGACTTTTGGGGCCCATAAGTACTTGTTGGAAAGCTTATGGAGTCTACTTTCAGATGGTTTTTGTCCCACATCAAAATTCCTCCTGAGCTGTCCGGAATCGTCGAAACAAGATACGTACCTCTTCCAGTCCGAGTCTATTTTGGGCCTTGGGCCTTGTAATTGTGTCGTGGGCTAAACCCATGAGGAGTGCGCCCCTCACAGAGCAAATCCTAACCCTAGGACGTCCTAACTCATATATATATTCAGTAGCCGCCGCCGTTTAGAGGTGGGTTTTGATAGATTGAAGTTTTAGCCACTGCTACTTCGCTTGAAGCGCGCGTGTCGACTAGATCGCCCGTCTTCTTGTTATTGGAACCCACCCTCTTGTCTTTTTCAGATTGAAACTTCATATTTGATTTAGCAATTCAGTGCTTGTTCACCTCGTTCTTGCTTGTTCTACGATTGCTTGCAGGAATAAGGTTGATCTGCACCGGCAAGATCAACAACCCTTGGAGAGGTGTATCGATCGCTAAGGCGCAACAACACAACGTCTCGTACGGTTGTAGTCGGGTCGTCAACGTTTCTCCCAAATCGTAGTTACCTTCAACTCACCGAAAGATCGGGCCACCCCTGCTCCTATCAAGTGGTATCAGAGCTTTCGTTGCTCGGTGAGTATTCATCTACCCATAACCAGAAAAAGTCCTACAAAAAAAAAGGTTGCATCATTACCAAGACATCTTTGAGCTGCTGCATTGTTCTTTTTAGATTTTGCTTTATTGAGTTTTCAGTTGCATCGTCAATCGGTGCTTGCTGGTCTTAGTGTCTAGTCGTTTAGAGTTTCAAGTTCTTGTCACGTCTAGTACCATTTCCTTCGCCGCCGGTTTCCACGCCACTCCCACCGCTGCCATAAATATTGCTGCAATTCACATCGTCACCGCCGCCACCACCACCACCTTTGCTATCTATATCACCTTAGCATCCATATCTCGGACAGTTCTTGGTCGTTTCCCTTAGTTAAATACGAGCTTTGAAAGAGTTCTACTCAGATTGGCAAGTTTGAACCGACTACGATTCGGAGTCAGTTGAGCTTTGTAGTAAAATCATCGATTGTTTCCATACGGAATCGGATTGGGTGTTTAAATATTTGTTGGAAAGCTGACGAGCAGATCTACATCTTTGCTTTTGGGCACACTCCCATATCTGGTCGTCTTCCTTGTGATTGGAGACCTACAAAGTTCAGCTGTGTTCCTAGCTCTGTTTTCCTTATTTGTGGCCAGATTTGCTTTGTTAGTTTCTTTGGTATTAGTTTGGTCTTTGGAAATTTATTTCTTCCAAAAAAAAAAGGCAGAAAGGTGCTTAAAAAAAAGAAAAAAAAAAGCCGCACCAAAAAAAAAAGGAAAAAAAAAGGAAAGAAAGAAGTGAAAAAAAAAACAGTCTAAGCCTTACCTTTGTTCTTTTCAGCGAATTCCTTTTAATTCTGTTCGGAGTCGTTTGTGGTATCATTGGTGCGTAGGCTTGCGTCTCTAGTACGTTCTAGCCTAGGACCAGCACAGTACTGACTTTGAACGATTATTCAGTTTTGGCATTTGTGAAGCTGATTTGAGCATTTGCTATCCTTTGCTACATATTTAAGCCTACCTAGAGCTCCACAGATTTGATTGCAGTCGTACAAGAAAGTGTTTGTCAAGGCATCGATACATCCAACCTCCATTGGGTTTTGTTAAGTCGTGTGGTTCACCATTCGGCTTGCATTTGGTAAGAACTTGTAAGAGCTTGGTATAAAGCTTGAGTGTGTGACTTTGTGCCTCCACTACCTAGTAGAGTTTATAGGAGCGTGCATATTTTTGTGTATGTTCTTGTTTTTACTAACCATGGCAGGAGTATGCAAGGCGATTGGAGAAAGAATGTGCTCAACTTCAACCTCTTCGTCGAGATAAGAGGAGTGATCAACATGATACATGTCAGGTATGTGCACTACCTTATTTTGAAGGAAACTATGATCCTCATGCATACATTGAATGGGAGATAGCAGTAGGATAAAGAATTTGAAATGCATAAACTTTGTCTGAGAAGAAGAAACAAAAAGTTATGTTTGCCTCTAGTGTCTTGTTAAAAGTGCTTCATATCATTGAAAACATCTTTGTAGGCATAATAAAAGACCTCAATCTTGGAAAGATCTGAAACGATATTTGAGAGATGTTTATGTTCCCATGTATTATGCTAATATTTTTGTTCAATAAAACTACAATGTTTGAAACAAAGGGTAGCAAAACCGCTAAACATCATACTATCATGATTTGGTATACTTATCTGTTGCGTTGTGGTTTAGATGAATGCGAGGAAGCTATAGAGATAAGATTTTTACGTGGGATTAACAAAGAAATTATGATATGCTTGCACACGAAACTTATAATTCTCTTCCCCATTTATTAGAGCTGCATGTGAAGCTGAAAGTCAAATTAAGAACATGAGGGAGCAACAAGTTAGGTTTGCGCCTCCCATTACTAAAGTTTTGCAGGAAGTTCAAAGTATTTACAAAGGAGGAGAAAGAAATAGTTGAGATGCCAGTGGCATTGCTTGAGAAGGAAGATGAGGAGCATGAAGTACCAACTTTATATGAGAGTTTGGAAGGTAAGCTAAGTGATGCTGCAGTTAATCAAGGTGAGTATTCTCAAGCTAAATTACACATGTCTACTTTTCATGCTATGATAGAGCAACCAATAGTGGAAACCCACCGCAGATTTGCCTTTGTCACAAATTGATTTACTTGCTATTGCTTGTGATAAAGAAGAGTTGTGTGATAAAGCTCACTTATATCCATGCCACAAACTAGTGAAATGAATATGTTTATAATGTTGGTTGAACCACCATGTGCTGATTTTAGACATGTTGTTCACATTGCTAACAAGAATGAAGAGCTTAGATTGCTATCTTTCTTAAATACTTGGGGCTATCATCAATTTATGATCTTTGTCCACTCCATTGTTTAGAGAAGAAATTATTTTGTTAGATCTGATTTGCCATGTCCTTCTCATGTGATTTTTGTTATTGGCAATTATGATAATAAAAGGAGAATATAATGTGCATAAGAGTATACATTTGTTCTAATTTTAATATACCTCCTTTTCATAATGACATGTCTTTTAAAGAGGACGCATGAGTTATAAATAATTCTCTATCTAGTTCCTCTAGTTGTTTAAATAGTTGCAGTGATTGCAAAGAAGGGGAGTGTTGTAAACTGCTCGACACTACCAAAGTTCTCTGTGTTTAAAAATTTTGAGAATCCAACCATATGCACACACAAGCTACCTCACCCCTTATGTTGTCAAAGATAAAAGATAAGTTCATCAGCGCTTAATGACAAGTGAACCGTGGACGGCTTTCCCAATCAAGAAGGGGAGGATGATGAGACATTTACTAGCTCGGATATAACCATAGCTACCTTATGTACTCATCAACTAAAGGTGCATGCTTTCTACGTAAGATTTACGTGTTATATATTTGAACAGACGTTACTGCACCATGAGTTTTGTATGTTCTTGTATGCAGAGATACTTACTTGGGTGAAGGGAAAGAGACCGAGTGCAAGGAACGCATGGATGATCAAAGAAGTGACTGGGGACCAAACCAAGACCTTACCCAATTCTACTCATACATCACCACGTCACTTTTGTCCATAGAAGGCAAGAGATGAAGTTCTGCACGTTTTGGATTCGGATTCGGGCCTCCTGACAGCATCAACTTCAAACGGACCTAGCCGCTGATCCAGAAGGACTTTTGGGGCCCATAAGTACTTGTTGGAAAGCTTATGGAGTCTACTTTCAGATGGTTTTTGTCCCACATCAAAATTCCTCCTGAGCTGTCCGGAATCGTCGAAACAAGACACGTACCTCTTCCAGTCCGAGTCTATTTTGGGCCTTGGGCCTTGTAATTGTGTCGTGGGCTAAACCCATGAGGAGTGCGCCCCTCACAGAGCAAATCCTAACCCTAGGACGTCCTAACTCATATATATATTCAGTAGCCGCCGCCGTTTAGAGGTGGGTTTTGATAGATTGAAGTTTTAGCCACTGCTACTTCGCTTGAAGCGCGCGTGTCGACTAGATCGCCCGTCTTCTTGTTATTGGAACCCCACCTCTTGTCTTTTCAGATTGAAACTTCATATTTGATTTAGCAATTCAGTGCTTGTTCACCTCGTTCTTGCTTGTTCTACGATTGCTTGCAGGAATAAGGTTGATCTGCACCGGCAAGATCAACAACCCTTGGAGAGGTGTATCGATCGCTAAGGCGCAACAACACAACGTCTCGTACGGTTGTAGTCGGGTCGTCAACGTTTCTCCCAAATCGTAGTTACCTTCAACTCACCGAAAGATCGGGCCACCCCTGCTCCTATCAGATATTCTAGTCGGTTTACAGTGGAGGCTTACCACGATATATCTATTTTATCTATGGCTGCATCAATTTAGTTTGACCTCGTAGACATCACGCGTGCACAGATCGTATCGGCTTACTGGGTGTAATTTATCGACAGTTTGTGCTGCATCGATTAGGTCCGACCTACTAAACTGCCTCCAATAAGTTATTCCTGCTAGATTGATATTTTTTATGCAAGCGTCTTATCAGAATGTATAGTCGATAAGATATCATATAGTTCATCACGATCGCATTAGATCTATCGGCTCATCGAGGTCTTGTTATCATCACCAGTCTGTGCTGCAACGGTTGTGTCCGATCTACTAGACTAGTAATAATAACTCTACTCTTAATAAGCCGATGAGTTTTATGCGATGTTTTATCGGAGTGCTTAGCCGATAGGTTATCTTCGTATCCAGTCGATTTGTCACAAACATTTAGAAAATCGCTGCTAACCCTGGCGCGGACACGAGAGAGAACCCGGGCACGAACACCAAGCAAGTACCCGGGCACAAGCACAGGCAAGGACCCGGGCACCGGCACGGGCACGACATCAGGTAAGGACCCGGGCACGAGCACAGGCAAGGACCCGGGCACGAGCACGGACAGCAGGCGAAGATCCGGGCGCGGGCACGAGCAAGGGCCCGGGCACGGGTGCGGGCAGCACCTTTGCGGCGACACTAGTAATTTTAATCGCAATCGGCTGGAGTTTATTTAATCTATTTATTTACACATTCTGCTTATTTATTTTATCAGTTTGCAGCCGATTTTTGAGCATCTCTTCGATGATCGGCTAGTTTGATATTTGTTTACTATTATGCTACTGCTCATGCCATCATCGGCTTCCAGTCGGTGTATAAGTGCTACAGTTCATATCGGCCATCGACCGATGAGGCGAGTCAAGATCGGCTTCCAGCCGATTGGCTCATTGATTTAACACTTTTTCATCTCCTTGTCAATTGCAGGGTCAAATTGACTGGCACGCCTACGAACCTCAAGATTTTAGGACCTGCACTAGAGTGAAGCAAATCTCCCAGGCCTTCGCGTGTCTCCAAGACGCTGAACGGCCCCGGCAGTTTTCGGCGTCAACACGTTTTTGGCACGCCTGGTGGGACACAAAGTTTCAACACAAAGTTTCAATCCAAAGTTGCAAGATGGCTGGAAAAGAGATAAGAACAGACAACGTAATTCCGATCAGCATGGAGGATTTAACTGAAGAACAAAAACAAGTCGAGCAAAATATGGCAAATTTTCAGAAGCTATGCTTAGAATCCTTCAGCATGACAAGACAAGGGCTGATTCAGAAGACGCAGTTTCCAAAACCAGTTCTGTTTGGTGAATCGAGCCGCACACCACCCGAAAGTCCACCGATGAAACCTTTGCAAGATATGGTAAACGAAGCAGTGCATCATCATCAATCAATCCGGGATCCTGGTGAACACGCTTCATAATCTCATAAATAAGACGGTGGATGGATCAATTGTCCAAGAGCCTACTCGAGGTCCTGTCTATCTCCCGCCAAAGACAGAGCCAAATCAGGTTGTTTATGGGATAAACAGAGACGTACCGAAGAACCTGTTTGCACAGAACCAGGCTGGGGGGCAACAGGATATTCCTGCTGGATACCATCGATCTGCTTATTATGGGGGATATCAACAGAATTACCCAGGTGGCATTGCCGATCCAGGTAGTTACCAGAGAGAGTATCCTAGACAGAATCGACAACAAACTCCACCGGTACAGTATCAACAGGACAACCTGAGGGAAGAGGATTTATCAACAAGGGTTGTAGAAATAGTAAGGGAACAATTTGGGATCAAGCCCAAGGAGCAAACATTTATGTATCGGCGTCCATATCCCAAGTGGTTTGATAGAGTGCCATTGCCACACCGATACAGGGTCCCAGATTTTTCCAAGTTTTCAGGGCAAGACAGCACATCTACAGTAGAAAACGTCAGCCGATTCCTGGCACAGTGTGGAGAGGCATCGGCTGAAGAGGCTCTGAGAGTTAGGTTTTTCCCCTTGTCATTATCTGGATCGGCTTTTACATGGTTCTCTTCATTACCACCAAATTCCGTTCGGGGATGGGCCGATCTAGAAAAATAGTTTCATAAATACTTCTTTGCTGGAATCCATGAGATGAGACTGACAGATTTGACATCGGTTAGGCAGCGACCAGATGAAACGCTACCGGAATACATTCAGTGATTTCGGGATGTTAGGAACCGATGTTACAGTTTGAACCTAAGCGATGGACATCTAGCCGATTTGGCTTTCCAGGGTCTCTTAGCGCCAATCAAAGAGAGATTTTCATCACAGGAGTTCGAGTCCCTTGCGCACCTGGTATAGAAGGTATTGGCTCATGAAAGCCGATTTCAGGAGGCGAAAAAAGATAAATATCATAGAAGAGTTGCTCAGGTATAGGTTTATTCATCGGACTCAGACGACGAGGGATCCGATGCTGAAGTCAGATTGGCGGAGTGGGTTAGGAACAAAAAATCAGTATCATGCCCATGGGTCAAGGATATCGGCAAGGAGGAGCGATACGACTTTGACATTAATAAAGCCGATAAAATCTTCGACTTGCTGCTACAAGAGAAACAGATACAACTTCCGCCAAACCACGTGATTCCATCAGCCAAAGAACTAAAGAAGAAAAGATATTGCAAGTGGCACAATACTATATCGCATCACACTAATGAGTGCAAAGTTTTTCAGCAACAAATTCAATCGGCTATTGAACAAGGGAGGATCAAGTTCCAAGATAAAAAGCCGATGAAAATCGATGGACACCCGTTCCCCGTGAACATGGTTTATGCGGGGTCATCGTCAAAGACTCAAGCCGATGAAGGAAGGCATGTGGATCATAGAAAATCAAGGATTACTTCATCGGGCATGATAGAAAAATATTCAAAGTACGGAGAGCAGCGGATTGAGCCGGATAGGGAAAGTTATAATCCACATTGGGATTGTCTGTTCTTCCGATTCTGCTGGGATCAAGGGATGATATTGCCATCGATTGAAGATTGCCCTGAGTGCGATGATTTGAGATTTCAGCGGGATCAGCAGGAAAGTTTTTCGCAGGATCGGCCACCCAGGAGACAGGCATCGGTACATAGCCGATTAGGGCCGGTTCACGAAGAATTCTTTGAAGAAAATAAAGAGGAAGTACATGAAAAACAAGTCCAGAATCCTCAATGGTGTCCTAGTGGAATATTCACAAAGAATCAGAAGAGAAGGGCACAACGGCTACGACACCAAGAGCAACAGGAAGAACAGAGGCAAGATCAGGAAGAGGCCGATCATCGTCACAAGAGAACTAAACAAGTATGGTGTGTGAAAAGGAAGGACGATGAAGTAGATGCATCAGCTCCAATAAATATGGTTTTCTTTTTGCCTCGGGAGTATAAAGCACTTTCATCAGATGAAGAAGGCAATGAGGAAGTTTTCGCTTAGCTGACGTTGCAACCCGATCAGGCCATATTTGATAAACCTGAAGAGTTAGAGCATCGGCATTTAAAGCCATTATATATCAAGGGCTATGTGAATGGGAAGCCGATGACAAAGATGCTGGTTGATGGGGGAGCAGCAGTTAATCTCATGCCTCATGCTACGTTTCAGAAATTGGGGAAAACTGCTAAAGATTTAATCAAGACAAATATGGTGCTAAAAGACTTCGGTGGGAATTCATCAGAGGCGAAAGGCGTGTTAAACGTGGAGTTGACAGTGGGAAACAAGACATTACCTACTACGTTTTTCGTTATTGATGGAAAAGGATCGTATAGTCTGCTTCTTGGCAGGGATTGGATTCACGCGAACTGTTGCGTGCCCTCGATGATGCATCAATGTTTGATACAGTGGCAAGGAGATCAAGTCGGGGTGGTCTTAGCAGATCGGTCAACCAACATTGCAATGACCGATTTGCCGGTTTGGGAAGCAGATGGTGTTGATTGCTTGTCCGAAAAAACATGGGAAGGAGACTATCTTAAGGTTACCAGCCAAGGGATACAGCCGATTCAGCAAGTCGGCTCCGAGTTGTTACTCTGATGGGCTCCATTGAAGATTTTGAAGGGAAACTAGGACAAGGGTTTACGTCGGCTGATGATTTAGAGGAGATCGACATAGGACCAAGAGATAAGCCAAGGCCGACGTACATAAGCAAAAAGTTATGTCCTGAACTTCGAGAAGAATTAATAACACTGTTGAAGGAGTATCGGGATTGTTTTGCCTGGGAGTATCATGAGATGCTAGGATTAAGCTGATCAATTGTTAAACATCGGCTGCCCATTAAACCAGGATAACAGCCATTCAAACAGGCTCCAAGGAGATTCAAGGCAGAGTTATATGAGCCGATCAAAGCGGAAATCACAAGGTTATACGATGCCAAGTTTATAAGACCATGCCGATATGCTGAGTGGGTTTCTAATATCGTCTCGGTGGAAAAGAAGAATGGAAAATTGAGGATATGTATCGATTTCTGGGACTTAAATAAAGCTACCCCCAAGGATGAGTACCCAATGCCGATAGCAGATTTACTGGTGGATGCGGCATCAGGCCACAAGATTATTAGCTTCATGGACGGCAATGCAGGATACAATCAGATTTTTATGGCAGAAGAAGATATACACAAGACTGCATTTCGATGTCCTGGAGCTATCGACTTATATGAGTGGGTAGTAATGACGTTTGGGTTGAAAAGTGCCGGTGCGACTTATCAAAGGGTGATGAATTATATATTTCATGATCTCATCGGCTTGCTAGTGGAAATTTACATTGATGATGTGGTGGTTAAGTCTAAGAGTGAGGAAAGCCATATAGCCGATTTGCAAAAAGTGCTGGAAAGGGCCAAGAAATACGGACTAAGGATGAATCCCAATAAGTGCGCTTTTGGTGTATCGGCTGGGCAGTTTTTAGGTTTTATGGTTCATGAGCGAGGGATTGAAGTTAGTCAAAGGAGCATCAGGGCCATCAAGACAACGGAGCCACCAAGCAACAAGACAGAATTACAGTCATTGATCGGCAAGATTAATTTTGTAAGGAGGTTTATATCAAATTTGTCAGGGAGAATTGAATCTTTTACTCCGTTATTGAAGTTGAAAGCCGATCAAGAGTTCGTGTGGGGGCAGATCAGCAGAAGGCATTCGATGGAATTAAGAATTATCTGAGTTCCCCACCTGTTCTAATTCCGCCGCAGAAAGGGGTGCCATTCAAGTTGTACTTATCGGCCGATGAGAAATCCATCGGGTCTGTTTTAATTCAAGAGTTTGAAGGCAAGGAGCGAGTCGTGTTCAATCTAAGTAGAAGGCTTTTGGATGCTGAAACAAGATATCTTGCGGTAGAAAAATTATGCCTGTGTTTATATTTCTCATGCACGAAGTTGAGGCATTATATCCTATCAGCTGAATGCACGGTAGTTTGCAAGGCCGATGTGGTAAAATATATGTTGCCCGCTCCCGTTTTAAAAGGGCGAGTTGGTAAATGGGTTTTTGCCTTGACAGAGTTCGACTTAAGGTATGAATCGGCTAAAGTGGTCAAAGGACAGGCGGTGGCCGATTTCATTGTACAACACAGAGGGGTTCACGAAGATTATGTGGAGCCGATCCCATGGACTTTGTTTTTTGATGGATCGGTTTGCAAGCATGGATCTGGTATCGGCTTGGTCATTATATCACCTCGGGGGGCAAGTTTTGAGTTTGCTTTTACAATTAAACCTTATCGGACTAATAATCAAGCGGAATACGAGGCGGTATTAAAAGGACTTCAACTTTTAAAGGAGATCGGAGCCGATATCAGAGAGGTTGTTGGTGATTCTTTGCTGGTGATCAAGCAGTTGTCTGGGGAGTATGTGTGTAGGGATGATGTTTTGAGATCATATTATGAGGAATGTACAGATTTGTTGAAAGATTTCAAGATGGTATCGATGGATCATATCCCTAGGGAGCAGAATTTAGAGGCCAATGATCTTGCACAGATTGCTTCTAGTTATCGGCTGAATAGGCAGGTTAAGGTTGAAATAGCCGATAATGACATTCAAGACAAAGCCGATGACTGGAGACAGGAAATAATTGGTTATCTACAAAATCTGTTGCAATCGGTTTCCAGGAAGCTTCGGTATAAAGCTACTAAGTATGTGTTGCTTGATGGGGGCTTATATTATCGGACTTTTGAGGGAGTTCTGCTGAGGTGCCTGAATTTGGAAGAAGCCAAAGTGGTTATGTGCGAGGTGCATCAGGGCGTTTGTGGGACTCATCAATCGGCTCATAAGATGAAGTGGATGCTGAGAAGAGTAGGGTATTTTTGGCCGACAATGCTGGAAGATTGCTTCAGGTACTATAAAGGATGTCAAGATTGCCAGAAATTTGGAAATATACAACGAGCACCAGCATCGGCTATGAATCCTATCATCAAACCATGGCCGTTCAGAGGATGGGGAATTGACATGATCGGCCAGGTTTTTCCTCCATCAAGTAAAGGACATAAGTTCATATTGGCAGCGACCGATTATTTTATAAAGTGGGTAGAAGCGATTCATCTGAAGAAAGTTACGTCCAAGGAAGCAATCGAGTTTGTAAAGGAGCACATAATTTATCGGTTTGGGATTCCTCAGACGATAACTACTGATTAGGGATCTGTTTTCGTATCTGATGAGTTTCAACAGTTTGCTGCCAGTATGGGAATCAAGTTATTAAATTCATCGCCTTATTATGCTCAGGCTAATGGACAGGCGGAAGCTTCTAATAAGAGTTTGATCAAGTTGATTAAGCGGAAGATTGATGAACAGCCGCGAAGATGGCATACTACGTTAGCCGATTCGTTATGGGCATATCGGATGGCGTGTATGGATCTACCCGGGTGCCACCTTACCAACTGGTATATGGACATGAAGCAGTTTTGCCTTGGGAGACTAACATCAGCTCTAGGAGAGTTTCTTTGCAAAATCAATTGACAGCCGATGATTATTATAACTTAATGACAGATGAACTTGAAGATTTGGCTCAGAATCGGTTAAGGGCACTAGAGAGGATCAAGGAAAACAAAGCTAGGGCAGCTAGACATTATAACAGAAAAGTGGTGAATAAATCGTTTGCTGAGGGAGATCTTGTGTGGAAATTGATTTTGTGGATCGGGTCCAGAGATAATAAGTTTGGAAAATGGTCGTCTAATTGGGAAGGACCCTATCGGATTAATCGTTGTGTGCTTGGTAATGCCTATATACTAGAAGATCTTGGGGGGACAGAGTGTGCTAAAGCACTTAATGGGAAGTACCTTAAGAGATATTATCCGAGTGTTTGGATCAACTCTTAAATCGGTTAAGTGCGGCTGATTTCTAAAACGGTTCAGAAAGCCGATGTTTTTGCATCGCCTAAAGGCAGCCGATATCAATTGATATCGCCTTTAGATCAAACAGACAAAAAATACTAAGGGACAATTGAAACAAGCAACAGTATCGATTAGATTATGTTACAGCAAAAGATGATCGGCGTGTTCCGGAGCGACATCAATAGTATTAAGGTTTTACAAAAAATTCTGAATTGTTTCAATCGCGCGCAGGCGGATCTAGTCAATCTCATTGATAGCACGAATGTCGTCTTCATCGGAGCCTGGGATAATCTTCAAATTTTTGCACCGATGAACGACTTGACGCACCGTTGCTGCAACCTTGGCTTCTTGGTCTTGTATAGATTGTGTTAGGCCAATGAGCTGGGATTCTGTTGCTTCAAGATCCTTACAAACTTTTTCAAGTTCTGCCAGCAAATCGGCTTCCTTTTTCTTCAGTTGGTCCAACTTGGATTGGAGCTCTAGAGGGGCGGTTACCATATCATCAAGCTTTTTCTTCTCTGTTTGGGCTGACAGTCGATCGGCTTGGATATCTTGGGTTGTCTTCTATTGGTCAGCACGATCGGCTATGCGTTGTCTGAGCTTGATGAGTTTGAATCTATGAGATTCCAGGTATGCCATAGGAGTCAGTGCGTCGATGAGTTCTTCGAGCAAATGATGTTCAATGTCTGCAAGTCTTGCCCGGATCAACCCGCAGTCTTCCACTAGCGCGTCGATCGGATTTTCCAGCCGACTGATGATGCTCGTTAAGTATTCGCGCACATCGGCTGGGAAGGATGGTTTGGTTGCTGCGCTGGTGGCTGTTGCTTCTTCTGCCTCTACGTACTTGCCGATGTCAAAGGAGAACAAATCGGCCAAGGACTGCAAATCGACATCAGTGAAAGAATCAGTGAAGAGTTAAAAGTGAAGTATGGATATATAGACTAGCTGAGGTAGGATATCGGCAGCTTGGGTGGCATCGGCTTCAAGCGGATCAGTAAGTTGTTCTTCAGAGCGGCCGATGCCAGGCGATGAAGTAGGAGCAGCCTCATCAACGGCTTGGGGACTGGGTATTGAGATTGGAGCAGCTGGAGAAGTCATCGGCTCGGTACTTGGAGGGATGTCAGTAGAAGGTTGAGGTTCAGGGGCCGATGGCTCGAGCTGAAAGTGAAACTGATAAGATGGATGGGGAAAACAGATAATGATATCATGGCTTAGCGCATACCCGAGGAGATGAGGGGGCCGATGTTGTTTGGGGAGTAGGTGGCATCGTGACCGTGACATCGGCATTGTTTTTCTGCTTCTTGAGGGAAGGGCGATGCGCCAACTTTTTACGCTTTTGTCCTGTCGACCGGGGCGCCTGGAGGAGAGCCGATGGAGAGGGAGCGTCGTGCCCCAAGTTCGGAGTGGCCGATGGGGGTTGATACATGATCGGCTGACCGCTAGTGCTTGTCATTGGGGGCTCGACGTGGGCGGCCTGCAAAATTAAGAGTGAGGGATGATCGGAGATGGTGATTAAGGTTTATGGGTGTTACCTCGTCATCGGATTCGATATAGTCGGCGTTGAGGCGAGAACAGTAGTGGATGACAGCCAAGTTGAATAGATGTCTCCTCCATTCTGACCACCATCGGGCAAAAAGCTTTGTGTTGGCGGTACATACATTCACCTCGGTGGCGGCGCCCAGGGGAAGAGATTCTGTTAAGGTCCGCATCCGATCATACTCTAGGGCATTGTTGACATTGTCTCGGGCTTGAAGTTTATCAACGAAGAATAGGCCGATCAGAAGTTGACCAAGAACCAGCTGACGAGAGCCGACCGATGGATGGTAGAATTTGTATGATGGTTGCGATCAGCCTAGAGAGAAGCCAGTCGGCAGCAGACAGGGGGTAACAGCCGATAGAAATATGGCCTTCAATTCATCGTCTTCTAGGGCATTGAGTGGATTGAAGTTGGAAGGCATTTCAAATGACGATGCATCGTTGTATGCAAACCAAAGTGTGGCCTCCCTGGTGAAGCCGTAATAAAACAACTTGAACCATTGACTAAGTCCAGTGGGTGTTATCTTGCCGCCAGGAAGAGCCGATGCAGCTTCGCCCATAGAGATGCATCGGCGGTAAGTAAGTTCCTCGTCTTCTGTGTGATCGGCTGGGAAGGATTGGTTAGGAAAAGAGGTCTCAGAAAAGGCCTTGGAGGTGTAGATGTTGAGCCATAGTTGCACGAACCACCAAGGGCCCCCAATATGGCCGATGGGCTGGCTTGCCGATAGCTTGGTCGCTACTTGATGTAGCAGCTGATAAGTGGCACCAAGGAGGTATTTCCCCAAGGGGATTTGTTTCCGATTGGCCAAACACTCTGCCAGGCATTGCATGTTGGTCGTCAGGCCGAGGGTTGCGCCACCAAAAACAAACCGTTCCAGCCACAAGTTCAAAAAGGCGACATGTTCCCGATCATCGACTGGTCCAGTTCCCTTATTATGGATGGATATATACCTGGACCAGCCGCCAATGTTCTTCGCTTGGAGCCGATGAGCAGGCTTGAATCGGAGCCTGAAGGGGTTGATGTAACTCGTCGTGTCGAGGCAGGTGAGCATAGTTACATCCATCAAGGTGGGGGTCATCGGCCCGTGGCCGAACATGAAGGCGTTGAGAGCATCTGACCAGAAATATGAAGCCAATGCAAGCAGAGGCTCGTTCTTTTCCATATCGGCCAGAGAAAGGTTGATGTAGTGGCCGATGTTGGATTCTTCCCAGAGGGTTCTCTTCGCAGCCGATACTCTGATATACCAGTCCCTCCACCCAGGAAGCTTGCTCGGCCATGATCTGAAGCTATTGGTCCAATCACTAACCAACATGGCGGAGTTCTTGAAAGGGATGCATTGGGTCTCGACGCTGATGAAATCTGTGGGATCCTCGTTACCCATTGGGCCGTGATAGAAGAAATCCGGGTAGTCGGCCGCTGGGATTAGAACTTGGTTCCTAAGGTGCTACAGTAAACAAGAACACGACGGGGAACAGGTGAAGAACATGGTAGATTGGATTCATCTAGGATACAGAATCAGAAAGAAACAGTCGGGCTGATTACCTCGGGGACTGCGGATGCTGATGCCATTGCGCCGGAGGAAGAAGAGCGGGAATCAGCGGTCGAAGAGAGGAGGTGCGACGGTTCGTCTGAGTTCGCCAGAGTTCGTCGAGGTCTTGGAAGATGAAGCGGTAGTGCTCTTGTGATGTGAAAGCGTAAAAAAAGGCGAGGGAGACGAAGCGGTTTATAGAGGTATGATGACCGGGCGGGAATCGAGGCTGTTGGCACTGTTTCAAACAATTAAGGCAAGTGGGCTACCTTGGGCCGCCTCGGTATGGAAGGAATCTGCAGGCCTAAAATGAAAGAATTTCGAAGTCCTATAGAGAACTCCGAAATTGGGGGGCATGTGTTAATGCCAAAATTTGGTATGGCTCTGTATAAGATTCGATTAAGAAGAAAATTACAGTTAACTAACGGGAGTTGATCCAGAAGGGACCGAATCCAGGAAGAAGCCGTGAAGACCACAGTATGGCAGTTAATTGTTAATTAGGCAAGGATTAATATTTTATCTTTAGGAAACCTGACCTCGTGCCCGGTCAGGTCCTGTTAGTGTTTCCTGTTGTAATTAGGAAATCATGTACCGTGTCCAATAAGGACTCGTATCAACTCGGGGTATAAATACGTATGCCCGGGTGCTTTGTAATCTATCTACATCAACCAGATCAATATAATTTCGGCGCATCGCCACCCCTTCGACGGGTTCTTGCTTCTCGAGCTGGGCTGCATCAGTTAAGTTCGACCTCCTGCGAGAGGGTAAGTCTCGTCACCCCGGACACCGTATCGGCTAGGACTTCCTCGGTTAAGTCCAATATTCTAGTCGGTTTACGGTGGACGGCTTACCACGATATATCTATTTTATCTATGGCTGCATCAGTTTAGTTTGACCTCATATATCGATTAGGTATATCACATCACACGTGCACAGATCGTATCAGCTTACTGGGTGTAATTTATCGACAGTTTGTGCTGCATCGATTAGGTCCGACCTGCTAAACTGCCTCTGATAAGTTATTCCTGCTAGATTGATATTTTTTATGCAAGCGTCTTATCGGAATGTATAGTCGATAAGTTATCATATAGTTCATCACGATCGCATTAGATCTATCGGCTCATCGAGGTCTTGTTATCATCACCAGTCTGTGCTGCAACGATTGGGTCCGATCTACTAGACTAGTAATAATAACTCTACTCTTAATAAGCCGATGGGTTTTATGCGATGTTTTATCGGAGTGCTTAGCCGATAGGTTATCTTCGTATCCAGCCAATTCGTCACAAACATTTAGAAAATCGCTGCTAACCCTGGCGCGGACACGAGCGAGAACCCGGGCACGAACACCAAGGAAGTACCCGGGCACGAGCACAGGCAAGGACCCGGGCACGGGCACGGGCACGACATCAGGTAAGGACCCGGGCACAAGCACAGGCAAGGACCCAGGCACGGGCACGGACAACAGGCGAAGATCCGGGCGCAGGCACGAGCAAGGGCCCGGGCACGGGTGCGGGCAGCACCTTTGCGGCGACACTAGTAATTTTAATCGCAATCGGCTGGAGTTTATTTAATCTATTTATTTACACATTCTGCTTATTTATTTTATCAGTTTACAGCCGATTTTTGAGCATCTCTTCGATGACCGGCTAGTTTGATATTTGTTTACTATTATGCTACTGCTCATGCCATCATCGGCTTCCAGTCGGTGTATAAGTGCTACAGTTCATATCGGCCATCGGCCGATGAGGCGAGTCAATATCGGCTTCCAGCCGATTGGCTCATTGATTTAATACTTTTTCATCTCCTTGTCAATTGCAGGGTCAAATTGACTGGCACGCCTACGAACCTCAAGATTTTAGGACCTGCACTGGAGTGAAGCAAATCTCCTAGGCCTTCGCGTGTCTCCAAGACGCCGAATGGCCCCGGCAGTTTTCGGCGTCAACAATGTTTTAAATGTTATTTATGCAAATAAGTCATACTATGCCTTTTGTTAGGAACCTTGTTGGATTATTTATCATTTCCATGTGTGACTTGTTGAGTTCGGTGAGTGGTACTCAGTCTTGCTATATTACAATCATCAGAGTGAATATTTGCGTGGATGGAGTTTGGCTTATACCCCAGTTGAACTGCCTGTGGCTTGGTGCTGAAGCTATTCTAGTTCCGTTCCACTGCTGTTTTCTTCTGTGTGAGGACTAAGTGTCTTTTCTGTAAGTATTTATCGTTATTACATTTTGGTTGTATTTATCAAATTGTCTATTTATGTACCTTGGCTGATTCCTTGATTAGGATTTAATGCACAAATTAGTTTTAAAAATTTTGGTGAATTTCCAGGCATGACAGAATGCTTCTTTTATCTGCAGTAATTCGAGGGTACCTTTCTTTGTGCCTCACTATAATCTGTTTGTAACAATACTACCTTCCTGTTCATTGGCTAAACCTGCAGTTAATATATTAGTACTGTAGTGATACTCTGGTTGTTGTTTTATTCACCAATCGCCATGTCATAGTGTCAAAATTTTTTGCTAGGCTTAAGGGGCACAATATAATTGCTTAGCAATTGACACAAGAGCTGCAATGGGTTTGTTAATAAGAGCTCTTATCGGGATGAACTAACTAAGAAGGAGAAGCAGGCTCTACAAAGAACCCTGATAGATTAGCATCTATTGTTCCTATAGGAATACTCATGCTTCTTTCAGTAAATTTTTTTACTTCAATTTCCCCCTCCTGAACAAGCATAAAGCTATCTAGGCCCAAACTGTTGTTTATTTCAAGTTTGGTTGCAGAAGATTGTCTTCTTTACTTCATCCACATTGACTAAAGATGACCAGTCATGTTTTTTAGTTTGAACTTAATTCAGACAAATATCTTCATAGATACAGCAATGTAAACAAATTCATTTGTTCCCAGGTAACTACTGTTGGGCATGCTGCTATTTTGGCTTTCATCCAGAGATATGTGCCTTCCATGGTTCATAACTTTGTATGACCCCTCATTGTTTCCCCTGTGACTTGATTTAATGTGCACATTGTGCATTTGGTATTTTCTAGATCCCATCCACTGATGCACTCGATAGGTTAGATCTCCTCAGGCAACTTGAAAAGGTGAAGGAAATGAGAGTTGCTGAAGGTAGTACTGAAGAAATAGCAAAGGCGTACTGGCACCATCTTATTTTTCTCTTTCTTCAGTTTGCTTTCTTTGGCAAATCAATGGCAGGAGCAGAAAAATGAGGAAGATGGCAAAGTGTCAGCGCAATGGCACTGCAATTTAGCTAAACATGCTGCAATTTTTTTTTGTTTCAAGTAATTGCCTATTTGCACTGAAAGAAGTCCATATGTTTCAAGTAAACATTGGTGGCTTTGAGGAATTTATTATTTTGTAACTATCACATAATGGAAATGAAAATAAACTGACAATTTGATATATATTTTTGTTTTATAACTACATATATTGTGAAAACATGTGTTACACGTACATAATTATTAGTTTATCCTCTAGTCACGCAATTTTTTTGCTCTTCCTTGCTCTCAGAAAAATCGGCGAGAGCTCGCATGAGTAGGGAGTAGGAGCCTCCTCTCCTCGTGTGCACAGCCACTTGGCACATGCTCATTGATGGGGTCACGTGCCGACGCAAGGGAGCAGAAGAGGACGTACATCACTGCACAGGAAGTTGAGGGGGCGGCCAAAATCCTTCTGCCACGTGGACCAATCGGATCACCTAAGTACTCCCAACAGAAACAAAGAGAAAAAAGTTAGCCTTCCAAAGTACTCCCTCCGTCTCAAAATAAAAAAACTACTACTGGATATGACACATCCTAGTACTACGAATCTGGATATAGGGATATGTCCTCGACGCCGCAATAGCCACCGGTCTAGGGAAGTAGATCCAACTGATTTACTAATTAGTAAGAGCATGGAGTCGATCTGCAGCTACTCCTCTCCATCGCTACGGCCAACGTCACCGATGCCACCAATGCAAGAGCGGCAGAGAGATTTGAGATGGAAGGCTGGAACTTGAGCTTATTTTCCGTCCCTAGGCAAGCCATTTCCGGTGAGCGTGGCTTCTGATGGGATTCAAGTCGCTGGAAAACAGACTGGAAGAATAGGCTTTGTATTGTCTGGGGAGGAACTTGACTCGAGAGGAATCTCAGGGAGTTATTCACAAAGTTACAAGTGAAAATCGGGCGATTTTGTGTAAAAATGCCCTAGTTGGGTCCAGTCTCTTGGACAGAGATCGAAAAGCTTACTGAGAAAGTGCATGAGTGCACAAGAGTGAACTTGTGCATAGGATACGTTGCCTTCAAGTAATATTGTACAAGAAAAAAAGCATGTGAGATATATGCATGGTAATTCATAGAGAAAAAACAGAGGGGATGCCATCACCGCAACCTAGAAACATAGATAGACCATCCACATAGAAAAACATATACTAGGAACCACCGAACCACACAGCAGATCCACATAGCAGGATACTTTCACATCCAACTAGCAGAGTAGCAGGTAAGAAAAGTTTAAGAGGCAGGTCTAGCGCGACATGCATTGCTGACAGCTATTTGGCTAATTCATAGTGAGGACTCTGTAAAATGTTTTGGAATTTTCGGTTGGACCTGACAAGTCAAAATTCTCATCTAATACTCTCGGCTATTAGAGTACCACCTGCAGTGTTGAGCTGGAAGTGAGAGGGAAGGAGGGAGAATGAGAGCTGGCGACAATTCTAGGAAGCTGGATGCAAGAGTTAGATTATATTGACGATGAATTATTTTAATGCAATTTGAAATGGGTGGAGCTCAATAGTACAGCTAGCTATTGTGTACTCATGCTATAGAGAGAGTTATAGATGAGTTAGATAAAATTGGAGTCAGCTGACTACTTTACTATTAAACTTGCTCTTAGGACTGAGTTCATAAAAAATGAGTATGCATGATTGCTTGTCTATGTTGGAGCTAAATCTTATGACATAAACTTAGGCTATGCATAATCACCTAATTTTGCTTATGCGGAATTGAGGTGGGTACTGACCGGTTGAAGATGAAGCCATAGATGCCGGTTGAAAATCCGAGTTAGCGAGGCTCGTCTTTCGGTCCCCTTCTGTGCACGTTAGGATCGGTGTTCTTCAGGTTTTGGGGTAGTTGGTTCGTACTTCGGTCGTCATTACGTACGGGATTGATGTCCCCTTTATATAGGCACAGAGGAGATCGGGGCGAGTTCACAGGGGTGAACGGCGTGTCCGATCATCGCGCTAAGAAGAGAAACGAGCGCACGAGCCTAAAGACTCGGCGTCGTTGTTAGGAGGATGTGGGCTTGGGGTGGACCAGGCCTGACGCACCTCTCTCTGGCTCGTTGGGCCAGGAGATCAACCAACATTCTCCCACTTGATCGTGAGGCTAACGAGTCCAATCTTAGTAGAATAGCGGACCAAAGTAATGTGTCACAATAGTTTAGAACACCAATATGATAACAGTACCTATAGCCACCATAATATCTTGATAGGAATCAACTTACTCTTTATTGGACATTGATTGATTCTTATGCCACTATACCCAGGATCTTATTCAAAGGCATTACATTACACTTGTGCTGGCCAGCAATATAATTCTTTACATTAAACCAAGCCATAAGCCTTTGATATTTGGATCCACGAGCAGTAACTTAACACTAATATGCTCAAAGAACTTGATCCTGGGACCTATTTTTCACAGCATAATGCCGTTATTTTTGGCAGAAACACATGGCGTTGTTACTCAAATAGGAAACTGCAATCTTAGTAGTGCGCAATTCATTATTGCAATGGATGAGTGGTTTTAAAGAGCTGTCTACCACTCTTAGTGCCGGAAAATATTTATTGGTCATATGCCCGCTCAAATATCTTATCACATGTCACAATCTTAGTTTGCATCGTCGTGGAGCCCGGTGTTGCTCCTGGTGCAAGGATGAGAGCACAACATAATGTGGATATGATCCACACATTTTTGAAAATTAATGTCTGAATAACTTAACTTATCAGATTTCTTAAATGTGAATGTGTTATCATAGGTGCCCTACAAATGATGCAAGACATTTTAATGAGCTCACAATGATTCTAATTTTGAATTTAAATCTGCCAAAACTTCCGGTACATAATGCCAAATCTATACACATCCATAGTTTAGCACTTATAAGGCTTCTGACAGCTGAAGCATAGGGAATCATATATATTATCTTACACTAATTGCCCCCCTTAACATAATAGAGCAGGTATGACAGAATAAGCTTAAATATTGACTTGATTTCCTGTCATATGTATGAATTTAGTAATTAGTCCAGTACTCCTTTAGAATAAAATCCCTTCATCTGATGCACCACATACTTATGTGCCAGCTAATGGGTGATTAGGCATGTAGAGTACTAGTAAAGTCAGTTTCCACCCTTATATAATCATCCACCTCATTCACCTTGAACCCAAATAACTTAATCGGATTTGGGGTACCATTATGATTAAAGATTGTTTAGATACTTGGTTAAATCCACAGACGAATTTCACAAGTTTGCAGTCTTCATGTATCTTGCCTTTCACAACCAATACCTCACGCTATGTTGTGCACACAACTTATGCAAGTGAACATTTAGTATTGCAAATTAAGCATTCATCTATTAGACTAACTAGTGTCATGACAACCTCAAAAAAATTAGTCCAAACAAGTGAGTCTCTCTAATAGGCAAGGGAAAAATTGTCACACTTAGTTCCCTCTTTAATATGAAAAACTCTTCTCTACAAGCACAATCTCAAATATCTTAATATTCTATCTAGAATCTTGCTTACTCATGTAGACGCATCTACACTCTCTTATGACTCCTTCAGGAATTTCTATTTAATTCTGAACATCACTAATTCTCATAGATAAATACTTTATGTTATTATAGACTACTTAAATGAGGTGAGATAATAATTCATAATGGGGCTCTTATTATTAAGCTCCCACGGATCTCAACATTTCCTTAAGCTCCCACAAATTTCGTCATTCTCTATCTAATTTATTCGACTAGGTAATTGCAACATCCCCATATAGAAAAGGAATTTTGCATATGACCCAGAAAAGTTGTCGATAGAGAACATAAAATTAAATATATCTCCCCTAATATCCTCCTCCCTTGACCGAATGCACCATTTAGTGCTGATTTTCTCTCTAGTGCTTCTCATCGGTCACTAATGAGAAAAACATGAAACATAATGGAAGAAAACATTAGAGCCTTTAGAGTTAGTGAGAACTTAGAAAAACTTGTGAGCTCTCCCCTTATACTTCTCAGTGAATTTTAAACATTTAAAGTATGGAATGAAATGTCTCTAGCTTAATGAGGCGAAGTAACATATTATTTCATCTCCAATGTGATGAGATGTATAGGTGTCTCTGACTTAATGGGAGACGAAGTAACATACTATTTCATCTCTAACATAATGAGATGCATCATTCTCCCCTTCAAAATGTGGCTTTAGCAATGATGTCACAATTTCGATGAAGTCTCATTATAATTTAATACACATCATCATGGGCATTCAACACAGAAACATAAATAGAAAGCAAACAAATTATTTCTCGCTTGAAGACGAGACTCACAACTTTATTATTGAATCCAATACAAATTAATTCCCTTATTATCAAATCCAATAGTGTAGCCACACTTATGGAGGCAAGGTTCCTAAATATAAAGAACATGACATAATGCATCATTAAATAATGTTCTTCCTAGACTAAGGGAAAATGAGCGACTGCCTCCTTATTAAGCTCATTCTTGCTTAGCTAGCTTTGCTCTACTTATGCCATGATCCTCGTGGAAAACAATTCCTGTATTGAATGAGTGCAGTGCATAATTGCACCTAAGTCAATTCACCAAGAATTAAGAGTATAAGATTACATAAATGCATCATTATTACGAGTAATATTGCAACTAATAACATTATCCTGATGAGGAACATCAACACCAGTCGATACATCCTCCCTACATCGATACACCTACAAAACAACAAAGTCCTTATTCAGTGGACTCGCGCCCCCTGTGCACTCAATAAATCATCCAAGTAAGTTCACTCTTATAGTTCATGTTCGTTCTCTTTAGACCATGGAAACCCGTGTACTACTCTTGTGGTGCCTTAGAAACAAAGGAGAACAAGAGAATACCATCCAGGAGAGGGAGTCGCCGCGATTGGATTCGACTGCAGGCACAGCACCAACTTCTAATGGCCGCCACGACTTCGTACGGCTCCGTTTTGCGACGTTCAAGCTACTTCATGGTAAAGCTTATAAAGTCTACTTTCCAGATATCTGGCCTCACGTCCATATCTTATCAGAATCGTCCAGAAACGTCGAAATACTACCGAGACCTTTTCTGTCTATCGTTCTGCTGTCACCTTTCACCTGGCCCGAGTTGGCTGGGCCCGATGCTGTTGTTCAAGTGGCCCATTAGGGAGCGCGCTCGTTCCTAGCCGGTTGGAGAAACGACCCCAACACACTCTGTGCGTGCGTTCCTCCCATCATTTTATATGTCTCTAGAGCCGCCACAGACAGATTGGTTTGATAGATTAAGTTTAGCCACTGCTTAACTTCGCTTGAAGCGCGCTCTGACTAGATAGATCGCCTGTCGACCTAAGAGTCGGGCCCTGCCTTCTGTTATTGGAACCCCACTTCTTGATTTTCAGATTGAAACTTCATATTTGATTTAGCAATTCAGTGCTTGTTCAACTCGCTCTTGCTTGTTCTACGATGCTTGCAGGACGAAGCCCTCTGGCCGGTGACGCCGCCCACAAGATCGCGTTCACCTTCTGGAATCGGTGTAAATCGACTCCTAAGGCGCAACATCGCGGTAGTTGTAGTCGGCCGCCCCGAAACGTCGGGTTTCTTCCCACCAATCGTGATTACCTTCTCCATCGAAGAGATCGGGAGCCGAACCTCGCATCAAGTGTATTAGAGCCAGGTTTTCGGTCGAGAGATTTCAAGATCCCATCTGTTATTTACCTACAGTCCAGAAAAACCAAAAAAAAAAGTATCGAGAGTAGAGAGTTTCCATAGTCCTATTAACCCTTTTGTGGCCTTGTTGTACTACTACTGCTTATTAGGGTTGTTTGAGTCTTCGGAATACATTTGCCGTGTCGAGTTGCTGTCTTAGTGTTTAATTTCCTAGAGTTCGAGTTCTAGTCACGTTCTGTCACTGAAGTTATCGCTTGTCCGAACTATTTTGTTTTCAGTCCTACTCCTCGTGACACAGTAACAGCAGCGACCGAACAACTCCATTGCTTTGGAGGTTTGCCCTACTTCAGAGAGACACAGTAACAGCAGCGACGCGAACAACTCCATCTTTTAATTAACCTTTATACCCCTGGCAAAAAAAAAACTGGTGGGCGTGAAGTGTCTGATTGCTGTCCTCTTAAGTAGAGTTAAAGTCTTTGACGGTCTTCCCGCAAAAAAAAAAAAAAAAAGAGAGAGATAGAGCAAAAAAAAAAAAAAACAAGCAAAAAAAAAAAAAAAAGAGGAGAGTTTTCTTGCTTTTGACGGGTGTGTCCTTATTCGTGGCATTCTTTTGTGTCTAGCTCGCGTCTCTAGCACGGTTGTTAGCTTTAGACCAGCACCGCGGTACCGGTTTTGACGATTACTCAAGCTTACTTATAACTACGTTGGTACGTAGTATTTTTCCTTGTGCAACACTTTCAGCCATTCCTACAGCTCTACTACCCGTCTACAGCTTGACAGGTGTTGTTGCTACGGCACCGATTACATTTTTCCAGGGTCGCCGACATGTGTTGTGTAGCCTTCACCTCCTGTGTGAGCAAGTAAAATTGGTAAGAGTTGTGTGAACAGGCTGAGAGTGAGAGCCTTGCAGTAGCCACATCCCTAGTATGTTAGGTGAGTCTATTGCTTCTCACTGTTTTTTCTCTTCTTGTTTGTCCTCGTAACCATGTCAGGTTCCGGACGGAATGACGATGCCATTCAATCCCCCGCACCAGGGGTATCATACAACCATTTTGGAACGAAAGGTGAGGCTCTTAATACTGAAGGAATGATGCAGATTTGCAGGTGACTAATGAAAGCTAGGAGCATTGAGGCCACACAGATTCACACTAAACAATAATCTGCTTACATTGGACACGTCGGTCACCACACTAAACGCCAATCTTGCTTGCCATAATGAGGCGTTTGGATACCAACAATGAACCGCAACCATGATGACAATTTGATGGTATTCTGCGATCAAGAACATGATGACCAAGGAGCTCGTCTTCGTCGACAGTTGCGTCGCAACCGCCAAGTATGGCTGAACGTAATAATAATGATGCTTTAGTAGATTAAATTTAAAGATACCTCCGTTTGATGGTGGTATAACCCTGATGCCTACATTACTTGGGAAATAGCTATTAATCATAAAGTTTGTTTGTCATGGTTCCTGAGGATAAAAAGTTAGGGGGATGCTTACTAGTGAGTTCACTTGATTTTGGCTTCTGTTCTGTGGATAGAATTTAGTAAAAAATCTGATAACATACCACAATAAACTGGAATGCTTTGAAACGGGTCATGCGGGCTAGATTCGTTTCTTCTTACTATGCACGAGATCTTGTTTAATTAGTTGCAACAATTGAGACAGGGAGCTAAAAGTGTAGGAAGAATTTATCAGGAGTTGCAAATGGGATTTGTTGCGTTTGAGATAGAGGAGGATGAGGGAGGCAGCGATGGAGTTTAGGGGTTAAACGGGAAATTCGGGATAGATATTCTTGAAATAAAGAGTACAATTAACATACCCGTTTGTTCATCTTTGCTTGTAAAGCTGAACGTGAAAGTGCAGGTACGACGCGTCGAATCCAGGACAATGGTTTCTCAGGGAGCTAATTCATGGCAGCCATCCACGACCCCTATTCTCGAATCGGCGTCCTCCACACCGTCATTCCTCCTCGAGCCGGTCCCGTGCCATCGGTATCCAACTCCAAACACCAAGCCACGCACTACTCCACACTAATTCAGTGAGTCGCCACAACCACGTCCCGTCAAAGGTTGCGTTCAGCCCCCTGCCGAGAGTACCGCGTCTGTGCCTCTACAGGGAGAAACTAGAGATATTCAGTGTCATCGATGTTAAAGGTTGGACATGTGCAGCGTGACGATCCAAGCAAGCGTGGTGCTTTGGTAATTAAAGAGGATGTGATATTCTTCGCTAGTGATATCGATGAAGATACAAATGTTGTGCTTGCAGCTGACTATTGCAGGTAATGAGATCCTTCTGAAGTGCCATATTGGTGCTTGATGAGGCGGATCACTATTGCAAGCCTCATTTGTGCAGCGTGCTTAGTGCACAAATGAGAAAGTGGAGCAAACCAGCGGCACATATTGTTTCAAAACCAAGTGTGTCATCAAGGATTCATTCATGCCGCATGATATTGATGGAGGCAAGCTGCAACAACTAGCCATATCGATATTATCTCTCTC